>OW121803.1:0-505000 GCA_933228885.1 Leistus spinibarbis
TAACCTAACCTAACCTAACCTAACCTAACCTAACCTAACCTAACCTAACCTAACCTAACCTAACCTAACCTAACCTAACCTAACCTAACCTAACCTAACCTAACCTAACCTAACCTAACCTAACCTAACCTAACCTAACCTAACCTAACCTAACCTAACCTAACCTAACCTAACCTAACCTAACCTAACCTAACCTAACCTAACCTAACCTAACCTAACCTAACCTAACCTAACCTAACCTAACCTAACCTAACCTAACCTAACCTAACCTAACCTAACCTAACCTAACCTAACCTAACCTAACCTAACCTAACCTAACCTAACCTAACCTAACCTAACCTAACCTAACCTAACCTAACCTAACCTAACCTAACCTAACCTAACCTAACCTAACCTAACCTAACCTAACCTAACCTAACCTAACCTAACCTAACCTAACCTAACCTAACCTAACCTAACCTAACCTAACCTAACCTAACCTAACCTAACCTAACCTAACCTAACCTAACCTAACCTAACCTAACCTAACCTAACCTAACCTAACCTAACCTAACCTAACCTAACCTAACCTAACCTAACCTAACCTAACCTAACCTAACCTAACCTAACCTAACCTAACCTAACCTAACCTAACCTAACCTAACCTAACCTAACCTAACCTAACCTAACCTAACCTAACCTAACCTAACCTAACCTAACCTAACCTAACCTAACCTAACCTAACCTAACCTAACCTAACCTAACCTAACCTAACCTAACCTAACCTAACCTAACCTAACCTAACCTAACCTAACCTAACCTAACCTAACCTAACCTAACCTAACCTAACCTAACCTAACCTAACCTAACCTAACCTAACCTAACCTAACCTAACCTAACCTAACCTAACCTAACCTAACCTAACCTAACCTAACCTAACCTAACCTAACCTAACCTAACCTAACCTAACCTAACCTAACCTAACCTAACCTAACCTAACCTAACCTAACCTAACCTAACCTAACCTAACCTAACCTAACCTAACCTAACCTAACCTAACCTAACCTAACCTAACCTAACCTAACCTAACCTAACCTAACCTAACCTAACCTAACCTAACCTAACCTAACCTAACCTAACCTAACCTAACCTAACCTAACCTAACCTAACCTAACCTAACCTAACCTAACCTAACCTAACCTAACCTAACCTAACCTAACCTAACCTAACCTAACCTAACCTAACCTAACCTAACCTAACCTAACCTAACCTAACCTAACCTAACCTAACCTAACCTAACCTAACCTAACCTAACCTAACCTAACCTAACCTAACCTAACCTAACCTAACCTAACCTAACCTAACCTAACCTAACCTAACCTAACCTAACCTAACCTAACCTAACCTAACCTAACCTAACCTAACCTAACCTAACCTAACCTAACCTAACCTAACCTAACCTAACCTAACCTAACCTAACCTAACCTAACCTAACCTAACCTAACCTAACCTAACCTAACCTAACCTAACCTAACCTAACCTAACCTAACCTAACCTAACCTAACCTAACCTAACCTAACCTAACCTAACCTAACCTAACCTAACCTAACCTAACCTAACCTAACCTAACCTAACCTAACCTAACCTAACCTAACCTAACCTAACCTAACCTAACCTAACCTAACCTAACCTAACCTAACCTAACCTAACCTAACCTAACCTAACCTAACCTAACCTAACCTAACCTAACCTAACCTAACCTAACCTAACCTAACCTAACCTAACCTAACCTAACCTAACCTAACCTAACCTAACCTAACCTAACCTAACCTAACCTAACCTAACCTAACCTAACCTAACCTAACCTAACCTAACCTAACCTAACCTAACCTAACCTAACCTAACCTAACCTAACCTAACCTAACCTAACCTAACCTAACCTAACCTAACCTAACCTAACCTAACCTAACCTAACCTAACCTAACCTAACCTAACCTAACCTAACCTAACCTAACCTAACCTAACCTAACCTAACCTAACCTAACCTAACCTAACCTAACCTAACCTAACCTAACCTAACCTAACCTAACCTAACCTAACCTAACCTAACCTAACCTAACCTAACCTAACCTAACCTAACCTAACCTAACCTAACCTAACCTAACCTAACCTAACCTAACCTAACCTAACCTAACCTAACCTAACCTAACCTAACCTAACCTAACCTAACCTAACCTAACCTAACCTAACCTAACCTAACCTAACCTAACCTAACCTAACCTAACCTAACCTAACCTAACCTAACCTAACCTAACCTAACCTAACCTAACCTAACCTAACCTAACCTAACCTAACCTAACCTAACCTAACCTAACCTAACCTAACCTAACCTAACCTAACCTAACCTAACCTAACCTAACCTAACCTAACCTAACCTAACCTAACCTAACCTAACCTAACCTAACCTAACCTAACCTAACCTAACCTAACCTAACCTAACCTAACCTAACCTAACCTAACCTAACCTAACCTAACCTAACCTAACCTAACCTAACCTAACCTAACCTAACCTAACCTAACCTAACCTAACCTAACCTAACCTAACCTAACCTAACCTAACCTAACCTAACCTAACCTAACCTAACCTAACCTAACCTAACCTAACCTAACCTAACCTAACCTAACCTAACCTAACCTAACCTAACCTAACCTAACCTAACCTAACCTAACCTAACCTAACCTAACCTAACCTAACCTAACCTAACCTAACCTAACCTAACCTAACCTAACCTAACCTAACCTAACCTAACCTAACCTAACCTAACCTAACCTAACCTAACCTAACCTAACCTAACCTAACCTAACCTAACCTAACCTAACCTAACCTAACCTAACCTAACCTAACCTAACCTAACCTAACCTAACCTAACCTAACCTAACCTAACCTAACCTAACCTAACCTAACCTAACCTAACCTAACCTAACCTAACCTAACCTAACCTAACCTAACCTAACCTAACCTAACCTAACCTAACCTAACCTAACCTAACCTAACCTAACCTAACCTAACCTAACCTAACCTAACCTAACCTAACCTAACCTAACCTAACCTAACCTAACCTAACCTAACCTAACCTAACCTAACCTAACCTAACCTAACCTAACCTAACCTAACCTAACCTAACCTAACCTAACCTAACCTAACCTAACCTAACCTAACCTAACCTAACCTAACCTAACCTAACCTAACCTAACCTAACCTAACCTAACCTAACCTAACCTAACCTAACCTAACCTAACCTAACCTAACCTAACCTAACCTAACCTAACCTAACCTAACCTAACCTAACCTAACCTAACCTAACCTAACCTAACCTAACCTAACCTAACCTAACCTAACCTAACCTAACCTAACCTAACCTAACCTAACCTAACCTAACCTAACCTAACCTAACCTAACCTAACCTAACCTAACCTAACCTAACCTAACCTAACCTAACCTAACCTAACCTAACCTAACCTAACCTAACCTAACCTAACCTAACCTAACCTAACCTAACCTAACCTAACCTAACCTAACCTAACCTAACCTAACCTAACCTAACCTAACCTAACCTAACCTAACCTAACCTAACCTAACCTAACCTAACCTAACCTAACCTAACCTAACCTAACCTAACCTAACCTAACCTAACCTAACCTAACCTAACCTAACCTAACCTAACCTAACCTAACCTAACCTAACCTAACCTAACCTAACCTAACCTAACCTAACCTAACCTAACCTAACCTAACCTAACCTAACCTAACCTAACCTAACCTAACCTAACCTAACCTAACCTAACCTAACCTAACCTAACCTAACCTAACCTAACCTAACCTAACCTAACCTAACCTAACCTAACCTAACCTAACCTAACCTAACCTAACCTAACCTAACCTAACCTAACCTAACCTAACCTAACCTAACCTAACCTAACCTAACCTAACCTAACCTAACCTAACCTAACCTAACCTAACCTAACCTAACCTAACCTAACCTAACCTAACCTAACCTAACCTAACCTAACCTAACCTAACCTAACCTAACCTAACCTAACCTAACCTAACCTAACCTAACCTAACCTAACCTAACCTAACCTAACCTAACCTAACCTAACCTAACCTAACCTAACCTAACCTAACCTAACCTAACCTAACCTAACCTAACCTAACCTAACCTAACCTAACCTAACCTAACCTAACCTAACCTAACCTAACCTAACCTAACCTAACCTAACCTAACCTAACCTAACCTAACCTAACCTAACCTAACCTAACCTAACCTAACCTAACCTAACCTAACCTAACCTAACCTAACCTAACCTAACCTAACCTAACCTAACCTAACCTAACCTAACCTAACCTAACCTAACCTAACCTAACCTAACCTAACCTAACCTAACCTAACCTAACCTAACCTAACCTAACCTAACCTAACCTAACCTAACCTAACCTAACCTAACCTAACCTAACCTAACCTAACCTAACCTAACCTAACCTAACCTAACCTAACCTAACCTAACCTAACCTAACCTAACCTAACCTAACCTAACCTAACCTAACCTAACCTAACCTAACCTAACCTAACCTAACCTAACCTAACCTAACCTAACCTAACCTAACCTAACCTAACCTAACCTAACCTAACCTAACCTAACCTAACCTAACCTAACCTAACCTAACCTAACCTAACCTAACCTAACCTAACCTAACCTAACCTAACCTAACCTAACCTAACCTAACCTAACCTAACCTAACCTAACCTAACCTAACCTAACCTAACCTAACCTAACCTAACCTAACCTAACCTAACCTAACCTAACCTAACCTAACCTAACCTAACCTAACCTAACCTAACCTAACCTAACCTAACCTAACCTTTTTTTTTTTTTTTTTTGTTCAGGGAGAGGAAATCTTCATTAAGAGACTCACAGACGTCTGTGAGTACTGCGAGGCTTTTACTCGCTAAAACCTCTCCCCCATTCACACTGATATCCCGGAACCGCTTTCGCATTACTTCGGGATACCAGCTGCTTCAGGCGCGCTAGTCCTTCACCCTACGTCGTCTTCTTGTTCCTCGTCCTGCTCATCACGCAGCTTTTGCCCCATGACCTCGGCTGCAAACTTCGCCACTGCGTCCCACTTCTGCTGGCTCTCCAGCATCCCTAGGACCAGTCGTTCCGAGGTCATTTTCTCTTCCAGCACCTCCTCCACCTCCACCCGGAGTCCGCGCCATCCTTGGCATTCGAACATGGTGTGCTTCGGGGTGTCTTCGGCATCAGCATCGCAGTATTGGCAGATACTGCTTTGTCTCTTACTAATCTTCTTTAGATATGACCCGAAGCTCCCATGTCCAGACAGCATCTGTGTGAGGAAATGGTCGGTTTCCCCGTGCCTTCTATCAATCCAGGGTTTGATCTCAGGGATTAGGGTCCGTGTCCACTCGCCCTTTTCCGCTGCACTCCACAGACGCTGCCATTTGCCCATCAATGTAGTCCGGGCCGCCGACCTGCATCTTTCCCTGCCGTGTTCCTGCCCGTTTTCGTACCTGGTGGTCCTCGCCTCCGCTAGGAGTTGGATTGGTGGAATGCCTGCTAGAACCAGGATTGCCTCTTCTGAGACCGTCCTGTACGCCCTGCAAACTCTTATCCCCACCATCCGCTGCACTGATGCCAAATGATGGCGTGTCCTTGCCACCGTAAGGGATCTTGCCCATACTGGGGCAGCGTACAGCATGATGGAGTTTGCTACGCTGCCCAGCACCTTTCTCCGGCTATCCCTGGGTCCCCCGATGTTTGGCATCAGTCTTCCCAGCGCGGCCACCATCTTGGAAGCACGAGCTGCAGCCTCCAGCACATGGGGTGTAAATGATAGCTTACTGTCGATGGTTACCCCCAAGTACTTGACCCTGCTCCCCGGTGCAACTTCCCTGCCGAGGACGTTGAAGGTTATCGGATCGACCTTCCTCCTCCCGGTCAGTAATACTGCTTCGGTCTTCTCTGGAGCTATCTGGAGACCCATTGCAGCTATCCATTTGCAGATCCTTCGGATAGCGGTGTCTGCCGCTATCTTCAGATCAGATGCAGTCCTGCAAGTCACCAGTAGTCCCAGGTCATCCGCAAACCCAACTAGAGTTGCACCCTGTGGTAGTTCTAGCCGCAGCACCCCATCGTACAGGATGTTCCAAAGGTCGGGTCCCAGTACCGACCCCTGTGGTACCCCGCACGTTATCTTCTTCTTTACTTCCCCTTCTTCTTCGCTTTCCGCTAGTATGTGGCGTTCACTGAGGTAGTCGGCGATTATCCTGACCAAATACGGGGCCACCCGTCGCCTTCGGAGTTCTCTCACAATCAACCTCCATTGGGCAGTGTTGAAGGCATTTCTGATGTCCAGTGTTATAAGGACACATAGTTTCCTGGTTCTGTGTGTCCCTTTCCTGGCATCGTCGGCTATGCCTACTACCCGCTGGATTGCGTCAATCGTGCTTCGTCCCTCCCTGAACCCGTACTGGTTCTCCGCCAAATTACCGGTGCGCTCTACCTCGGTTCGCAACCGCGTCCTTATGAGGTGTTCGAGCAGCTTTCCCAAGCAGTCTAGGAGGCACAGTGGCCTGTAACCCCTTGGATCCTGCGGTGCCTTGTCCCCTTTCTTGATGAGAACAAGGCGGGCCGTTTTCCAGGTTTCCGGGAAGACTCCTGCCAGCAACGTCCCGTTCATTGCCTCCAAGACTGCCTCCGGGTGCTCGCTTACCGCCATCTTGGCCGCCTCTGCTGGGATGCCATCGGGACCAGGGGCTCGCCCGATGGTGAGCCTTGCGGCCGCCGCTCGTAGTTCTGCTGCCGTGAACGGGGGTACTTCTTCCTCCCGGACGTCAATGTGGATCCAGTTTATCTCCCTCTGTTGTGGGAAGAGGGCACCTATTACCATACCCAGCTGGTCCGTGGTGAGCCTCAGGGGAGGAGATCTTCCCTTCAGCCGTCTGGTAACAATTTTGTACCCCTCTCCCCACACGTCATTGTCGACGTCATCACAAATCTCTCTCCAGCACTTTCTTTGTGACCGCGTGATAGCAAGCCGGAGAGCTTTCTTCGCTGCCCTCTCGGCCTCCCTCTCTGGCCTGCTGTCCTCTTCCGTGCTGCCTCTGCCTCTGGCTCTGAGGTACCGTCTCCTGGCCTTTACTGAATTTCGTCTCAGCTCTGCTACTTCCTCGTTCCACCAGTAGACGGGTCTTCTCCTGCTGGCTTTGCCTTTCCTAGGCATCGCCACGTTGCAAGCCTTTGTGATGACGTCCTGGATCCTATTCGGGTTTGCAACCCACTCCCTGTCATTCAGCTGGCTCCCTAGGCTTTCTCTAAGCTTCTGGGTATCCAGCTTCCTGCAGTTCCATCCTCGAATGGTCTGCGGCATTGCTGGCACGGTTTTCTCCTTATGGAGCGTGTACGTGATGTATCTGTGAAGACTTAAAGTCTCTTCATCGGACACGCTCCATCCTCGTATGTGCGAGGTCATTCCAGGGGATGCCCACGTTAGGTCTATAATAGAGGTAGAAACGCCTCGCCTAAACGTGGGTTCGTCACCCCTGTTCATGACCGTGAGGTTCATGCTCGCAGCCCATTCTGTGAGTCGCCTTCCCTTAGCGTCCGTTGTCGGTGCCCCCCAGTCCGGGGCCTTTGCGTTGAAGTCTCCAGCTACTACCACTGTTGCGTTTTGTCGCTGAATGCTTGCTCCCAGGAGTGACAGGAAATCGCTGTACTCCTCAACGCTCCTGTTTGGTGAGAAGTAGCAGCTGAAGACGGACCAGCGACTAAGTTCTACCCACACGAAACCCTCACCCTTGCCTGAGGCCTGCACAGCAAGCGTGGTATTTAGGAGCTTGATTGCTGCATCCCCTCTGTCGTCCAAGAACCAGTCCCTACAGAAACTGTGATTGGGCTCAGAGACAATGAGTATCTCAGCTCCCGTGCTTGCCGCTGTAGCATACAAGAGATCATGCGCCGCCCGACTACGCCCCACGTTTATTTGTATGACTTTAGCCATTTCTCGTATTTTTCCCAGCCGTGCCCTTCTTCGCCTGCGCTAGTGCAGCCTTATGTGCTGGGCACGCTACCGTCCCGCTCCTGTGTCCCTTATCCTTGCACACAATGCAGAAGGGGGCCCTGTCGCATTCTTTGGCCTTGTGCCCTTCCTGTCCGCACCTGTGGCACCGCGCCCCCTGGTCCTCCCCCTTGCATTGCGTGGCCACGTGGTTGTAACCATGACATCTGAAACACTGCACTACCTTGACCCAGCTCCGGATCCTGCAGCTTATCCAGCCCACCCGGAGTGTTTTGCCCTCGAGCAGTTTTCTAGCTGCATCCCGGGACACGTCAATGATCGCCATCTGCGTCTCACCATACGACGGTCTCAGTGATAACCTAACCTAACCTAACCTAACCTAACCTAACCTAACCTAACCTAACCTAACCTAACCTAACCTAACCTAACCTAACCTAACCTAACCTAACCTAACCTAACCTAACCTAACCTAACCTAACCTAACCTAACCTAACCTAACCTAACCTAACCTAACCTAACCTAACCTAACCTAACCTAACCTAACCTAACCTAACCTAACCTAACCTAACCTAACCTAACCTAACCTAACCTAACCTAACCTAACCTAACCTAACCTAACCTAACCTAACCTAACCTAACCTAACCTAACCTAACCTAACCTAACCTAACCTAACCTAACCTAACCTAACCTAACCTAACCTAACCTAACCTAACCTAACCTAACCTAACCTAACCTAACCTAACCTAACCTAACCTAACCTAACCTAACCTAACCTAACCTAACCTAACCTAACCTAACCTAACCTAACCTAACCTAACCTAACCTAACCTAACCTAACCTAACCTAACCTAACCTAACCTAACCTAACCTAACCTAACCTAACCTAACCTAACCTAACCTAACCTAACCTAACCTAACCTAACCTAACCTAACCTAACCTAACCTAACCTAACCTAACCTAACCTAACCTAACCTAACCTAACCTAACCTAACCTAACCTAACCTAACCTAACCTAACCTAACCTAACCTAACCTAACCTAACCTAACCTAACCTAACCTAACCTAACCTAACCTAACCTAACCTAACCTAACCTAACCTAACCTAACCTAACCTAACCTAACCTAACCTAACCTAACCTAACCTAACCTAACCTAACCTAACCTAACCTAACCTAACCTAACCTAACCTAACCTAACCTAACCTAACCTAACCTAACCTAACCTAACCTAACCTAACCTAACCTAACCTAACCTAACCTAACCTAACCTAACCTAACCTAACCTAACCTAACCTAACCTAACCTAACCTAACCTAACCTAACCTAACCTATAAACCATAAAACTTTTAAACCTAATATCCTTTAAACCTTAAATCCTCAAATCCTGTAAACCTTAAATCATATACGCCTAAAAAAATAAACCTTAAATCCTATAAATCTTAAATCCTCAAATCCTATAAACCTTAAATCCTATAAACCTTAAAACTTTTAAACCTCAAATCCTGAAAACCTTAAATTCTCAAATTCTATAAACCTTAAATGCTATGCTCCTAAAAAATGTAAACCTTAAATCCTATAAGCCTCAAATCCTTTATGCCTCAAATCCTTTAAACCTTAAATCCTCAAATCCTATATTCTTTAAATCCTATGCACCTTAAAACTTTTAAACCTTAAATCCTCAAATTCTATAAACCTTAAATTCTCAAATTCTATAAACATTAAATCCTATAAATCTTAAATCTTCAAATCCTATAAACCTTAAATCTATAAACCTTAAAACTTTTAAACATTAAATCCTCAAATCCTATAAACCTTAAATTCTCAAATTCTATAAACCTTAAATTCTCAAATTCTATAAACCTTAAATAATATGCACCTTAAAAATTTTAAACCTTAAATCCTATAAATCTTAAATCCTCAAATCCTATAAACCTTAAATCCAATGCGCCTTAAAACTTTTAAACCTTAAATCCTATAAATCTTAAATCTTCGAATCCTATAAACCTTAAATCCTTAAATCCTATAAACCTTAAAACTTTTAAACCTCAAATCCTTTAAACCTTAAATACTCAAATCCTGTAAACCTTAAATTCTCAAATTCTATAAACCTTAAATCATATACGCCTAAAAAAAATTAAACCTTAAATCCTATAAATTTTAAATCCTCAAATCCTATAAACCTTAAATCCTATAAACCTTAAAACTTTTAAACCTCAAATCCTATAAACCTTAAGTTTAAACCCTTTTTAAATCCTTTAAATCCTTTAAACCTTACATACTTTGAGCCTTAAATCCTTTTAAACCTTAAATACAAGTGCTATCTACAATTACTGCATAAGACGGGACTTATTGTGTGTGCTTTTGTATTTAATTGTGTGCAATCAAAGAACTACACCTCCACCACTGTCCAGAACACCAGTATTGATCGCCACAGCAAAACGTAAAAAATGTACAAATAGGGGTGGGCGGTCGGGGGTCGGAGGCGGTACAAATACGCCCCATTGAGAAAATATAATGCGACAGCTACTACTAGTTCGCGCTGTCATCGTAAGATGGCAGCAGCAATAAACAATGATCTTTTTGTATCATTTTTATTTAATATACTGTCATTGAATTAGTTCTCAATATTTTAAGAAAACAACCATTAATACAACATTATTTTATTGATATATAGTTTGTTTAATTACATTATATAACATAATTAACAAAACAAATGTGCATGTGGAACAGAGATTCTATTTACAAATGTACCCCATAGAGAAAATATAATGCGACAGCCTATGCTACTACTACTAGTTCGCGCTGTCATCGTAAGATGGCAGCAGCAATAAACAATGATCTTTTTGTATCATTTTTATTTAATATACTGTCATTGAATTAGTTCTCAATATTTTAAGAAAACAACCATTAATACAACATTATTTTATTGATATATAGTTTGTTTAATTACATTATATAACATAATTAACAAAACAAATGTGCATGTGGAACAGAGATTCTATTTACAAATGTACCCCATAGAGAAAATATAATGCGACAGCCTATGCTACTACTACTAGTTCGCGCTGTCAACGTAAGATGGCAGCACCAATAAACAATGATCTTTTTGTATCATTTTTATTTAATATACTGTCATTGAAATAGTTCTCAATATTTTAAGAAAACAACCATTAATACAACGTTATTTTATTGATATATAGTTTGCTTATTTACATTATATAACATAATTAACAAAACAAATGTGCATGTGGAAACAGAGATTCTATTTACAAATGTGCCCCATAGAGAAAATATAATGCGACAGCCTATGCTACTACTACTAGTTCGCGCTGTCATCGTAAGATAGCAGCACCAATAAACAATGATTATTTGTATCATTTTTATTTAATATACTGTCATTGAAATAGTTCTCAATATTTTAAGTAAACAACCATTAAAACAACATTATTTTATTGATATATAGTTTGTTTAATTACATTATATAACATAATTAACAAAACAAATGTGCATGTGGAAACAGAGATTCTATTTACAAATGTACCCCATAGAGAAAATATAATGCGACAGCCTATGCTACTACTACTAGTTCGCGCTGTCATCGTAAGATGGCAGCACCAATAAACAATGATCTTTTTGTATCATTTTTATTTAATATACTGTCATTGAAATAGTTCTCAATATTTTAAGAAAACAACCATTAATACAACATTATTTTATTGATATATACTTTGTTTAATTACATTATATAACATAATTAACAAAACAAATGTGCATGTGGAAACAGAGATTCTATTTACAAATGTGCCCCATAGAGAAAATATAATGCGACAGCCTATGCTACTACTACTAGTTCGCGCTGTCATCGTAAGATAGCAGCACCAATAAACAATAATTATTTGTATCATTTTTATTTAATATACTGTCATTGAAATAGTTCTCAATATTTTAAGTAAACAACCATTAAAACAACATTATTTAATTGATATATAGTTTGTTTATTTACATTATATAACATAATTAACAAAACAAATGTCCTTGTGGAAACAGAGATTCTATTTACAAATGTACCCCATAGAGAAAATATAATGCGACAGCCTATGCTACTACTACTAGTTCGCGTTGTCATCGTAAGATGGCAGCACCAATAAACAATGATCATTTTGTATCATTTTTATTTAATATACTGTCATTGAAATAGTTCTCAATATTTTAAGAAAACAACCATTAATACAACATTATTTTATTGATATATAGTTTGTTTAATTACATTATATAACATAATTAACAAAACAAATGTGCATGTGGAAACAGAGATTCTATTTACAAATGTACCCCATAGAGAAAATATAATGCGACAGCCTATGCTACTACTACTAGTTCGCGCTGTCATCGTAAGATGGCAACACCAATAAACAATGATCTTTTTGTATCATTTTTATTTAATATACTGTCATTGAAATAGTTCTCAATATTTTAAGAAAACAACCATTAATACAACATTATTTTATTGATATATAGTTTGTTTAATTACATTATATAACATAATTAACAAAACAAATGTGCATGTGGAAACAGAGATTCTATTTACAAATGTACCCCATAGAGAAAATATAATGCGACAGCCTATGCTACTATTACTAGTTCGCGCTGTCATCGTAAGATGGCAGCATCAATAAACAATGATCTTTTTGTATCATTTTTATTTAATATACTGTCATTGAAATAGTTCTCAATATTTTAAGAAAATAACCATTAATACAACATTATTTTATTGATATATACTTTGTTTAATTACATTATATAACATAATTTAATATTCTAGGAACACTCACGCATACATATTATAAGAGCGTACTTTTACAATTTAACTAAATTAAACAGAGAGTAACTACAGGAAATTCTCTTTTTTCACATGCCTAAATAATGATTTTTTGGGCGAAAAAACCATTGTACTAAGAGTTAAATTGGAAGAAAAACCGTCCTAGCTAATAATATTACCGATTTGAAACCGATTAAGGAAGATATGACTACATAGCAAATGTCCCTAAATGAATCCCTGGTAATGTATTTATGGAAGCGTAAAGAGGGTGTTTGTGATCTTATCGTACATTTAAAACTATGTAAAAGCTATAGTTTTGGAATCTAGAGAAAATTTGTGATTTTTTGGTGTATAATATGTATTTATTGGATTTCATTTATTTTTTACTAACCCTAGAATCTGTATATTGTCAAACAATACGTGAAATTTGATTTTCAAGTCCTTGATGGGTGCGGTTTAAGGTGAATTTATAAACTATGGCGAGAAAAAACAGTTTTCTTATAGAGTAAGGGAGGATCAAGATATCGGTCACCCCTCACTGATACATTTGTATTATTGTAGAAATGTGTAAGTCCCGTCACCATGTCAAAGTTAATTAAATTTAATGCACTGCATATTTTAAAACTACTGAAGATTTGGCTGCAAAGGGCGACCTATATTCCTAATTTAATTTGGAGATAGCTAGCGAATAATCCTATTTATATATTATATGTAAAGTGATAGCAATAATGCTTGTTTTACCCTACGTTTTAAACATTTGTGTCGTTCGGTTTGACACACGTAAATAAATATGTATATCTACATATATATATGTTATTTCTATACAATATATTAATTGCATATATGCAATGCAAACTGCGAAAACTTTAAAAGAGCGGATGCCCAGCAACCAGAACTGGGACATCCTTACTAACTTTAGTGACATGTAAATAAGTACAGTTATCAGGGGTCCACCTCCGTCCTCGGGTGGAACCATCGTGACGCTACGACCCCACGGCAGGGTCAATCAACCAACGCACCCACCCGGTCTCGATGCCAAGTTCGGTAACACCTTGCTTCTCCACTGCACTCTGGCCGTACAGCGGATAGGCACGGGGCCGTCCCTGACACCGAGCGCACCTACTGCCAACAACAACCATCAAACTTTTGTGCCCCTAACGGAGCTTACTAGGTATATCAGACACGTTGAGACAGATAGGCTTCTTAGGAGATGCGATTGGTCAATTTGACAAAACGCGCCAATACTAAACATTGTTAGTAATCTCATTTGGACCAAAAAAAGAAAATATGGCAAAATTGGTATGTAATAACTCTCCAGCTATATAACACCAGCCCATCACTAGCTTTGTACGTTTCTACACCGCAGCCTGGAACTTCCAGCCCCTTACCCTGGCCGTCTACCGGTATATCCAACCAAGAGCCCAACTGATACCGCTGAGTCATTTGCCAAACGGACTCGCAAATACTCACGATTAAACAGCCGAACAAATGGAAGCTACGATAGACGGCAGGGCCCAGAACGCAAAGCCCAAACTGAGGGTGCATACTAAGTACCCCGACACCCGTAATGCCGGTCGAGGCGATGGGAGCGCACAAGCCATAAGTATACTTAAATTAGCCAACTTGTTGATTAAAAACGCTGAATAATGTCAGCTTAACTTTAAATTAAATAACAATGAAATAACAATCAAAATTCGCGAGCCGACCACCCCAATACACCCGTGATCATCATTCATTTCCCTCCCACAAAAAATATATACAGGATCTGAGATATACAAACGACTCAGTCCAACACTTATTTAATCCATTTAACGTTAGCCCCGGGGCCAGTTAGGATGAGGTGTTGTGTTGCAGGCGCCCCTACTTGTAGCAGAGGGGCCTGTTGATGATCTTGTTGTTGCACCCAGGTGGCGTTTATGCTTGTTTGCCCATTCCCTAACCTAACCTAACCTACCTACTTTCATTTCTATTACGACCTATTTTATTATGGGCAACACAAACATGGCCCCCAGGTGTCCGTTGTCCGCTGCGAAGCGTTGTTAATAATAAAATAATTAATTTGCAATATTTTATGATGCGCGAAGTTATGTTGAAGTTAGGATGTACGAATATATAATGGGGGGGGGGGAGGAGTCGTGCCATTTTTCAAAATCGCTTATTCCCTTAAATATTTGAACTCTTATGTTTAAAAATTAAGGCAAAAGGGTAAAATAAGTGATTATGCTTTATATTTCCCAGCTGTGGAAGGCGTAAGTCGTTCTTAAGTCATGCAACTTCAGAAAGACTTACTTGAAAAGAACTTACTTAAGTAACACCCGCGACTGTCAATTCTTTTGTTATAACAACAAAAATGATTAGAATTAGAATTGCAGTCGATTTTGATTTTCGTTCGCTGATATTAGGATTGAAAAACGACTCACCGCTTAAATCCAAATTTGTTCCTCTCCTATACCAACCAGGGCAATGTGTGCCCAAGTCACAAGAATCTGCCCAAAAAATACTCAAACAATATTGGCATAAATGTATGCAATTTTACTTAAACATTTTTTTGGCAGACTTCTAGACAACTTGGCAACATTGAGCTGGTTGGGTACACCACAGCCGAAGTTCTAGTTGTCCTTTTTGACTGGCGATAATGTCACTTTTTAAAGAGTCCCGCGAATTATGAATTTAAAACACTCACTTCACATATTTTAAACGATCGTTTCATTATTTTTATAACACTGACTCTACACTAACTATTCACTGACTCTACACTGACTTTTCACTGACTTTTCTCACTGACTATTCACTGACTTTTCACCGACTTTTCACTGATTAATCACCGACTTTGGCAATTTACTATTGCATTTGAAAATAAACATTCGCGTAACACCACCGAATGGTCAAAATAGCGTACGGTACATACATAAATAAATAAATATAGAAATCAGGTGGGAAATATAAAGATGGCACGTGGGGCTAATAAAAAATCACTTACCCCATTTTCATTTCATTTCGGATGAGGCGTCTTGTTTGTTATCGGGAATGTTCCCTCTTCAGCGTGTTGTATGGTGTCAGTGTTGGTGGGCGATGTTGCCATTTTGTCCCTCGGTGTTAGTTGTCTTGGAAGACCGCGCTGACCGGAGATGACATGGAGGAACCTACTCTGTCACCAGCGTGTTGTATAGCTAGGCAGCAGGGGAACCGGAGTACCCGGAGAAACTGCCTTGTCCACCGTTGAAACATCCGTTGAGTGAGTCTGTAACAAGGTAAAGTAGACATTTAGTACAGTTGTATATTTTGAATATTGTTGTGGAATAAGTGTGCATGCTAGCTGTTCACAAACTGGTAGAAAACAATTTCAATTTAAATTTGAATTATCTATTTAAAGGATTGAAATAATAATGATTAACACTTACCAAAGCAGACTTCCTCATAGGCATTCTCTTCTTACAGCAGCCGGAACTTCTGAATATTTGTATATTTATATTTTGTTGTGTTGTATCTAACAAATAAACGAAATATAGACTGAATTAGATTACGAGTTGTAGAATGTCCTTGAATGATAAAGGCATTTTCTTTAATTAATAATGTTTGATTAGTTTATTTATTATTATATTTAAACTTTTAACAATTTGTCCGTGTCAATTTGGTTCTGCTAAAATAACACATTTAATTTTGAATTTACTTTCTTTTTTGTTGCAAAATTTCTCAAATAATAATAAATATAATAAAAATCACTAAACTAGATTTATACACGACGACCCACATAGCACCAAATCCCGTAAGACCAAATAAAGACGTCCAAAAATATGACGTCTTTAAGACTTTTAGTTAGGACGTCTTAATGACATACATAAATAAGACAACATATAACAAAGTCTTCAAGACGTCTTTAAGTTGGCCTTAAATAAGACGTCTTGTAAATGTCGTCCACAAGACAACTTAACGACTTCCATCCAGACAAATTTAGGTGGTCGTACAGACGTCTTTTTTTGGTCTACAAGACCAAACAAATGCGGAGATATGCTGCCACCTATATTAAATTTTCAGAACCTATACTTAGCTTTGTTCGTTTGTCCTGCACTGACTGATCAGTTCATGATTTGTCTTTCTTCCACTTATAATGATGAATAAGGACAGATTATGAACAGAGCAAAAAATGCAGGTCCAACAAACAAACGTTCTAGAGCATTCTACAAGTAGTTTCAGCTAATGCAAACAAGTAAGAAATGTAAGTATTTTACAAACAATTATTTGCTGTGTAACAAGTTTGTGCATTAGTTATTAATTTAAAATGTATATATTATGCATGTTCTACAGTTTTTATGCAATGTTCATAAAACAAAACCTCATTAAAAGTACAAGTAACAAAATATTATAGAACAAAGAGGATAACACCTTACAACGCTAGTGTTACATATTTAATAAATAAATAAATACATGATGTTACAGAAACAAAAAATTCTTAGTATTGGAGGAAGGATCAAAGAACGTGGACAGATGCAATATATGGCCATTAGGAAACGCCCCCGTAATGAAAATTATAACCGGTAACAATTGAATCATTCAATTCTCATTAATATTATAGTATAATTTTTGTATATTTCAGAAGCGCTGCGTACAGATTACTGTAACTGCCAATGATGAAACAAAAACTGAACGAGAACGAGAATGGATGAGGCATGTTCATGAGCGTTCAGCGAACGGCTAAACCTGGCAAATAAAAATACTATTTTGCCGTACACACTGTGATTTTAAATATGTTCTCTTCAGTTTCAATATTTTCCGTGCTTCACAACCGTAGCGGACAACCTAAATAATACATTGTATACATATGCCCAGACTTCTTAGTTTGAATGCTACGGTTGCGACGTATGTAAACTAGAAATCTATCTTAAATGAAGTATATGACTGTATACAAGCAAATTATAATTAATTCCAGTTAATAAATCAACTGCTCTTTATTTGTAATATTTATATGTTTAATAATGTATTATACTATTTTTTATAATTCGAATTTGTTGGTTATTTATAGAAAATTCTGATATTACATTTGTTTTGCTATCTAAAAACAACACATTTGGATGTACTATTAAGTATCAAACAAATGTGTATTTTGTGTAGATAGTAAAACAAATGTAATACCAGAATTTTCTAGCCTTATAAAAATCACTACCTATTCCCGCAAGACCACAAAATGTCCAATTTTGGACGTCATTATTTAGACCTATAAGAGTCTAATAGTAGTCATTTTGAACGACCTATAGACGTCTTATTGTTGACTTATAGTTATCCTTTTAAAGTCTTTAAATTACGTCTTTAAGACGTCTTTTCGACACGTCTTAAATTGGTCTTAAACGAGCGAAGTTAGACGTGTAGAGGACGTCGCTTTGTATGACTTCGGGCTTCATACCATTAAAGACTTTGACATCTTAAAGACGTCTTTCAGTTTGTTTTGTGCTATGTGGGGACCTATTGTATTGCACGGAAAGATAAACTAGAAATGTTTATACATACATGTTTTGAAATAAAGATTTAACGAAGACCTGTCTGTACTCACTGCTTATAATATCCTAATTAATGAACGGATGTTACTAATATAATTAGAATGCATCGTCACAAGCTTTGAAATAAAAAGGTATTGTTCGAACTTGTATTTACGTATGATGTAAGAAGTAAACAAAATTTATTTATATCCACATTTAATACCTATATTTTTCGTTGCAAAGATTCAGATATGATCAATCCAAACGTTCTAAGTATTCGAATCAAGTTATTTGCGATTAGATTTAATACTATGCTTAAAGAATAAACTACACGAAATATAGACCGATTTGCAGCAACCATCCTTGGCGGTTATACAAACATCGGTACGATATTAAATTTATTTAACAGTAGACATTTATTTCGAAAATTGTGTTGTGCAATTGCGAAATATGTGTCGCTATTTCTGAATGCCACTGTAAAGTTTTTCTGTCAATAAATAACAATTAACAAAACATTATTTCATAAATTATTATATGTACAATACCCCCTTGCCAAATTTTCGGCAAAAAAATTCACGCGTGCAATCTATCGCAAAACTTTATGAACTTTTAAAACCTTTAAATTTCAATTTTCTATCATTAATGGTTTGGTCGAAAATAAATCAAAAATTTAAACCTTATAAACCTTATAATCCTTTAAAACCTTATAAACCTTTAAACCTTTAAAACCTTATAAACCTTTAATACCTTTAAAAACTTATAAACCTTATAAACCTTTAGAACCTTATTTACCTTATAAACCTTTAAATTCTAGTATACCTTTAAAACTTTATGAACCTTTAAAACCTTTAAATTTCAATTTTCTATCATTAATGGTTTGGTCGAAAATAAATCAAAAATTTAAACCTTATAAACCTTATAATCCTTTAAAACCTTATAAACCTTTAAACCTTTAAACCTTATAAACCTTTAAAACCTTATAAACCTTTAATACCTTTAAAAACTTATAAACCTTATAAACCTTTAGAACCTTGTTTACCTTATAAACCTTTAAATTCTAGTATACCTTTAAAACTTTATGAACCTTTAAAACCTTTAAATTTCAATTTTCTATCATTAATGGTTTGGTCGAAAATAAATCAAAAATTTGAAAAAAATTTCAAGTAGAAAAATTCCGGGAAATGTGACTAAATAATTTTTTTGTTTTCAACCAGACTGAAAGTATGCTTATAGAGTGATTTAGGATCAGGGAACTCAATTCTGTTAACGCTGGTGTGATACGATGTACCGTTTTCGAGTTATAGGGATAATCGCATTTCAACAATTTCAAAACTCGCTAATTCAAATTCTATCAGTTTTTTATCTATTTAATCAGCAGTTATGGAATCAGTGTAGTCAAGTTAATCTAAATATATGTTAAACTCGTTAATATGTATGCGATTCTTTTGACGAATTTGTTTTTGCTGTTGGTACTATAATTTAAACGTCAAGCACGTTGGCAACACTGATACAAGTTCACTGCTTTTGACACAGATGGCCTCACTCATAAACGATAATTGTTCAAAATCTGACATTTGTTTATTTATTAAATACGTAAAGATTTGTTTTTATTTGTATGATAATGTATTTATAAATAACAAGATTTTTCTATATTTATTTAATAATTTTTTATTATCTATAGTGTATAAAGTGCAAGTTGTAGTATGGTATTATAAAGAAAGGTTAGACAATATATTTTTGAATTGAAATCATGTTTTAATTGGTAATAATACACCAGTATATTTAATTTCAATGTCTATTCTATTGATTTAGTTTGTTAATTCGATTTGTTCTCATTTGCAGTAATAATGAAGCATATTATTTTTGTTTTCGTTTTAATGTTGAGCTGTGCAACCAAATCCAATGGATTAATGTTGGAATTTGTTAAAAATGTATATAAAATACATATGGGAGATGTAATGGAAATAGAATTTAAAATAACAGGTATTTTTTGTATGATATTTCTTACAGCTATGCCAAATAGACTATATATGAATGAATTACAAATGTGTTGACAGATTCGAATAATTTGAATTCATCTCAAGATATCTTTTTGGAATTCATTATTTCGAACGAGCATGTCGCTGATTTCGATGGAAACTCCAATGCAAATTTAATAGTTACGTTAGAAAATGGTGTGTCTAATGGCTCATTGCCAGTAACTGCAAATTTTCTTGGCCAAGCAATAATCGTAGTTAAGACACGCGATGATAACAATGAGTCCACACAACTAGGACAAATGAATGTAATTGTAATTAGAAAGTAAATACAAAATGGCTTGCGATTCAAAACAGAAATGAGATATTATTATTATGATGATGATGATTTTGTCGTCTCAGGGTGCGGACAATCGATCACGTATTCACGGCCAGTGTCGCAATTCTCGTCTCGCTAATTTACATCAACTTTGGCTGTGCCCTAAACTGGGGCGCGCTGCGACCCATGCTTAGGCGGCCCGTCGGCCCTATGATTGGCTTCGTAGGCCAGTTCCTCGTAATGCCACTGCTCAGCTACTTATTTGGACTGCTGGTGTTTTCGAATTGGCCGGAAATGCGTTTAGGCCTATTCTTTGTTGGCGTTAGTCCAGCCGGAGGGGCCTCAAACGTTTGGACTTGCGTTTTGGATGGGAACATTGATCTGAGCGTTACAATGACAACGGTTACTGCTCAAATAATAAAATGATATTCATTGTTTTGTGACCATATACATAATATGTTCTAGATTTCAACTCTAGCAGCCTTTGCAATGATGCCCTTATGGCTATTCACTGTGGGCCCAAATATTTTCGCCGACGCCAACATCGCTGTGCCCTACACCCATATAGCTGGTCTCGCGGGAGCCCTTGTGCTGCCGTTATTCATTGGTTGGCTGATCCAACGATGTCTGCCCGTTGTTTCGGCCCTATTGGTACACATACTAAAGGGGTTCTCGTCATTACTGATCGCATTTATCATTGCATTTGCGATCGCAACCAATGTGTATTTGTTTGAATTAATGTCGTGGCGGATCGTGCTGGCAGGCTTGCTACTACCTTGGTTTGGTTATGCACTAGGCGGTGGACTAGCTCTCCTTGCGCGACAACCACCCAAAGATCTTCTAGCCATCGCGATTGAGACAGGCGTTCAGAATACCGGCATTGCGATCTTTTTAATACGGTAATTTTTTTTTGTTAGAGGTGGTCGTATTGGCGGTCGCCCGTTTTATTAATTTTTTATTTTCTTTCGTTTAGATTTTCTTTGCCTCAACCGGAGGCGGATCTAACCACCGTTGTACCTGTTGCGATCGCGATTATGACGCCAATTCCTCTTGCCATTTTTTATTTTTACAACAGGATTTGTCGGAAGAATTCGTACGCCATATCAGATGATTAATCAATGAAATGTGCATTTAAAATCCAACAAATGCATAATAATTTTAATTTAAGTATCATAAACTATTTTGATAAAAGTCTACAACAGTTTTATTACGTGTTTTACGCTATTGTTATAATAAAGATTATATTATTCGTTAGATAATTAATTTAATTCATCAAAAACGCTATTAATTATAAATACATAACATACTATTATTATTATTTGACAGAGTAATTTATATGGGAGATTGTAGAAATCCTCGTGCCGCATAATCAGAGGGCGCAACTCTTTTCGAAACCTGTGGAAAATCTGGGTGGCCCTTATTTACTGCGACTCGTGACGTAATCACACGCCATCCGCCCTTCCGGGTCCAATCGTTTGTGTTATATTTAAAATAATAATAACCCAAATAAATGGCTGCCACAGACATCACTGCCTTGCCCGTCCAGTAGCGGACATTGAATGCCCGCCGTTGTCCCAAAACCGGGCTCAACGCTAGGTACAACTTGTCCAGCGGGAACCGGTAGAATCTCCGAATCGGGTTGTGCGTATTCGCGTACAATTCTGGCACGAATTTCGGTTCGGATTCGGTAAGGATTTGGTCTTTCAGCCACTGGCTTCGGTAAGCCCGCTCCTCAGTGGTCATGCCATTAAGACGTTCGCGTTCGCTAACATAACGCCCCGCGATCGAAAATGGCTTTACGCCGCCTGTGTCCGATGCACCCATTACGCAATTTATTCGCCTTCAAAATTACTTGATTTCTTGTGAATTTATTTGTTACGTAAGGATACTACTATATGCCAAATATCTATAGGTTACAATTCTGATAATAATTTCAGATTTTCTCAGCACAGTTGGTAAAACCTTTTAGAATTTCTATGGACGCCAACCATTGGCAGAGAATTGTCCCCAAGTAATTTTGGTTTAAAAAATAATACTACATCGTTTACATGAAAAAACGCCATTATAACAAATAAAATTAATATTTTTATATCAAAAGAATATGTTCAACAATATTAGTTCCGTGCCATAGTTAATCCATGAATTGTGTTTTTGTTTAATATTACATTTTATATTCTGGGGTTTTTCGTTTAGCTTTGGTTGGTGTACATTATTTTTGACAATCAGTGTTGCACCTGCAAGGGAAGAATAATATTCAACAATCGAATGAAAATGACGTTTCAATGAAATTTTAGCAATGATTTTAAATTTCGTATTGTGCACTGTAAAATGTCGCAAATAGAGCGTAAAATTGCTACCAAATTACTCTTAATTAACTAACAAGACGTCGGTATCAGTAGAGCAGTATTTGCTATAAAGGAACCCAGTCAAAGTGCATTTTTTTATGACATTAATTAAATATTAAAGAAATTATCGAATTTGTAGCCCCAATTTTAAGAAAGTACTTAAAATAAAATATGTAAATATTTAGTGATATTGTCACTACTGACACTATGACACTTCTGTCCGACTAATAAGTATATTTTTGGCTAAGTGATTCACATCATTCCTAAGTTGATTTAAGTGATTTATCAATAAATTCATTACAAACGAGAGTACTACTTTGTATTTAGAGAATTATATTCAAATTGAGTTGTTGTAAATGTCAATGTAATGTAATGCAATGATATATTTATGTAAGGAAGGTTATGTAGTGATCGGCTTTTGGGTTCCAATGAATACCAAAGATGCTTGAGGGACTTGTAGCTTGGGTATTGAACAATTATTTGGGCAAATATGTTGAAAATCTAAACACAGATCAGCTTAGTATTGCCATTCTGTCAGGTAAGTTGTTCATAATCAGGAAATTCGATTGATTCATCATTCACTAATGAATTGACTAGGTGAAGTCGAGTTAGAGAACCTACCGCTTCGCCGCGATGCCCTCCGTCATCTGGGCGTGCCAATCGAGATCCGTGCAGGTCATATCGGTAAAGTAAAGCTCCAGATCCCGATTAGTGCGCTGCGCTCTGCGCCATGGGTGATTGTGATCGAGCAGCTGTACTTGGTGGCGGGGCCGTTGTCGTTGGACGACTGGGACCAGGCGGCCGAGGAGGCGGCCGACCAGGAACGGAAGCTTCAGGACCTGGACAAGCTGGAGGCGGCGTGGAGGATAGAGAACGATGGGAGTGGAGGCGGCGGAAGCACGTATTACGCGTCCAGCTACTCCAGCTGGCTAAACTATGGCACCGGTATCATCACCGATATCATGGAGAACATGCAATTGCGCGTGCGTGATGTTCATCTACGATATGAAGACGCTAGCAGTCTGCAGGTGAAACCATTACACTACACTTACTATCGATTTATGATACTGTACTTAATAAATTGTATATTGTATTGTATTGTATTAGGGTGTCGCAAACGCTTGTGCATGTGGACTCACCATTGAATCTCTCAGTGCTCAATCTTGCGATTCTAGTTTTACGCCCCAGTTTACAACGCACCGCGATGGCACTGATCTTTCGTTTAAAACGATCGAACTTAAACGTTTGGCCATTTATTGGGATACGGTGAGCCAATCGGGACTCCGCTCGCGACTGCCGCCCCAGGAGCTTGCCACAGCGATGGCTGGAAATGGCACAGGCTTGGAGCACCGTTATTTAGTGGCCCCTGTCAGCGCTTGTGCCCACTTGCAGCGAAATCGAAGCGATTTGCCTCTGCGAAGCGGGGCCACGCCCCGATTTGTCTGTGATCTACGCCTTGATCAGGTTCCCTTGTCACTAATCGATGTAAGTGTATAATAATAGTAATAATAATAAATATTGTTTATATTTTAAGTGATTTAACAAACAATTATTTCCAGTGGCAATACGAGCAAATGGTCTCCTGTATGCGTGGTTTGGAATTCCTGTCTCGGGTGCAGCTCCATCGACGGCGGCGCCCCTCTGTCGGTGTGCATGAAGATGTTCGCGCCTGGTGGCACTACGCCGCCTCTTGTCACGTACCTGGGGCATGCCAGCAGCGCCCTACTTGGACCGAGTGTCACCAGCGGGCGATCCAAAACATCCAATATGTAGACATGTACTCGCGCATGTTGGCCCAACCTTCTGCAGCATTGGGAAGCGACGCAAAACGTCTCAAGGACACCGTCGAGTGGTCCCGTGACTTCCAGGAGCTGAAGGCCCTGCGTGAGGTGGCTATGCGGCGGGTGCCGTGCCCCACACAGCCCCAATCTGCGCACATTGTAACAAATGATGGACGAAACACGTTGGTGCGCTGGTTTCCGCAGTGGTGGGGCTGGCACTCGGCGGTGCCTGCAGACGTGGGCCCTACAGACGCGGGGCGGGAACCTCAGCACCAGCTGGAAGATGAGATTTTGGAGGCGCTAGCAGATTCGGCGAGGAATAATACACTATTACGAAGAGATGTTGTTTTTGGGAAGTTTAATTTTGTTTTGAACAGCGGCACACTAGACTTATGCGCTACTGCCGCCCCCTCAACTGAATGGTAATTACATTTTATTGTAAACTAGTGGATGATAATTCTAATGAATTTAATTTATCTGTCTAATGAAAATATAGCAATGTCCCAATGCTCCAATTACAATTCTCTGAACTTCGCGCTGGTGTCGAATCCCGTCCACGATCTTCCACACACAAAGTCGAATTGAGCCTGGGTGCCTTGTGCCTCCGCGATCGCCTTACACCTGGCACTCTTTTTCCAGTGCTGATAGGTCCACCTGGGCGCGACCGAGCCGCCCCACCCGGGCGTAGCACTTCACGGAGCAAGCACCGCTCGTCGAACAACGATAGTCCATTGTTTGCGCTAATTTACGAGTCGGGCGCAGGGGTGAAGCGGCTGCACGTTCGTTCGCAGCCTCTGGACGTAGTGTATCAGCCAGCGGCGGCCAAATGGTTGTTGGAATTTGTGTGCGCCCCTCATCAAAGGAGCTCCGCCCGGCATAGACTGGAGGCTATGAAGACGAGGACCAAACAGGAGTTAATGGATAAATGGGAGGGTATGTTGGAGGGTCGTGCTGCCGTGCGGACTTCTTGGGACTTACGTTTGGACGTTTCGGCCCCTCAATTAATTTTAGTCGAACGATTTTGTGATCCTACGGCGGCAATCGGTAACTAATCTGATCATTGTAACATTGTTATTTATAAATATAAATAAATGTATTAATCATAAATTTCGAAGCTGTTGTCGACCTGGGTACCCTTCGCTTAGGAAATGGCCCTTCTTTGCCGCCTCAAGCGCCAGCAAAGGTGGCCCAAGTTCCTCCCCGAGAGGTGAGCCTTGATGAAGATGACGACGAAATGTTTATGACGCCGTGCTCAACGCCTCCCGGGTCGGGTGCAAGCACCACAGAAGACAACACTTTGGTGACCGCTCTGAGCGAGCTGTCGTTGCACCGACGCCTCTACGACACTTACACCGTCGAATTAAGTGACATCCAGGTGCTAGTAGGGCGGGTACGAGACAACTGGCGGTACGCACACACCAAGGGGAGCTCCGCCCTTCATGTGTTGGACCGGTTTAATATTTCGTTACAAGTGAGTTATAATTTCAAACAAACAGACAGACAGATAGATAGAAATAATTTATAACCGGGAGCTATCTATCTCTACTAACTATCTATTACGTATGTTTAGGTGGAACGTAGGGTTGTTCCAACAACAGATCCAATGTATCCCAGCTTAACTTTAGCTGCAAATCTACCCCGACTGGTAGTCCACGTCAACGAGCAAAAGGTATCATCAATCCGGACGTTGGCACGTGTCATTTCCGAGGCGAGTCTCCCCTCGCCTTTTAACGCGTCCTCTCCGCACCACCAGCTACCTAATCCGCAAGATGATCTAAATGACGAAGACGCTTTCCACACAGTTACATCACACGCTTCGACCCCAGTCAGTAATGAACCTCCAGAGACGACGCCGCCGCCTCCTGAACCGTTGGCTAGTGAACCTAGTCGCTTGTTAACAGTACAATTCACTGTGGACCAAATGTCTCTGGAGGTGCAGAGTCGGGGACGAAGCATAGCGGAACTCCAGGTGTCAGGGGTAACGGCCTCGCTCACCAGGAGGCCGTGTGATGTTGGCATCAGCTTAACAGTACATGGATTGTTGCTGGTGGATGCTTTGCAGACTTTTGGTCCAGATTTTGAGCTGCTGGTAGCCAGTCATCGACATGTGGGGTGAGTTGAAATAAACATATCTATCTACATAATCATTTAATCAATCATTTGTCATCATCATCATCATCATTAATCGTTTTGAATCACCTCAATCTCAGAATGGACTCCATGTCTGGAAGCCTCTTTGATAGTGAGCCAACCAGCCCCACAAGTCCCGGCTCTCCAGAGCCAGGGCGGCGGGCAACCAGTCCCATCGCCTTAACGCGAGCCCTGAGTGGTCTCGCCATCTCTCCACCGCCACCACCTGCCGCCCCATTGCGCCTCCAAGGAGCGTGGCATGATGCCGAAGCCCTAATCAGTGTTGAATTTGTCGTAGTGAGTGGGGTAGAGCCGCTGCAACTAGCTAGCATACAGTTTAATAACTTGGACATAATTGCAAACCAAGAAACGATTGTAGAGCTGGTCGGGTTCGTACGTCGGGTTCGTTCATCTGGCTCGTCGAAAATGAGGGCTTTGCCCCCGCCTCCGCCTATTTTAACAGAAGGAGAAAAGACGCAGAGTAACTCATCTGTATCACAATCGCAGGATGGGATTGATGGCGAATTGTTGGCGGATGATGATTCAGATGAAGATTCAAGGATTAGTAGTACGCGAACCGAATTAACGTTTGATTTTCATCGTTTGAGCGTTTTGTTGCTCCGCGGCGGCGTCCTGGACGGCAAAGCCATCGGTCGAAAGATCGGAACAGCCACAATGTGCGAAGCACGAATTCAAGCCACTGTAGATGATTGCGTTTCTGTCAGAGGATCCCTGGGGGGCCTACAAGTGTTGGATCTCACTCCCGAAGGCCATCTACACCAACGAATCATCTCCGTTGGCCGTGATCCTCTCGCCGACGATCATTCCTCCAGCATCACTGAATCGCCAATGTATCGAGGGGATGTTTATACGGATTCGAATACAGACCAAACCGCGTTTAGTTTCAACATCAAGCGACCGCTACAACAAGAGAACGAACCTGTAGACGTTTCGATTCGAATGGCGTCTGTTTGGTACACACATTCGCCCCAATTTATAACGGAATTACGCTCGTGTGCCACTGAATTCAAACAGTATCTAGCAGATGTGGCCCGCTCTATCCGCAGCGCTGCTACAGATGTGGCTCTAGGGCTTGTACACGCCCGCACCGAAGCTTTAGCGCAGTCCCTGTACGTGAACTCGCGAATCACTGGATTTGTCGCAAGCGATGTTCAATCACCAAGGAGAATTCGAAGACGTTCCGCATCCTCGGAACCCCAGACACCGTACAGTCCAGTCCTCGGAGACGAAGATGGAGACGATGGGGCAGAATCTTTCGCTTTGGCTGATATTAAATTGGACATCGTTTTGGACAGCCCGGTAATAGTTTTGCCGCGATCTAGTGCTAGTGAACACGTTCTGGTCGCACATTTAGGAAAAATCACTGTAAACAACAACGACAACAATATAATGGAGCCGGAGCTGGAGCAACTACCCTCCTTCAGCACCTACGCCGTGGAAGTCCGCAATATGAGTCTCTGCACCCTAGACACATCGGGGCGATGTAGCGGAGTTCCTCGGATGGACCAATTATACGCATGCGGGCCCAAATCCAAAGCAGTCCCCGTGTTGCACGACACACTTGTCCGATTAACAGTATCAAAACGAACGACCTCCCCGCTGCTTGTACCCCAGGATACGACGGTTCTAGACGATTCTACTGATTTTAGTTACGACTTCGAGGATTTGATCGATATCCAAGGATCGGTGGTGAACGCATTGCGTGTTTCGTTGACCAGGGCCCAGTACGAACAGGTGTTGGACACATTACAGTGTTTAGCTGGGGGAGATGATGCAGGGAATATGGCTAATGTTCATTTGGGAGCATATCCACCTGAGGTAGATCAGCATAAGCCAAGTTTGAGCGAAATCGCTGAAGAAGATGTTGGTAAGTTGTGGATTATATTAATATTATTTGATATGAATTAAATCTTTATTTTTTATTTAATCTTCTCAGGTGGAGTGTCAACTTTAAGTATGGACCCCCATGTCCGCGCCAAATTATTTCCGTCCGCAACTCGTCGGACCGCTCGAGCCACCTCTTCGGCCTCCTCTTCTTCTGCAAGCATGACCGCCAATAATGTAATCCAAACGCAGCCAATGCGTCTTCAAGTTCGGTTCGAAGTCGCCTCGTTCGGCGTAGAAATCCGCGGCAAACAAGAAGACGGCCTTGTCGGCCTCTCTTTCCAAGACTTCCTAGTTACATGCGACAGAAAACGGACGTTCGTGACAGAAATTGCAGTATCCTTGCGTTCTCTGCTCGTCGAAGATCTCTTGGTGCCCGAGGGCGACGTCCGACGGAAGATGCTAGCCTCTCGCGATGAAAACGCAACAATGATGTTCCCCCAAGGAGCCTGTGCATCGCACTCCTGCCCCGATGTGGCCTATCGTCCGCTAGATGTCCTTAGGTTTGCCTCGCTGCCGGATCATCTAAATGTCCACACGGTGTTTAAGACAGCGTCTACGCAGCGGAGATGCGTTCCGCGGCTTGTTCAGACGCAACTAGATGGTTTGGTTTCGATTACGAGTATTTCGGTCGACCCAGCTATATCACAATTCGATTTGGAGCACGGCTCGATGCGTAGAACTACTACCATAGACTTGGGCTCGGTTGACATGGCGGTGAGTGCGACTTCTTGGATGACGCTGTTGGACTTCTTCAGTGTTACCAGTGAAGATGAACCGGAAAGTGTTAGTCATTACAATCATTGTAAGTTTCATTCGAAATGCGGTGCAATAAATAACAAAGTTAACAATCTTGTTTCACAGCAACAACTGTAAACGAAGTCGAAAAAATCGGAGACAGTTCAACAACGGTATCTTTGCGATCATTTACAATGTTAGCTACGCGATGTGATTCACGTGAAATAGCGCGTGCGCGCGTTACTGGTGCTCACGTACAAATTACGCGCAAAAAAGAGCGTAGACAAATTTCAGGACGTCTAGGTGCCTTAAGAATCGTAGACGCAACGGCCAGCGGCCATTTGTGCACCGAACGATTCGTGACAATTGGGGAACAAGCAGTTGAGTTCAATTATAGCCATCCTCCACGGATGCCCGCTTCATGTACTGACTGCTCTGAAGTATTAGTATTAGATGTGTCCCCATGCGTTTATGTTCACACGAAACGATTCGTAACGGAATTGAGGGCATTTTTTGGAGACTTTTCTAGGGATAGTCCCAGCTCTAGACCTCATAAAAAGGTTTGTTTTTTTCCCTTTATTAAACTATTGTGAGCGCGATTTTAGAAAACAATTTATTTTCAGATGTCCGAACTAGATGATCTAGCACAGTCTCAAGTGCCTGTCCGTCTGTCCTTGGAAATTCGGGTGGATACCCCTGTGGTGTTGGTTCCAGTGCGGCCTCATTGTGGAGACATGCTGGTTTTCGATTTGGGACAGCTCTCCGTCCACAACGAGTTCAAATTGGACACGGTGTCTTCGGCGACGCTGCTAGATGTCATGACCATCGTGTTGCATGACGTGGACGTTTACGCAGGTGAGGTGAAGGATGCCAGCGAGGGCGAAGTGAAAGACGCTTTCCTGGAGTTTGGGGGTAGCGGCGTCATAAGGCACGGTGGATCTCTGTTGGGGGAGAAGTGTCGTTTGGAGTTTCAGGTTGTCAGAAATCTCACTGGTCACGGTCGGCGACATGGTTAGTTTTTTCGGAGTATGTGGATATTTAAATTCGGATTTTTGTCAAACGAGCGGCTGGTTGATTTCAGTTCCCGATATGACGATTTCAAGCCGTTTATCAACTCTAGAACTGTCTTTGGACGTCAAACAATACGCTTTAATCCGCGGAGTACTCGGTTTCAATCTCGGCGAAGATACCGAACATATTTTATCCTCAGTTCCCTACGATGATTCTGTTTCCATCGTTTCGAATAGCGGATCCGATGATTCGGACCACGTGTGGACTTTAAGCTCTGTTCGAGTTGAACTGCTGGACGTACGAGTCCGATTAAGGCCCCTGGCTTGCGTTAATTTCGTCCGATCACGACTCACCGTCGACAGTTTCAGCGATTTATCCCAAGACATCGATTTGGTGTCGCAACAAGTGCTCATCACTGATGAACGTGCGAATTGCTTCAATGTTTTCACAGGTAGTCACTCATTGATCATTACAATGAAAATTGAGGCTCGAATATTTAATATTATTCTAGAGGTGCTTCGCCCCGCTAGTAGAACGCAAACGGACGGGGATTCCGTCCAGGCGGAGATTCACAGCCGCCGTAGACGTGACAAATCTAAATTTACAGTTCTTTTAAATAACATGCGTCTGATGGCCATTGTAGACTGGTGGCAGCTCGCTGGTGAGTTTATCTTCACCCAACACCAATTTCAGGGGAAGAAATTGCATGTCCAAGCTAGCAGACTTCAACAACAACAACAACAACAACAACAAGAAGTTCAGTTCGAATTGAAGTTAAATATAACAGATTCGGAGATCGTTGTGGTGGAAGATACGTCAAAGCAGGACACAAATGCGGTTATATTAAGGGTAAGAAATACATAAATAAATGAATAACAAAGTAATTTGATTTATTGAGTTTTGTTGGTATAATTTTTCGTTTTGTTAGAGTACAACTTTAGTGACATATCGTCCCGATGCAACCGACTCCCGTCCACTATCATGCAGTGTGAATCACCTCGAGCTGTTCTCGTGCGTGTTGGGCGCAGACCGTGACGAAGATGAGGAAACCGCCCTGTCTATCGTGGACCCCGTCACCGTAAGCGCCGATGTGTGCACTCGCGACATGGATTCCCATCGAACGTTGGACGTGCAACTACACGAATTGACGCTTCGCGTTTCCTATAAAGACATGCTGATGTTTGCCGCGATGTTAGAATCTGTTACGAAACAGACTTGTGGTGTGGCCTCATCCTCATCCTTGCCCACCAACATTAGTACTAGTACAAAATCTGAAACACTTCAAGATAATATTGGCAAACTTTGCGCGCTTGGCTTTGGGACGGCGGATTGTACAAAAGCGCTCAAACAATGCGATGGCCGATTGGATGACGCGGCACTGTGGTTGACGCAAAACGCAACGCCATTGAGAGCGACCGAGCCCGCTTTGAAAGGCCAGCCCACTGCGCCGTTATTAATTCAAGTCATCGAAGTCCGTGCGGCATCAATTCGTTTATGTTTGATTGATGATTACGGTGATATTGACATCCCACTCGCGGAAACTACATTAACAACTGTTTGCGTATCTTACGAATTGAACAGCGTCGCAACCGAGACTTCTGAAGATGCTTCTCAATCTCGACGATGTACCCTAGACTGTACTTTGGCCCTAGATTACTATAACCGCGTCCTCGGCGGTTGGGAACCATTTGTAGAGGCCTGGCGCTGTAAAGCTCTATGGATCCCGGAGGATACTTCAATTGGGGTACCTCGTCATCGAATAACAATTCAATCGGATGACGTTCTTGACGTGAACGTCACGGATGCATCGATTGCGCTTTTCCGCCTGGTAAAAGAGGCCTGGAGCAACGATGAGTTATCCGGAGTAACGAAGACGTCGCGTTTGCGGTTGCCGTTTGTGCCGTATTCGTTGAAAAATGATACGGGTACCACGTTGTATTTTGCCACGGTTATTACTGAGCCAGATGAACCATTTTATCCGATGGATGAGGAGTCGGATCCGGAGGATCAGACTAGAATTATCCCAGCGGCCAAAGATGTCGAATGGACAGAGGTGCGTTATTAGTTTTATGTAGAATACATCAATATACATACAATTGTGTTTATTGTTTTCTTTTGTGGTGGAAGGTTCTTCCTGGGGCAATTCTGCCCTTTAGTTATGGTAGCGGTCGAACCAAACAGCGTCATAAAGAGTCCCATATGATGCGGGCCCATCAGCTCGCGGTGCGTGTCGTGGGGTGGCGCCCTGCGGCCCCCGTGACCGTAGATCGTGTCGGCATTTATTTTAGGCATGCGTATGCCGAACGGGGTACACAGGTCTACAACCGCCCCGCCCGCTTAGTCTTCGATGTACGGTTAGACGGCACCGCACGCAAATTAGTAACAGTCCGGTCGGCCATGTTGCTGGTCAACCGATTACCGGATGCGGTGGATGTTAAATTAGTAGAAAGGTCAACAGTTAATGCTGGTATGTATGTCGATCGAATGATTAAAAACTCCAATAGAAGCTCATTCGTGACCTATAAAACTCAAATTACTATTACACCCACCCGTATATAGGTAAAATGGACTGGATATATTTGTACAAATTGGCTTGTTATTTAGTATCAACCGCTAGTCGAACCGCCGCTGTCCTCAGCGGGGGCACCCTCGCCGTGCCGCTAGCACACGCTCATTCGCACATATTCGTCCGGCCTTCGGACTCAAACGACTCATATTCCTATTGCCAGCCGGACGTGCCATGGTCGCGAACCTCGCGGCCCGGTGAACGAACACATTCTGCGTTAAAATGCACTACGAACAGAGGCAATGAGTATTGGCTGTGTTGCGAGGTGCGCCGAGAGCGCTATCCCAGTGACGCCGCCGGCCGCCCTACCACACCAGCGCACACCGTCCTTCTCCTGCCGGCGCTCCTCATTGTCAACCTGCTTCCGCAGGAGATGCACTATTCAGTCACAGTTACTCCAGCAGATGAGCCACCAACTCTAGTTGCCCGTGGTCACATCCACCCAGGTCAAGCTGCCTCAGTCCCACCAGTAGACCCAGATTCAGGTCTCGAAGTCTCAATCCACGTTGAAAACTTCCGCTGTGCATCCGGAATTTGCGTGCCGGCGGCCAATTTATTGGATACAGGCGGGGAGTTTACGTGTCGAATTAGATTAGAGGATTCTGAGCGGAGGCGGTTGTTTCTGAATGCGAAATTAGAGCCGAACCGCGGAGCAAGGGTTCGCCTGACAATTACAGCGCCGTATTGGATTGTGAATCGGACTGGACTTCCGCTGGTGTTCCGGCAGGAGGGCGTGGGGGCTGACACAGCGGGGCAGTTTGAAGAGCACGAGCTGGCGAGAATGGTGGCGCCGTTATTGTTTAGTTTCGCTGACCAGGATGCTTCACCGACGGTTGTAGCTCGGGTAAGCGTTACGTAAGCCTCACGTTATTCTTCTGCAATAATAACAATGATCTACTGTATCAAATTCTAGGTCGGTTACAAACATACAAACAACAACAACCTCCAACGTAATCGCTCGTCCTCGGGAACCCCGATCTGGTGCCAACAATTTCACCTTCGCCGTGGCGTCCAGGTGCGTAAACTACGTGTCTCACATGACAGCAGCACTCCTGATACCGTCTACAGTGTGGGCATCGAGGTGCGGGGCGCGCGTGGCCGCACGCGACACCGCCGCGATACTAGCATCGTGACTGTTTCTCCCCGATTGCAACTGTACAACGGCAGCTCGCACCGCCTAGAATTCGCGCAATTATGCCATGCGACAACCGTTACGGACCCTGGGGCACGTGCAGCTCATGTCCACGCTCCTCCAGGTTGTCATGTGCCATTCCATTGGCCCAGGTTGGACCGCGATCAGTTGCTTTGCGTCCGGTGCACCCGGAGAGACTCGGGAGACGCACAAGCGAGTGCTTGGTCCGGCGGATTGCGCATTGATGCTCCGTTGTCGTCGCATGTCATGTTGCGAGAGGCCCTGCTAGGGCTTCGCTCGTTGTTTTTGCATGTGGAAGTCGTGCCACAAGGTGCTACACACTATGTGGTCTTCTCCGATGCGGATTCTTTGCCGCCGCCCCTACGGATGGATAATTGCTCCGAAGTTGCGGTCACCTTTGCCCAGAGCGGTTCCACCCATGTAACGGTTGCCCATGCGCACCGTAGTGTCCCATATGCCTGGGATGAACCCACGTGGCCCGCCCGTCTAGTGGTGACGGCTCCCGGAGGCGTACATGATGCATATGATGTGGATAAGTTGGGACGGGGCACCCAGTTAACGTATGAGAATTTTATCTATGTGGCATTCATTGGAACGTTTAATACGTAAGTTTGTTCTGTTTTATTCTATTATGTCATCATATATTTCATTTATTTATTTATTTATTTATCTATACCTATCGATTTAAGCGAGGATGACTTGGATCACTACGACGAAGCAGACTACGCCCCAATTTCGCGGCCCCCAAAAAATTTTGGTTCAACCTCCGACGGCCAAATGAACCCGTTGCATTCGCAACGACTTGTGCTCGACGTAACCGAGGCGGGGCGCGTCTTTTTAGCCCCGAAACAGCCTGGTAAACGTTCACAACTCTGGAGAATGACCTCCGTGGGGCAGCTGCAACATGAGGGCAGTTCCCCGCCCGATAGTCATCACCATCAGGAGTATCGGGCGCTCGTTCTAGACATCGAGGGCCCTGCACCCCAACCTAGCGCTCCAGTAGCTGCCCGGTTGGCACTCCGCCGTCCTGATCCCCGCAGGAGAACAACACAAACATGGAGGTTCACCGGAGATGGCCGATTATGTTGTGCACATCGAAATATGTGCGTTCAGAGCCAAGATGGTCTGTTGGGCCTAAGGTTGGGCTCTGCTGCTGTGTTGGCGGCCCCACACGAGGAGCTGCCGCATCGCGCGTGCTCTGAGGGTGGCGTTCCTTTGGAGCAAGGTGTGGGAAAGCAACGGATGCGACCCGGCTCGGGCCTGCTGTCTGTAGAAGTGACCATTGATGGGCCAACGAGGGTCTTAAGAGTCACGGATATGAAGCAACGTGAACCGTTGACGGCGCTAGCACTTGTAGATGACATCGATTGGGTTGGGGTGTCGCCGGCGCACCGTCCCGCCAATAACACACAACTGCAGATCGTCTCGACTCCATCTGGAACAGAGTTTCAAGTAAACACCATTTATTTCTATAATATTATGTTAAAACTTAACACACACATACACTTTTAGATAACTGTAATGCTTCGTGAAGGCTTGGGTGTCAGCATCGTTGGAGGAGGACGTGAACTCTTATACCTACAATTAAACAACATCATCGCCGAGGCAGTGTTCGGGGGGCGAAGTCGCGAGTTATGTATTAGTGTCCAAGATGCACAATGCGACAACCAACTGGCGGATACCCCATGCCCGGTGCTTCTAAACGTCACGCGGCCGCGAACCTCCGACGAGGCCCGACGTCTCAACACCTTACCCGTATTAGAGTTACGTGCAGAAGTACAGCCGACCGCCGGGGCTGTTGTTATTTTCAAACATCTAATCGTTTGCGTGCGCCCTGTTGCCATGCACATCGAGGAGACGTTAATTTTACGAATGTATGAATTTCTATTAACTGCTACCGGAAGCGAACGCGCTTACATTTCTGCGTCTGCGTCTGCCGCCACTGACGACGACGACGAGCATATGGATACGCAGCAACAAGTGGAAGATGAAGAAACAGTGACTGGGGCCGCGACCACCTTGGTAGCAGCTGCAACGAGTTCGGCGTCGCTAACGACACGATATCATTTCGGAATAATCCGATTAGTTCCGGGTGCGTTGCGCTTAAGTGTGTACACTAGTTCCTCGTTGCCAGCGCGCCTTAGGGCGCTGAAGCGCCGTTTAGGCCTTACTTTAGTCAGGTTCGAAGACGCTCCCGTTGAGTTGGAGCCTTATGTGCGTCACCATCCATTCGAAACGGGCGGCCGCCTCTGGCGTTCGGTTTTGGGGCACTTCCGCGACGAATTATTATGGCAGGCAGCAACAATTTTGGGTTCAGTCGACTTCCTTGGCTCGCCATTGGGCTTGTTGGGTGACGTCACTGAGGGAGTGTCCGGACTGATCCGGGAACGAAGTGTCGGAGCCTTGGTGCTCAATGTAGCACATGGACTAAGCAACAGCGCTGCAAAGGTAATTTTTATTGGTTCATTCATGTATATCTGTTGATTGCATAAAGTTTTCATGCGATTTCATATCCCCCAGGTGACAGAGACTCTCGGAGATGGCCTCGGACGTGTTACAATGGATGATGCTCATGAGGAGATGCGCCAGCGAATTCGCAGAAAACACGCACGGGGGGGCACCGGTGGAGAGCACCTGGTTGCTGGCATCAAGGGCCTTGGATTCGGTTTACTAGGGGGCGCTACAGGCATTTTTAAGCAGGTCTATGAGGGCGCAGCCTCTGATGGACTCCAGGGTGTATTCTCGGGGCTGGGCAAAGGTCTAGTTGGAGCGGTAGCCAAACCTATGGTCGGGGTTCTAGATCTTGCGACGGAGACCGCCCGGGCGGTTCGTGATTCCAGCCGAGGCGTTGGACGAATGGTTCCAGATCGTCGGAGGCAACCTAGAGCCGCGATTGGTCCCGGGGGACTTCTTCCGCAATACAGTTTGCGAGATAGTTGGGGACAAGCCTACTTAAGAGCGCTGGCATCGTCCGGCGGTGCAAATTCTTCATCGTCGTTTTCGACCGAAATGTACGTTGCTTATGAGTGTGTTAAAATGGGCACGGACGATTTGCGGGTCATCGTTAGTTCGGAGCGAGTCCGTGTGGTGACGGGGGGCGGTGGTAATCCGTTAGCGCCGTCTTCTTTGACCACAGTGACCGAAACGGGGCTGGGGGAGCTGGTTGCGTGTACTCCAGTCACCCAAGATGGCCGTCACTATATAGAGATTTGGGTTCGGGGGGGCTCCGCGACTCGCCGCCCCCGAATCCGTTGTGATACAGAAGAATTAGCTCGGGCGGTCACTCGACAAGTAAATTACGCTAAGCGTTTGCACGAGGAGGCGGCACATACGCTTAGAGCCACGGATGATTAATTCTCATTTCTACATTGACAATAAATAATATTATAATAACAATATTTCAGCCGAAAGTATTGCATTATATAGAAAATTTCGTGTAAATGTGTCATTGTACAGTAGAGAAGTACAGAAGAAACCATATTTTACACGAACGTTTACCGTCATTTGTGGTAATACATACAATAAATGATGGAATCAATGAGACAGTGATGATGATGATGATGATACACACCGTGGCGTCGCATCTAGGTACATATTTTAAAATACGTAACGGCCAACCTTGTATGTGATAAATGTAGGGTTTTACGAGGTGCTTTTGGGATTTTTACTACAATTTACAACAATACTATACGTTAGGTATGTATGTATAAACATGTACTTTCTAGCAGTTTCTCGTTTTATTTTTACCAATACGTTTTAGCAATTCTTTTTGTTTTCTTAATTTGCAGACGTCACTGGTTGTATGTATCTGTTGTATAATGAATATTTATTAATATCCAAATATATTTATTTATAAATGTAAATTTATATGTATATAATATGTAATTTTAGGCTATTTTTATGTACAATCTTAATAAATACAGCTCAAAATAGTCCGTTTGAAATAAAACAAAATTTGATCAGTGTGATCAATTGGGAGTGGGATGTGGGGGGAACTGGTTGCATACAACATTAAAACAACATGAAACAATTGAACACATTTATTTTTGCATGTAAATTTAAGTCGATGATGTAACAGGTTCAGAATCTTTTCCTCCAGTTTGCGACAGATGCTTGACAACATCCACCCAATCCCAGCCGCGGGGCTTCTCCCCCCGGGCCTCTACTCGGTCCCACTGTCTGCGCTTTTGCGCCTTACTCAGCTGCTCCTTTTTCAGCGGCTTCTTCATTGGTTGCAGTTCCGGTTCCGGCGTCTCTTCTTTCGATATGTTCATTTTGTCGACGGCGTCCGCGGCGTCTTGGACAATTTCATCTGGTTGCGCGAGAATGAGCTCCTCATATTTTTCTTTAACGCATTCTATCAGCGAATACGTCATTGCTTCGCCTAAATATTGTTCAGATTCCGTACAAATTAATTCGGCTACTTTCTTTTTAACTGCATCAATACTACAATCGAAGAAAGAAAAATGCATTAATCATACATTGGTACATTTCGTGCAATTCATTTGGTTTACATGTTACGGTTGTAAAACGTGTTCATGTTCACTTGGGGCTTCTCTGCGGGATAATTCTCACTCCATTGGAGTTCCAACAGGAATGATTTTATATTTTCATGTTCCCCAAACTTAAATAAATTATATTAGAGAGTCACTGCGACTATTAAAAGACTGCAAGTTACTTTATATTGAAAAACTGTTGGAGATAATTGCTTAAACGACTCATCCCCATCGTAAATTGATAATAATACTTCACGTTCCTCGTCCTGCAATTCTGTGTTACTCATTCTTATAATTAACACACAACGTGTCATTCAATATACTAGTAAAACATAACAAAATCACTAATTCTTTTAAAAATTTCTATTTTATTTGATTTGTATTTTTCCAAAACATAACCTCAACTTTATTATTGTCAATTTGACACATGCGGTGCCGGTGCAGCCAGGCCAGCCGCTGGTAAGGTAAACTCAGTTAAACTGATCTAGCAGAGAAACAACGTAGATGATATCTAGAATGTTACATATTATTGATAATATAATATTTGTTAATACATTATTTGTATGTATTTCTGTGTTTCAAATATATTTACTTAAATTCTATGGTTTACAATAAATTATTTGAGTATATTTTGTTCAAAGTAATAATTAATCTATAGCTGACATGAATATTTACATCTACAATGCGCTTCATGAATCAGCCGAACAACAATGTAGATGAACTCTTAGATGACAATATTTTTTTATTAATCAATAATTAGAAGTTAATTATTTATAAGTAATATTGTAATAAATGAATATTGAAATAGAAATAATATTTGAAAATACAATTTAATATTTAAAAAGATATAAAATATCAGTAGACAGCTAATATCATATTAGGGTATTTTCGGAATTCATCTACCTAGTGCTCCGCGTCAACTTTTACCTTAGTTTTACGTTTGTCCGTTTTCATTGGCGTCGCTGGCAGCTACTCTCTGTCGCTAGTGCAACTAAATGACAGTTCGCGACTACCTCGCAATATTTCAATAATGATCAATAGAATTAATTCCCCACAATAAAAATCAACCCAAATACGAGGCGCGCTACCCGTAGTGTGATTTTATGTCGAGTTGAGTGACCAACAATGCGATGGCGAAGCAGCCAACGTGCATTCTCGCAGTGGCTCTTGTTCCTAGTGCTCGTCTGTATTCAGGGCGCCGTCTGCGCCCTCGGTGACCCTTACAAACTGCTGGGGATTGGACGCTCCGCCAGCCTGCAAGAGATCCGGCGCGCTTACAAGCAACTGGCGAAAGAATGGTACTTGTCCTACTGGCTGGTTTGAATGATGATGTGTGGAGTGGCGTGGCGTGGCGCATAACTTGGGTTATTTTTAGGCATCCAGATAAAACGGATAATCCAGCCGCTGAATCCAGGTTCGTAGAAATGAAGCAGGCGTACGAGATTCTGTCGGACCCCGAGCGACGGAAGCTGTTTGATAAACATGGCATTACGGATGAGGACAGCGCGACTCAGCGGCCAGATTACTCGTATTATGGACGCTTTAATACGGATCCGTTGGATGAGCTGTTCGGCACGCACGGCGGACGCTTCCATTTCCAGGATCATGATATTACTGTGTTCCATAAAATGTCTGTGACCACCAGGTGAATTCATAATAATTATAATTATAATAATAATAATAACATAATCATAATCAATCAATTGGAATTTGTAACAAATCATAATCATAACAAATGTAATTCTTCGCTTAGACAATTTGAGAATAGTTTGATTCCGAAATCGCAACACACGCCGCATCTGGTGTTGTTCTACACCGACTGGTGCTTTCCTTGTCTGCAAGTAACGCCGTTGTGGCGGAAACTCGTTGACACGCTGGAACCGCTGGGAGTGTCGCTGGCTACGCTGCACGCTGGCCGTGAGCCCGCGCTGGCCCGCAAAGTAGGCGTCTCTACGTTACCCAGCCTCGTGCTCCTCCTCGACGGCAAGTATTTCATTTACAAGGATCATTTGAATGGCGTACAGAAGATCACAGGTATTATTATATAGAAATAAATAAATAAATAAATATGAAAACTTTTCTGTTCTATTCTCATTTCTAATGACACATATTTCAGACTTCATCCGAAGCAAACTGCCCTACAAAATGGTGTCCGTCGTGACGGACAGCTGCGTGGACGCGTTCCTCAGTGGCTGGCACGACAACCGCGTGCGCGGCCTCATCTTCGAGAAACAGCCGAACCTGCGTCTGCGCTATTTAATCACCGCCTTCCATTTCCGCGATCGTGTCGCCTTCGGCTACGTCCAACCCACCGACGACACCCAACTTGTCCGCCAGAAGTTCAAGCTGACCACCAGCAGCGACATGGACACCGTGTTGCTGTTCAACGAGAACCCCCAGCGTCCGATCGCGAGCGTCTCGATGGCGGACATTCCGTCGACGACACTCCACCACGTGATCACGACCAACCAGTATTTAGCGTTGCCGCGCCTTAGTTCGCAGCAGGTGCTGGAGGCATTGTGCCCTGCCGAGTGGAACCGTCCCCGAAAGCGGTTGTGCGTTGTCCTGGTGACGGGCAACACGGCAGAGCACGACGGCGCACGGTCGGCGCTGCGACAGTTCGCACTGGACTCCCCGTGGAGTGTGGAGCGGGTGCGCTTCGTTTACTTGTATCACGAGAAACAGACGGAGTTTGTGCAGGCGTTAAGCACGGACGGCGTTCCCGATCAGCCGTTACTCAGGATCGTTATCATTTGGAGGAGGGATACTTCGCATATTAAGTACGAGTGGTTAGAGGCCGAATGGCGGCCTAATGATGAGAGTACGGCGGCCGCAACGGATGCTACCAACAATAACAACAATATAAATGATACGAAACTGAGGTTAGAGGAGACAATAGGTCGCCTCCTGAAGACCAGTGAGGCCCTATCGTACGAAGCCGTTGTTAAAGTAATTGCAGAAGAAAAACGTTTGATATCTATTCATATAAGTGACGTGTATTTTTTCAGGACCTCCTGGATGAACACGCACAAGGCGTCTTCTCCCGAATCGTTACGAAGCTGTTGATAACGGCCGACATCGTCTACGAGAGCATCACGAAAGATCAATTGCTGCCGGCATTGTCCATTATTGCTACCATCGGTTTCATCATAGCAGCGGGCTACTTTATGGCGTATTTAGTGTAAGTTTGCTTTTTTCTATATGCGAATTGTAATGCGAATTTAAAACCATTTAAATTCAATACACACACACACACACAGTCGTTTGGAAGAAGAATCCATCCAACAGCAACGTTACGCCAAGCGTAACGGCAACAACAACAACGAGCCAACACCATCGCCGGACAGCCCGACGAACGGTGGTGTCAGGGGTCTGCACAACCTGCACCAGCCGCCACGTGAGTTGTACCTGCACGAGTTGCGTGCCGAAAAGTACAACGGCCTCGTGCGCCTTCTGAAGCCTGGTTGTCGAACCATTGTATTGTTCGTGGATGCACAGAGTCGCCTTCAGTTAATTCCAGCGTTTCACAAGATCATTTGGCCGTATCGGAAGTAAGTTTTTGTATTTTCTTTTACTTTTTGTTTGTGTGTGTGTGTGTGTGTGAAAATTCATTATTTTATGTTAGATTTGTGCATGTTATTAGTATTTTAGGAGCTGTTTATAAGCAGCCATTGTAACATTATTTCAATATAATTAGGGAGAAGCAAAATAATGGATATAAATAAGTGCGAATCATTGTTAGGTGGTATTTGGTTTCTCATTTCTGGTTTGGTTAGAGTAGTATCAGTGGTATTTAATTTATGCGCTTCGCAGCTGCTCGTTTGCGCGTGCAAAACTCTGTTGTTTGACTTGTAGCGAGGTTCGCAGGAACAAGACGTTGATGTTTGCACACATGTCTCTGGAGCGCGGCTTGAGCTGGTACCGCGACTTGCTGCAGCTAAGTCTCCCGGAGCCCCGAGAACTGAACATTAACCCCCGAAATTGCGTTGGCACCGTACTCGCTCTAAACGGACACCGTAAATACTTTTGTATGTTTCATGCGAAACACTCGGAGAGTAAATCGGCCAAAAAGGTTTGTATTAATATTATTATTAATAATATTAAAAAATACTTATTACCGTCTCCGTCCCCGTCCCGACAGAACAAAAACAAGGCAGCAAAAACGTTGGAAGATCCGGAACTGGGCGCGTTCATCGGCTTCGAAACGGACACTTCTTCGGACGAGGATGATGAGGTGCTGCTGCAGGGCACCTTGCTGGATGGCTTGCCCAATTGGTTGGATCGCCTGTTCGAGGGGAGCACCCGCCGGTATTATATTAATTATTGGCCCGATTTCCCGACAAAATAAATAACGAACGAAACGCGTTTCACTCGTTTATATCTAATCGTTTTTAACATTTTCTAATTGGAGCAACTCAAAAACGCAACGCAGATTTTTTACAGCCTCAAATGCGCAACTGTTGTCATTTTTTACAATGATTTATTTATTTATTTATTATACACGCAATAATCAATATTGGCATGTTTATTTTATTTAAGTAGAACAATTATTGATTGATTAGTCAATGAACAGTTGTGCATTGGACTGTGCCTCAAAAAAAGTCTGTGATATAAAACAATTTTAGTCAAATTCCCTTCGTTCGTTGTTCAAGGATGGTTTACATTAGCTGCGCTGTGTGACTACGGAAAATTTATTTACAATTTACTGTTTATCCGAATATTTTGGATAAATTAACTTTAGAACATTTGGAGGACATATCGTGTTGTTTTTATTATGGAAATTATTTGATTTATATTTAGCTTTTTATTTTATTTTATGTCATTTGTTTAACTGCAAAGGACGTTCGATTGATTCCAAGTAACAAATCGAACATCTGGTCGTCTGTACATATATATTTCAGTACCATGTGAAACTCCAGTATTACGTATAAAATATTATAATAACAATAATAATAATATTAATAAATAAAAGTCGTCATTTTTCCAAAGCATTTTCCACCGATTTTTATTATTGCTTAAAATAATTCTTTTCATTTCTTATTAGAAACATTTCATTTTAACATATATATATATATATATATATATATATATATATATATATATATATATATATATATATATATATATATATATATATATATATATATATATATATATATATATATATATATATATATATATATATATATATATATATATATATATATATATATATATATATATATATATATATATATATATATATATATATATATATATATATATATATATATATATATATATATATATATATATATATATATATATATATATATATATATATATATATATATATATATATATATATATATATATATATATATATATATATATATATATATATATATATATATATATATATATATATATATATATATATATATATATATATATATATATATATATATATATATATATATATATATATATATATATATATATATATATATATATATATATATATATATATATATATATATATATATATATATATATATATATATATATATATATATATATATATATATATATATATATATATATATATATATATATATATATATATATATATATATATATATATATATATATATATATATATATATATATATATATATATATATATATATATATATATATATATATATATATATATATATATATATATATATATATATATATATATATATATATATATATATATATATATATATATATATATATATATATATATATATATATATATATATATATATATATATATATATATATATATATATATATATATATATATATATATATATATATATATATATATATATATATATATATATATATATATATATATATATATATATATATATATATATATATATATATATATATATATATATATATATATATATATATATATATATATATATATATATATATATATATATATATATATATATATATATATGATCTAGTACTGCCATAATTGTTGTTAATGAAACTAAATATAATTCATGAATTTATAACAAAAATACGAATTATCAGTTTTATTTATTACGTGATAGTTTAAGGGTGCTTCTATTCAAAAACCACCCACTCCTTTGTTATTGTCTGTTATTTGATATTTGAAAGTGGTGTTTGGTTTAAAAGTACGCTTAAATGTTCGCCGTTATTATTTATTCATTTTGTTCCATTTTCTACGGTTATTTTCGTAACAAAAATCTCTTTATAAAACCGAAACTTTTCAAATAGACATAGTATATATATTTAAAAGTCATCTTCTGCTAAATTTAGTAGAACATTAGTCGAAAACAAATAAATTTAAAATGCCTTTAACAATTTTTATAATCTGACAGTAAAAATGAACAAATTCTAGCTTTAAAATGACCCTCTATTTTATGGGATTATTAATAAAATTTTTCTTTTTTGCAATTTTGGTTATTTAATTAGATGTAACCATTTTGGTAGCGTTTTTTAAATAAATACCAACACATTTTTTATTATGATAATTATACTTATTAATTATGTAAATAAAAAATAAAATAGAGGGTTTTCAAAGTATTTGACGTGAGCTTTTTTTTATGTAATTTAATTTGTGAACTGATTTATCGAATTTGGTATGTAATATTTATAAATATAATCACGTCAAATATTACTTATTAAACTTAGTATTATGTTAGTTATTCTAGTTGGAATATTTGAGAATTGTTATTTAATATAAAAATAATAATGACATTTGGATATTCGTAAAGTAAAACACGTCTTATGTCACTCGAGTTTTAAGGTAATTCACTGAAAATAAACATTTATTTATAAATTCAATAGAAATGCATTTTTGTTTAATTAATATAAATATATAATATTCAAACATTATTAACATATCAAAATTAACAAGGTTCACTGTAGATTTTTTAAGGAATAGTAGAGTTAGAGGAAATTAGTGAAAATAACATACAATATATATATATATATTGAGCAATGAAAAACCAAAGAGTATAACACATTAATTTTGAACCATAGAAATTACATTAAAACTGGGGTGGCAAAGTACGAATGTTATGTCCACGATAACAGACAAAAATAACACTATACCTACTAATAATCATAATGATAAAACCAAATACACTTTTTGCACGATTTTAGTGAGACATTTAAGAGTCTCGAATTACCTACTTTTTGGGTAATTGGTTAAATAAATTTGATTACATAAATGACAAAAAGAATAGCGTAAAAGTGCATTTCAACAATGTATGTGAAACCATTGTATTGTTGTTTCATTGTTGGAAATTCATTAAAAAAGAATCATAGGACATTTTGTACCAAAATATTATAATTATACTTATAAATAATAATTATCGTTTCTAGTCAAAAATCTATGCTTACAAAAAAAACTTGTATTTATATAATAATTATTGGGAGTATGTTTGCGAATATGATTAAATAAATACATTAAATATAGTGAATATTATGTGGCATTGTTTCATTTATTTTAATGAATACATGTCATTTTTGATATTGTATTTATTAATTTAAAAAAATACATAGTAAATATGAATATAATAACAAGAATAATATTACATTCGAAGAAAATTAAATATATATATATATATATATTTTATACCTAGTATAAATAATGACAGGCCAGTGTGGCCGATGTATGTTACCAAAGTCATTCTAAATGCAAAAACCATGTTTCGGTTTGGTTTCATAATAATAAACATTGGTGAAATCGGCCGCAAAATGCATTGCATAGTCTTATTGTTTAAATTGATTCGCACGAATCTGTAGTCAAATCGATTCTCCAATCGTCCATTTTGATCGAATGTTCTGTCAATTTCCAATCTAAAACGAAACAAATCTATAACAAAAGCATTCGATTTTTAATTGAAATGAAACATGCCACTTTTGTCTAATTCCCCCTCAAACATTTTCAACTCAACATTGGTATAATCCTGGATCTGTTTAATGGTTAACGATTCGTGTTTGTACTTCAGCGACGAAGTAATCTTATGCCGAAGTCTGCTAAGGAGGCAAAATTTAGTCGAACTTACTGCAGATAATCCCTATAAAAAAAAAAGTGAATTTCAATATTTAAAAAAAAAAGAAAAATTGTTTTGATTTAATTTAAGACGTACATAATTGGGATTATCTTGCATTTGTAACGCAAAGGCCAATACAACGGCGCAGAAGTATGCTTCGATCACATGTTTCGCGGTTTCTCCCCACACGAATGTGATATAAATTGTTTTCGACTTTTTGCTGGGAATAAGCAAGTAGTGGTCGGTGAGCATCATGTCGGACACTTTAATTTCTGCTTGTTTGAAATGTTTGTCCAACGACACGCCCAACTGAATATCGTATCCGCATAATTGCCGACCTAAAATTCATTTCATAATAATAATAATAATAATAATAATAGAACACGCATTGCCAGTAACAATAACAATAAGAACCATTTAAATCGAAACCAATGATACATGACTCCATTTCGTTTGTCTGTTCAGGTGTTAAGATAGATTCGGTTTGAATAAATGTGCGTAATACGAGAAGTAGTCGTTCAGTGTTGAATGATTTAAACACTAAGACGGACACCGCGGTGAAATTGGCGAGTAAATGGATGAGTATAAATATAACAAAGATCAGCCATTCGAACCTATTAAAAACAACATTAATTGGGATCATATCGTAATGGTTATCGTAATCGTACCATGTATCCCCGACGAATGTTAGCACACATATTCCAAAAAGGGACGCAAGCAAATTAACGGCAGTCTCTTGGCTTCGGTCTTTAGCAGACACGTCCGCCGAATTGCCGTGCACCGCCTGGTGCTGCGTGATCGCAGCTCTAGTGGCCGAGCCTGCCACACCCACCGCCGCCTTGAGACCGCTGGTGAGGCAGAGCAGCGGCAACGGGAACGCAGACATAAGCGGCAAGCAAATCTCCAACGACATTGCTACATCATTTAGAACGTCAGCGAATATACGCCATTTCTTGCACTCCCCATCGAAATTCGTTCTAGAATATTCAATTAAATCAGAATCAATTCATTCAATCCATTCAGCAATCGCTAACCCTTTCCACCACGCAAATATAATACTGCCAAACATGCCAGTGCCATCCTTAAATATCCAAGTGATCGCTGCTGCAATGGGTGTGGCAGACGCGTTCCCTACGCCGACTCCTTGCAGGATTGCTTTGGTTGCGATCGTGCCCGTAACACAGCTGGCAAACGCTTGGATCGTGTCAAATATCTGATACGAAAAGTAATCACCGCTGACGCTTTCCGGGAAATTATGCGGCAGGAAAGCCTCGCACAAAAACTTACGGAATAAAGACTTGTTTTTTACCGGTAAGATGTGCTTTGCCGATGTGGACTTTACGATCCTATCTGAAAGGAAAGGAAACTAACAAATCAAACATTTGCGCTGCCGAATGATTGTTCAAACTGAAACCTTCGCTTTCGATGTACGCATTGTTAATTCCAGTACGACCGTATCGTTCTTGGATCAGAAATTGATTTTGTGTCGGCGTTGGCGTCGGCATTGTTGACATTGGTTGACATACTAAATGTTTTTGGCGTAGTTACTTTCTTTATAAGTTTATGCTTTACATAACTAGGGATGTATTTTGTTGCTATAGTTGACATCACTGCTTACAAGCACATCATCGACATTTTTGATAAACTCTTTAAATTAAATACTTATGAAATCTAATTTAATTCCATAATATTAGGGTAGCATTATAATAATTAGGTTATAAATATTAATTAAATGATTATTCATTGTAGCATTCATTCACATAGATAAGATGTAATTAGCAATAACCGTTGCTATCTTCTGGTGCAATGAAAATCTGCCTTGTGATTCAGTTGACAAAATAACCAAAAATAACTATGTTCACAATATTGTTTTGACATTTCCAAACATTTGTTATTGTAATTTTAATTAAAAACGAATGAATTTCTTACGAAAATGGATGAAGTAGCGAAACTTGAACATTTGTCACTCGTTTCGAAAGTATGCACCGAATTAGAGAACCATTTAGGCCTCAACGACAAGGATTTAGGTTAGAATTATTCATAAATTATACGTATACAAATGAACCTGGAAAATAATGAATTTAATCTTAGCTGAATTCATAATTGATCTATCCGAGAAGCATAACACGTACGATGACTTTAAGAAGGTTTTATTGGAGAATGGCGCCGAATTTTCGGACTCGTTCATCGCGAATTTGTTACGGATCATTCAACATATGAAGCCCAACCGAAATTCCGATCCAGATCCAATGAATCCAGAGCGTGAACATTCGGATGTGTTATCGATGAAGTTTCCTGGCTTGGCCATTCCAAACGAGCCCCAAAAGGAACTGCAAAAGAAGTTGGCTGACGTTGAGGTAAGTACAATCGGAAACGAACACCCGCCAAAAAGAGGTGATAAAACAATTTAAAAAAAAATGTTTGTAGTTGAAGCCTGATGATACGTTTACGAATGATCAAGACACTAACGCCAAAGTAGTAGATGACGCGATGGCTGAACTAGAAGCGCTAGCACCTTCCAGTGGAGTTGAAGTGAAAGAGGAGACGAAAGAACGGAAACATGATCGCAAACGAAGTAGAAGTCGTGAGCGGAGCAGAGACATACGAAGAAAGTCGGATCGAACACGAGACAGGAGCAGAAGTAGGGATCGAGAGCGAAGACGAGACAGTGGAAGAAGACGAGAACGCAGTCGAGATCGGGATCGTGATCGTGATCGGGATCGACACAGAAGAAGGTCTAGAGAAGATGAACGCAGTCGCAGACGATCCAGGGATCGAGAGCGCAGTCGTAGCCGCGAACGAAAAGTGATTAAGAAAGAAGCTGAAAGCGTGGAGCATGTTGAGGATTTGAAGGAGGATCCTGAACCAGGCAAAGTGAGTACAAACATCATATTACTTATATTAGAAAAGATTTCAATGAAATGAATCTCTGTTAGATCTACAATGGCAAAGTCGCAAACATTGTCCCATTCGGTTGCTTCGTACAACTGGATGGCTTGCGACGCCGTTGGGAGGGGCTCGTGCACATCTCCCAGTTGCGCGCGGAAGGCCGGGTGACCACCGTCAGTGACGTGGTGTCGCGGGGTCAGCGGGTCAAGGTCAAAGTGCTGTCGGTCACCGGACAAAAGGTGTCCTTGTCCCTGAAGGACGTGTGCCAGGAGTCTGGCCGCGATTTGAACCCCGCCTCGCATGCTCACCTGCAAACGCAGACGTCGGAGCACGCCGGCCGCAACCCCGACCGCCCCCAAGGAGGCGCTGGCGGATCTAGAGCGTTGTTGAAGCTGCCGGGTGGCGTTGCCGGGGAAGAGGAAGAAGATGTCAGTCGAAAGAGAGTGCACCGTATCAGTAGTCCGGAGCGTTGGGAAATTAAACAAGTATTATAATAATCATTACATTACACAATAATAAACTAAACACATTGTTTCTATAAAACAATTTAATTTTTATTTAGATGATTTCTTCTGGATGTATCGATAAATCCGAGCTGCCCGATTTTGATGACGAAACGGGCCTGCTGCCGAAAGACGAGGACGGCGAGGCCGACATCGAAATTGAGCTGGTGGAGGATGAACCCCCGTTTCTGCAGGGACACGGCCGCGCCCTCCACGATCTGAGTCCCGTACGCATTGTCAAGAACCCTGACGGATCGCTCGCGCAAGCTGCCATGATGCAGTCTGCTCTCGCGAAGGAGCGCCGCGAACAGAAGATGATCCAACGCGAACAAGAGATGGATTCAGTACCGACCGGATTGAATAAGAATTGGATAGATCCTCTACCGGAAGGTACATTCATATATATATATATATATATATATATATATATATATATATATATATATACATACATACATACGTGCGACAATTTATTTGGTATTATTATTATTATTATTATTAGCGGATAGCAGAACCCTTGCGGCCAATATGCGCGGCATCGGCCTTCAAACTCAGGACCTTCCGGAGTGGAAAAAACATGTAATTGGTGGTAAAAAATCCTCGTTTGGCAAAAAAACGAATTTAAGCATCCTGGAACAGCGGCAATCACTGCCCATCTACAAACTACGAGATGAGCTCACGCAGGTATTTTCTCATATTCTAACCATATTTAATAATAATAATAATATATGATTTCACTACCAGGCTGTAACAAACAATCAAATCCTGATCGTAATCGGAGAAACGGGCTCAGGTAAAACGACCCAGATCACCCAGTATTTGGCGGAATTCGGATTTACGGCTCGCGGCAAAATCGGCTGCACGCAACCCCGCCGTGTGGCAGCCATGTCCGTTGCGAAACGCGTCGCCGAAGAGTTCGGGTGTCGGCTCGGCCAAGAAGTGGGCTACACCATTCGCTTTGAGGACTGCACCAGCCCCGAAACGGTCATCAAGTACATGACGGACGGCATGCTGTTGCGCGAGTGCCTCATGGACCTCGACCTCAAAGGCTATTCGGTGATCATGTTGGACGAGGCGCACGAGCGCACCATTCACACCGACGTTCTGTTCGGGCTGCTGAAGCAGGCCGTGCAGAAGCGCCCCGAGTTGAAGTTGATTGTTACGTCGGCAACGCTAGACGCTGTCAAGTTCTCTCAGTATTTTTTTGAAGCGCCCATTTTCACAATTCCCGGACGAACGTTTCCCGTTGAAGTGCTGTACACGAAGGAACCGGAAACGGATTATTTGGACGCCAGTTTGATAACGGTGATGCAAATCCACCTGCGAGAGCCGCCCGGCGACATTCTATTGTTCTTGACGGGGCAGGAGGAGATTGACACCGCCTGCGAGATTCTGTACGAGCGGATGAAGTCCCTGGGGCCGGATGTGCCCGAGCTGATCATCCTGCCGGTGTACTCGGCCCTGCCCAGCGAGATGCAAACGCGGATATTCGAGCCAGCCCCACCAGGAAGTCGCAAAGTGGTCATTGCGACCAACATTGCTGAGACATCGTTGACAATTGATGGCATCTACTATGTGGTGGATCCGGGCTTCGTTAAACAAAAAGTCTACAATTCAAAGACCGGAATGGATTCATTGGTAGTGACACCTATATCACAAGTAAGTCCCATTATGTACTCGTATGTATTGTATTATTGTATTGTATTGTATTCTATTTATGTACATATTTATTTTTGATATAAAAGGCGCAAGCTAAGCAACGTGCGGGTCGCGCTGGTCGCACGGGCCCCGGCAAAACGTACCGACTGTACACCGAGCGGGCGTATCGCGATGAAATGCTGCCAACGCCGGTGCCCGAAATCCAGCGCACGAATCTCGCGACCACCGTGCTCCAGCTGAAAACAATGGGCATCAACGATCTACTGCACTTTGATTTCATGGACGCGCCGCCCGTCGAGTCGCTCATCATGGCGCTGGAGCAGCTGCACTCGCTGTCCGCCCTCGACGACGAGGGCCTGCTCACGCGCCTGGGCCGCCGCATGGCTGAGTTCCCATTGGAGCCGAATCTATCGAAAATGTTGATCATGTCGGTGGCACTGCAGTGCAGCGACGAAATACTGACGGTGGTCAGTATGCTCAGCGTACAGAATGTGTTCTATCGTCCGAAGGACAAGCAGGCGTTGGCGGACCAGAAGAAGGCGAAATTCAATCAGGCAGAAGGCGACCATTTGACCTTGCTCGCAGTTTACAACAGTTGGAAGAACAACAAGTTTAGTAACGCCTGGTGCTATGAGAATTTCGTGCAGATTCGGACGTTAAAACGGGCACAAGACGTACGCAAACAGTTGTTGGGCATTATGGATCGGTACATTTATTATTTTCATATATTTATTTATTTATTTATACCCTTAACATAATTTCATTCAATTATTAGACACAAATTGGACGTCGTGTCTGCGGAAAAAAATACGGTTCGCGTCCAGAAAGCGGTGTGCTCTGGCTTCTTTCGAAACGCGGCCAAAAAGGATCCCCAAGAGGGGTACCGCACCCTGGTGGACAGTCAGGTGGTATACATACATCCATCCAGTGCACTATTCAACCGACAACCAGAATGGTAATTACTTGCATTTCCTTTTTAAATTGAATTTGAAGTGCATACTTCTTTTATTAAAATAATGTTTCAAATGTTTCTTATTTAGGGTAATTTACCACGAGCTGGTGCAAACCACGAAGGAATACATGCGGGAGGTGACCACCATTGACCCCAAATGGCTGGTAGAGTTCGCACCCGCCTTCTTCAAGTTCTCCGACCCCACAAAGTTGAGTAAATTCAAGAAGAACCAGCGTCTGGAGCCGCTGTACAATAAGTACGAGGAACCGAACGCGTGGCGTATATCGCGGGTTCGACGCCGTAGAAATTAATTCATTGTGCGATTTTTAAGTAGCTATTTTGTACAGACATACATTCATACGCCGACATATTTTTACGTTATTATTATTATTGTAAAACGATTTAATATTAAGTTATTTCAGAATTAAAATCACATGAAACGTATTTAAAAATTTATTAAAACTAAGTGAATTACAAACTAACTCTCCATTAATTCTTTAATAAAATTTTTCGTCGTCCTCGTTTTGGGCGAATTCAAATGATCAAAAGAACGATTCTGGCGATCTGGCGAAGCAAATGGTTTGTGGGCGCGGCCGTAGTTTTGATCGTTATAGGGCGGTGCTCCATTTCGGGGACGCCACCTAGTAGGTTGTCTGTCACCATTCTGGTCTTCATCCGCTATAGTCTTCCTGCGAGGGACGTGACGCAGCGCATGCTTCCAATCGCCGGACACTTTAATATCGAGCAGAATCGAAGTCATTTGATTGAGTGTTAGATTCTTGCCGGAGCCAGAGCCCCACTGCAAATGGCGGTCCAGAGGCAACTTGGCCATGCGGATGCCGTCGCGTTTTGCTTTGGCCAGTGACAGCGGCTCGTGATTCACCTGCGTATAATAATAATAATAATAATAATAATATGCATAGAATCAATATGTATAGAATTAAACCTTATCAACGATAGCCCCGATTATATAAACGGTATCGTGGTCGTAGTCTGTGAGCTCCTCCCGACAATGCGGACTTAAATAGACCAGTTGATCTTTGGGGAAAACGTCTAGATAACTTTTCGTGTGAATGTTCAGGGGGAACCAGGGCTCGTGTAGAGTGGTGATGTGTCGCCCCAAGCACTCCATAGTCTTTTTCGACACATCTACATTACATAAGTGTAAATCGAACGGATCTATAATAATCATAATGAACATATAATAACAAGTCGAGTGTGTTATGTATGTTATGATACCATCATGTGCACGATTTTCCGAAAATGCCAGCATCAATTGTTTAGCACAATTAATGCATTCGCGCGATGTCATGTGGTCGTCGTAACCACAATCAACAACGAGCTTCTGTCCGAACTGCATCGCCCGAATCAACCGGTTATTATACAACTGGTTAATTGTAGTGTCATAGATGCGAATTAAAAACGTATTGTGATTCAAACCGTAGCGTATATGGCCATCGTCTACGTATTCGGGCCGATTTTCTCGTTCAATACGGGCCTGTTGCCTTTTACTCTATGATTCACAAACATTCATTTCAAATGATTCATTCATTCATTCTTTATATGCTATTATAACCTTTTCATTTTCTTTCTTTTTCTCATTTATCCACAAAAACTCCAAATAGCGCTTGCGTTGTGATCGGGAATCTTTTAATAAAAGCTCTTTCCAGTGGGCACATTTCAAAAACGATAACGCTGGAATACGCAGCCCTTCTTGTCGCAGAACGTCCACTTCCAGGATAATCACCCGTAACTTTTTCTCCGTTTCAAAGTCACCAGCTGTCAAATCTTCAACATTTATATCTAAACATATATATATTATTTTCAATTATTATGGTCGGCATTTGGGCTTTGGCGACAATACCTTCATTTAAACCAGGTATTATTACATTTACTGGAACAGTAGGACTTGCATTGTTGCAATAAGATGCTTTTTGATTCGTTAAATAATTATTGTAAATATATTTCGATAGAGACTCCTGACGTTTTGGCAAGGCACCTAACCTATATAAATTTCTAGATATTCGTAATGCTTTAAACATAATTACAACAGTATGTATCCTTTTATTTTAGACAGTGAATGTGTAGTCAATGCGTTTTTTATATTATGTGCGGTTCATGCAATTTCTTTAAAAAACAACATGTGTAATTTTTATCAATTTTTATTTAAAATAACTTGCGCTATTTGACAGGTGTCATTTTCGTGAACTAATTCGTAAACAGTGGCGTTGCATAAAACATGAATGTAGATCTTATATTTTACAAAAACCAACTAACTTACCTAAAACACCTAGAATTTCGAATAATGAACGAAATTCTAATAGATTTCAAGTATTTTTGAATTGATTTTGTTATAATTTTGAAAAGAATTATATGTTTTCTTTGATAAAAATGAAAAAATGAAGGAGGTGCCACTGGTGAGGACTGTCACTGTTGACCAATGAAATGTCAGTGCGAACGAAGCGGGCTTCATGAACAAAACAATGGCGCCTGTCAATGCCACGTTCATGCAATTGTTGTCAATTTTAATAGTAATAATCGGGTGTCTAGTAGAAATTGGCGACTTTGAAACAACTGTACCATGGTACGAAAGTCTGCCGGCGGTCGCAATGGACTACAAAGTTCATATAGAGCCCGGAAAAGAGGATTGTTACTTCCAATATGTGAATCCGGGTGCTACGTTCTACGTTAGTTTTCAGGTAAACACATTGAATTTGGCATTATTAAAGGATATAGCGTTGACATATCGAAGCTGCTTTGAATATAGGTGCTGCGAGGGGGAGACGGTATGGCTGGCTTTGCTGTCCGTCATCCGAACGGAGAGATCGTTCATCCGTACCAGTGGAAAGCCAACAGTGAATACCAAGACCAATCGTCCCCCGGTGGATACTATGCCGTTTGCATTGACAATCAATTCTCACGATTTGCTGACAAATTAGTGAATTTATATTTGACGGTTGTGCGCTATGACCAATGGGACAAATACACGAAAGAAATTGAAGATATCAACATGAATATGGAGAATTTTACAGTAAATATGATTACATATAATCTATATATATATATATATATATATATATCTATGATATAATGATAATAATAATAAAATGTGTTGTTTAGAGTTGTATCGTTGGTGTTGAGCGAAATATCAACGAGATGCTGCAGTATCAGCATCACAGTCGCGGCAGAGAGGCGCGCGACCACAATCTCCTCATGGATAACAATGTGTATGTGATGCGGTGGTCTGTGGCCCAAATCGCCGTCATTACGGCCACCACCTGTCTGCAAGTGTACTTTGTACGGAAATTGTTTGATGTGAAATCGGGTGGTTCCAGCAGATCGCGCATTTAATCATCATCTTTTATTACATTTTTCATTACATACATTTTTATAACATTTTTATAACATCTACTTATATTTTATACTATTCAAATGAAATGAAAAGGCCAAAATATCATTTTTATTCTTATAAACTATTGAAAGCTTTAAGACTGAACGAGATGAATATATATGTTTTCCAAATTAGATTCTATGTATGTATTATTGTTAGGTGTTGGTTACTAATTGGAAGGTTTTACTAAGTTATTTTATTGAACTGTAAATATATATATATATATATTAATGAAATTATGCACAAATAAATATGTATTTTACTACGATATTAACTTTTATTAAATTTGAATTTACCGGCTAATTTAAATGTTTTTGCCATCTCTGTGCTAATTTTTGAACTAGACCGACATTTTGAATATTCTATCAAAAAAGTTCTGCAGATCTTGCTTAGATAGCAGCACTACTATTTCTTTTAAATAAACTAATATTTGTATTATATATTGCAGTAAATCATAAGTTTTGAATGTTTAAAAAGAATTTGAAAAAAGATATGTTTATTTATTTTATTGAATGTGATTGTGAATAGATAAATAATATGTATGAATCTCTGGTTGGTAGTCTTGGAACGACCGTTAACGTTAATGGCCGACTTTTCAAGAACGAAAAAGTCAGTGAGGAGTTGGGAACGCACGTTATTTTATCGAATTTGTTGTTAAAGCAGGGCTAGGCTGTGTTGTTTTAGTTTTTAAGTAAAAGTATGGCCCTAAATCCAGCGTACGAAGCCATCGGCAAAGGATTCGTGCAACAATATTACGCGTTGTTCGACGATCCAGTACAGAGACCAAATCTAGTGAATATGTATAATGTGAGCGTTATTTAACAATCGCATTTGTTGCGTGTGAAAACTAATGAAATTACATGATCTTTATTCGACAGACAGAAAGTTCGTTTATGACTTTCGAGGGGTTGCAGTTACAGGGATCATTGAAAATAATGGAGAAACTAAATGTAAGTTTGATGGTTATGTGATAATGTGATATATGTCCGCTACAAAAAAGTACATTTTGAATATGATTATGATTGTGATTGCGATTGAATTGTTTTGTTAGGTGTATATAAGTGTGAATGTGCGAGATGTAAATTACAGCGGCTGTAATCATTCATGTTCATAGGTTAACACTTAACAACTTTGCAGTGTCTCTCGTTCCAAAAGATAAACAGAATTATCACGGCAGTGGATTCACAGCCGATGTTTGATGGCGGTGTTCTTATAAATGTTCTCGGCAGATTGCAGGTATATTCTGATTATTCTGATTATAATAATAATGATTATGTTTGTTCGCTTAGTATTTATGATATTGATTCGTTTGATAATAGAATAGAGTGATGGGCGGGTAACATTGTTATTTATAGACGGATGATGATCTGCCTCATGCATACGTCCAAACGTTCGTTTTGAGTCCGGTTGAGGCCAGTTTTTTCGTACAACATGACACATTTCGTCTTGTCCTCCACGATACTCTCTAACACCTACTCTTTTACCCCTTTTGTCCTCAAGACGTCCCAAGCCGTTCTCAAACTGTTCAACTACGTACGTACACCTCGTGTGTGCTAATTTAGTTTATATATATATATATCTATAATTGTTATGCATGCATGCATTTTGTAGGCATTTCCATTTTCAACTAACACAGTTTATTTGTTTTCATATCATTACTAATGAAATAATGTCCGCATTTTATGTATATGAATAATAGGCCGACGAGGATCCCCCACACGCCTTTTCGCAAGTGTTTGTCCTGAAACCATTGGGCAACTCGTTCTTTTTGCAACACGACATCTTTAGGCTGGGCATTCACGATACAGCGTAGTCAGGCCTTTCCACCACAATGTCCACAATCAATCAATCAATCCCTATTATTATTATTATTATTAGAATTAAATCTCATACAAACACCGCAACTATTTCTCTATTTCACTCCTTAAGTCCGGTGCTGCCATGAAAACGATTTATGTCTCATTTATAATGATTGTTTAAAATGTAAAACAAAAGAAACAGTAACAAACACAGCTTCACAATGAATTCAATTGGATAACGCGTGCGCAATTGTTACTCACATACAATTCTATATTTTTATTGCCATTATTATTATTCTATAAAATTGTCTACTATTATATCATATTTTGACCCATTTTCTTCTTTAAAAAAAAAAAACGATTCTTTGTTTACATAGTTATTGTTGTGTCTTATTAATGATTAAGTAATAATTACGTTATGTATACATACCAAATTTGATCCTTGTTGCTTGGAGCAAATGATGAAAATGCTGTTTTTTGTAATTATTATAAAATATGATAAACATACTTTTTTAAAATCTACTGTGTTCTCTCTATTTCAATTGGATTCAATCAAAATCAAATACTCTCTTTGATCCTGTTGCTGCACCATTGTTTATTGAAGGTTAGTAATATTTGTTTTTCATAAATGAAAAAATAAATAATCTAAATAATAAAAGATTTGTATTCATCTTTATTTTGTTGCGGTAATAATTACATAAATAAATAAGTCTTATGAATAAATCATCAAAAAATGTACACACACACACGCACACAGCTATAGATGTGAAGGAGAGAAAAATAGGACAGTCTCTAAATAACAAAAGAAAAGAAAAAAAACAAACATTAGATAAGAGCAGGTGCAGGTACAGGTACAGTCTTTCGTCACACACACACACAACTGAAACTGAAATAAAACCAAAAAAGAATTCATTCATTAAATAAATGTGTATTTATATAATAAGTATGATTAAGTATTGCCGATGACGTGAACAGTGTGCCTCGAGGTAAACGCTAAATATAGTAGTATCATGAATGGTTTCATTAATAATTCGTTTATTATGAATGAATATCATTATAAGAAAAGAATAGAGAGCGTAAATTACGTAGCGCCCTTTTTGGCGCGGAGCGATCGTGGCGCTATGCCCCGCAGCGAGCGCATGGCCATAGCGCGGTTAAAGTGCCGCTGGGGCTTCAGGTCGGTGGTGGCGCCGCCCCCAGCGCCAACTGCCACAAAGTCGCCGTCGAGATTCGTGTCCACCGAAGACAAGATGACCAGGAGGACCCCCAGCACCAGGCAGATAATGATGAGCAGGGTGTACACGTGAATGGTGGCCTCGGGGATGGCTTCCATGTCGCGCAACGCCGTCACCGCAGGCTCAAAGTCCGGCCGCAGCTCGAGGGTGTGGCGTAGGTGCAGCGACGCCTCCTGGTAGTGGCCGTACGCCTTGAAGATCTCCCCCAGGGTGAAGTACTGCTGCCAGGCGCTCTTGTCCGGCGGCTGCACTTCGAGCGAGCGCCGCGTCAAGTAGATGGCGTCGTCCAGGTACTGCAGGGTGAACAGCACCCGCGCCAGGTTCAACAGGACTTCCGCGTTGTGCGGACTGACCGCCAACGCGCGCCGGAAACACTCGATGGACTTGTGCGCGTCGCCTTTGATACGCCAAAAGTTGCCGATTTGATTGTACAACGATACAGACTTTGGTTTCTATTCATTACATTATTATTATTATTATTCATATTCAATTATATATATATATATATATATATATATATGTATGTATGTACGTTCTACTCACCTCTCGTTTGGCTTTTTTTAAACGTCGTTCGAGCCCGTTCACATCAAAGTCCGTCGAAGTGGCGGACGCCGTCGCTGTTGTCGTCGTCGTCGTCTTCAACGCTGCTTTCTTCTTGCTGAATATGAGCGCCACCTGGGGCTCCGGCACGTTGGGGTGACGATGTCGATTCGCCACCCCCACCAAGTTGTCGTAATACGTGAAATTCACTGGCTTGCCACAATCCAGCACCTCATCACTATCTCTATCCGTTGTACTCGTACTCGTGCTAGTACTCGTACTTGTGCTGCTCACACCGTGCGAACTGATTTGATCCGAAAGTTCGGTTACGTTTTTGATACCGTATCTGTTTACAAACTCATTCAAATACTATATTATAATATATATATATATATATACTAGTTACTTAAACGGGCACTTACTTATTCGTGAAAGTGTTCGCGTTCCCCTGCAAATGTTGGCAGTCTGTGCAATAATATTCAACACTTTGTTTCGTCCACGATTGTCCGAAGTGCACGGTTGACGTGATTATGTTGAATATGGGATCGTCTTCGGTGACAAACTGGCCGTCGGAGATGCCGCCGGGCAGCGTGACCACCTGGTGGAAGGGGCTCGCCTCTACGATCTTACTTTCATCCGAATTCAACTTCCATAGTGTCGAAGTACGTGAATTCGTCGACAAAATATGAAATGATAGTACATAGAATGCAAAAATGGTCACGTATGGCATGTCACCCGACATCCTCCTGCCGTCCTGCTGTTCTGCCCCCAAATATACGCTGCAACCCCCCTGCTTCAAACAGAGGGGCAAACTGCAATTTACTTTTAAACACAGACACACACACACAAATCTTTACATTGTACCACCAGTCAATTGTAATTGGACTGTATACAATGATTCCTTGCTAATTTTACCCAATCTAGGAAAATATATCAAAGTATTTCGAGAATTTTAATAATAAACTTCACAACTGTCAAAATGTAAATTTCCGTACATTTAATACATGTGCTGACATCCAAGAGGATTGTCCGAAACTACTCTTGCAAGACTTGCCAACCATATCAATCATCAAAATAATTAACAATGAAGAATATGTCCTAAATTGAATACAATTTTAATAACCTGATATTAGATTAATAGTCTATTATTCGAAATATAACAAGTGCAATTTCTTTTCTTTTAATTGTAGAAAACCGCGTATTATTGATGAATATTATTTAAATATAGTTGGCTACATTGTGAGTGTAGTTCAAAAATCCACGCACAGAGGGTATTATAATTAATATAACATAAATACTACGTATTCTATAATTAAATGACGTATAGATAAAATAAATGATATTAAAATAGTTTTATTAACGATAAAATTAAGAAGAATTAACAAGTAATTACAATTAAATATTATTGTTCTTCAGGTTCGTTGGTTTCTTTCTTTTCCTTTTGTTTCTTGACGAGATCTACTAAGTATTTATACCGTAACATACATTCTTCCTGTAAATAAACAAACCAATAAATATAATATTAATATTATTATTATAACAAAAAAGAAAGAAATACTTTTGTTTTGTCTGGAACACATTTAGCGATTTTTTCCCATCTATCAGCGGGCCCTTTGGGGTGCTTCGCCAGCGCTCCTTCCAACGCTTTTTGTTGCGTTTGGCTCCAGCTGCTCTCGGGGTTTCTTGTGTCATCGGGGGTGGTGGCGCCTAGTTTGCCCCCTCGAGTCTTTTGCTTTTTCAACGTGACATCTTCGTCGAGTGGCTTTGTCTCCTCTTGGGGTACCCTGTAGCAGTTGTCTTTCATTTTGGCGGCCATATATGTGACCTCTGCGACAGATCTATACACATAAATGCACATACATAATTAAATATATTTAAGTAAGCAAAATAAATAAAAATATATAAAATGAAACCTGTTCATTGCATCTGCGATGCGCTCCCAGCGTTCACTGGTGCCTCCTGGGTACTTTTTCACCAGGTGTATGAGTTCGGCGAGGTCGTCATCAGTCCACAGGCCGCCGGTAATGATGGGAGTGGCACGGGGTGGCGCCTTTGCCGCCTTGGATGTGCGCTCAGCTTTCGGAGGCACATCGGAATCGTTTCGTTCGGTTAATACAAAGCCAGCTTTACGTTTTCGCGCAGGTTTCATACGTTCGAATTGCTCCTCTTCGGAGGATTCCTCTAGTTCTTGCAGTCTCCTATGTTCACGACGTTCTTCAATCAATTCCTTTATAAAGCAAAGTAGTGATGGCAGTCCAGTAATGATCGTCCATAATAAGCAGGGTATTTGGATGGGTAACGTATTCTTAAACGAAGGCTTAGGTATATCGAATTTGTCAATAATATCCGCGGATACTTGGCCCTTGTTCTTCTTTTGTTGCTTCTTTAATTTCGCCCCATACACTTGTTCCTAAATGTAAAATTTCTTTAAATTTAAATTTCAATGAAACAAATTGATAATTACCGCTGTATACTTCTTCTCAAGATATGCGCCCCACGCAACCAAATACTGGCCAATTGTTATAACAATAAATAATGTGGTCAGTGTTTCAGCGAGACCCATTTTTCGCACGTGCCGATAATAATAAACCGCCGACCGCCAATTGGGCAGTCCATTTTTGAGCACCTCGTTGTAGTGTTCCCTTTTAGTGGAGTCTTTAAGGACATCGTACACGGACACCAAATTGCGAAACTGCACCTCTGCGTCCGGCGCATCGCTCTTGTCTGGGTGCACCACTAACGACAGACTTCGGAACGCTTTCTTTATTTGTTGCAAATCTGCATCCTTGTTGTTGGATTCAAAATAAAACATTGTATATGTCAACATTTCGATATTCGAATGATTCTAACCTGAGATATATTAAGTAGTGTGTAGAAATTCTGATTTATTTCTTCGACGAGATCGAATATTTCCAATTGCTCGGATTCCCAAGCGCCCGCTGGTACTAGTAATACACTTATTACTAAAAACGTGCTGAAACATTTTAAATAATTATACATATGAAAAGGTTTGATTGAAAAGTGTTCAAAAGTGTACACTTGTCAAAATTGAGCTGTCAACATTTACGCCTAAAATGTAGTTAACCAACAATACAAGTGAGTATTGCGCCATAGTATACATTGCAATTAACCTTATTTGTTTTATTATTCTTCATTTATAATTACACTTCTATAATTAAATTTGTAGAATCTTTCTCCTAAAGGATATTCTGCCTACGCCACTGGATGATGATGATGATGATGATGATGATTATGATTATGATAAAACTAAGGAATACATATTTGAATCAAGATAAGAGTGTTCTTATTGAGGAAACAATAGATTGATTCATGATTATTGACCTAAAATCATTTCATAAATTGTGCATTTTTAATTATATGTGAAGAAGAGGCACGTGGCGTTGTACCATTCACACATCGATTGCATCATTAGGTATTTAAAAAAAATGAAATACATGTGATTATTATGATTAGCATATATATATTAATTATAAATTTGTTACATGTCAATTGCTGAAGATAATGAAATATGTGAAGTCACTATTTCGCATTTAATTTGAATCAACTTAATATAAGCCGTTTATGGTGCAATTAGTGGCGCAGCGCAATTAGTATTCAAATTCAATAAGAAAATATGGCTACGATGAATATCGACGAGAACAATGATAATAATTGTATGAACAAATTAAAATCATTTCCATGGCAAATCACAAATCAAATATTGTCATTAGTGATAATTGCACTTTCGCTATGGGGCATCGGTTTTTCATTATTTGGCAATGATCAAGTGGGTATTCAAAGTGATTTTTTCGCGTTAGCGGTGAGTTATGAGCAATACGAGTTTGAATTTGAATAAATGATTAATATTCAGGTCCTTTTCATTACAGGCAAACTTGCTGGCATCCTTGTTGGCTTCATAAAATTACCCCCAATGCTAGGAATGCTAGCCATGGGGGTACTACTTAAAAATGTTCATTTTCTATCACTATCATCGAATTATAAAAAATTCGCTTCGATTTTAAGGTAATTCATTCATTGATTAAACATTAAACGGAATGCGCATACATTCATGATATTTCTGTAATAGACAAATAGCGTTGGTGAATATTCTATTGCCTGCGGGGTTAGGACTCGATCCTGTCGCCCTGCGAAAGATGAGCGGCATGGTGTTGGCGCTGGCTTTACTTCCAGCAGCTGTGGAAGTCATCGTCATGGGTGTCGTGTCTCATTACTTGCTAGACTTGCCATGGCTATGGGCGTTATTGTTGGGGTGAGATCATTTCTTGTTTAATTCTCTCAATATACGAGACTTTACTGTTTCATTTTTATTACTAATTGACGTCTATTTAAAGTAGGTGCAACTTACAACGACGGCAGCGCCATAATGCTCGAACTCATATATGTATAAAGACGTAGAATTTTGTATGTTTTTTGGGGACGTACAACGTACAATAATGAAATCAATTTGAAATCAATTTGAAAATATTGTTTCTAATCTCATTGTACTCTAACGTTATGAAAAACACCATTTTGTAACTAAAACACATGTCCAATGTTAGCAAAAGTACATAGTCAACGGTCGACAACCATGCATTTGTAATAGTTTGGCTGTCTGTCGTTAGATGGCATATTGAAATCATTTGAATGAATGAATGAATGAATTACCATTACCAAAATGATTTATATTTTAAAATTGTGTGTAGGCTTCTCATGGGTGCTGTGTCCCCGGCGGTGATCATCCCCTGTTTATTCGAGCTGCAAGAGCAGGGCTATGGGGTAAACAAGGGGATTCACACGCTGGTTATAGCAGCGTCAACTCTGGATGATATCGCTTGTATTGCAGTGTTTGGCATTATTATTGGAATTATATTTTCAACAGGTACTTCATTACTACATCAATTTTTAATTAAATGTTTATTATTTCACTTCATTTCATTTCATTTAGGTTCGCTACTAATGCAATTATTGGAGGGCCCAATTGTCATTGTAATCGGGTTCGCGTATGGAATTGTATTCGGCTTCATCGCTCAGTATATTCCTCATCATTCGGACGTTTGTTTTTTTGTTTTTATTCATTCATTCACTCAATTGTTATTGATAGATTATAATTGTAGAAGTACGTAGTCACGTTACGAACATTAGTAATTGCGTCCGGAAGTGTTTTAGCAGCAGTCGGAAGTCAGGCGATTGGATATGGGGGCGCGGGCACCCTTGGCTGCATTGTCTCCGCGTTTGTCGCTTGTCTTGCCTGGCGAAAACAAGGATGGGACCTATTTGTAAGTGATATGTCCATTCTCATCACTTCAAATTGCCTTTTTTTTTTTGTATTCAATTAGAATCCAGTCAAGGCGAATTTTAGTCTGTTGTGGAAATTTTTCGAACCGATTTCATTTACATTAATTGGAATGGAAGTTGACTTTTCATTATTAGAAACAAACACTGTGCTGTGGGGTTCGCTTTCTATGATTATCGCTCTATTAGTAAGTGTATTGATCATTTGATATTTGTTGATTTTATTTCAATACCAATACCAATTCAATTCAGATACGTATGGTGACTTCTTTACTTATAACTATGGGTAGCTACTTGGACCGTAATGAGAGTATTTTTGTTGCTGTCTCATGGATTCCGAAAGCTACAGTGCAGGTATAATTATATGATTAAAAATTATTATAATAAAAATAATATATATATGTTCTCAGGCTGCGTTAGGCCCTGTTGCCCTAGATTATGCGCGCCAATTGGATTCTCCCGAAATCACAAATTATGCGAATGTTATGCTGATTATTGCGGTGATTTCCATAATCATCACGTCCCCCATTGGGGCATTGTTAATCATGCAATTGGGACCACGTTTATTGCACCAAACAGTCGACGCGCCAAACCAACAAGGATTAGCTAATCCGACTTAGACAATATAATTATAATATTTTTACTATTGTACTGATATATACTTAATAAAGATATTTCTTTTTATTACTAGAAACCAACATTACATTTATGTGTTGCTGGTGGTAGGTATATTAGGGGTTTTATTATAAATTAATTATTTCAAGTATGCACTATGCACGTTCTTGATAATAATTGACTAAAAAAAAAAAAAGATATTTTAAAGTAAATAAAGAAGCGCGCATAGTATTTAAAAATATGAATGAATGTGTACTTTTGGGAACAAAGTCCGTAGTAGGTATAGTAAATATGATGTAATTTACGTGTTTCGCAAGTAATATTTATTTGATTTATATACATCATATAAAAGGTGCGGGTGCGGATGCGGCTTATTTATATTAAGGTAAACTCGTAATCATACAATCTAGTGAACGATATAAAAGAATTAAATAGAAAATGGCATTAATACGAAACAGTATTCGAATATTATTAAATCGTGGTCAAACACTGCAACAATTAACAAAATGTAATGTACATGTGTCACCGTCCAGTTTTGAATCGGAGCGAAAATGTGAGGAAATCCGAATTCCAATGCCGTGGGGCTACTTGGCTGGCAAATGGTGGGGTCCCCAAAACAAGAGGCCTATTTTGTGTCTACATGGATGGCAGGTATTATATTATGCATACATAATATGATGATGTATGTTATGCTCGAAACATAACCTATTTCTATTTGTAGGAAAGCTGTGGTAGCTTCGATCCGTTAGTGAAACTGCTTCCGGACGACACAGGCTTTCTATGTTTCGACTTCCCGGGGCACGGTCACTCGTCCTGGCTGCCCAAGGGCGTCTACTACCACGGCGTAGACTCGCCAGTGCTCATTCGACGCATTCAAAAGTACTTCGAATGGTCGAAAATGTCATTGTTGGGTCACTCGCTCGGTGGCATCACCTCGTTCATGTACACGTGTCTCTACCCCGACGAAGTCGACATGTTGATCCAAATCGACGCGCTAAAACCGTTTAGTAAAGAGCCGGGTAGCGCAATCGAATCCACCGTCGAAAACATCGATAAGTTCATCAAATACGACGCTCTAAATGATGCCGAAACAACGCCGCCCTCATACACCTACGATGAAATGTGCCAGCGAATTCATCTTAGTACACGAAAGTCACTATCTATAGATAGTTGTAAGCATGTGTTGCCGCGGATCATTCAAAAGTCGAATACAGAACCGGACAAATTTATATTCTCCCGGGATAATCGTTTAAAGGTTGGTGTATTGGTTGGAATTCAACATGCGGATTTGTTAGAGTATGCAAAACGCATCAAATGTCCGCACCTCGTCATGAAATCTATATCAAGCACATACTTTGAGGATAAACGTTATGTATATGAAGTCGTCGATGTGTTGAAAGCAAATAATCAACATTTCGACTATTTAAAGGTAAAAGGGACACATCATGTACATATTAATGAACCAGAACGGATTGCTGCCATTATAAATACGTTTTTAAATAAATATAATTCGGTAGATCGAAATGTAGGAGGCATTAAAGAAGAAATGTTATTAAAGAAATAAATAAATAACTTATTGATATTATTATTATTATTATTGTACATAAACAGTATTTATTAATATATGTTGCTTGAATAAATGTATTTTTTGTTGCTACAGTTGTCTACCTTTCTTACATAACTATTGTCAACACTGATAAAATATGACAACTATTATAACCCTACTTTTTTTTCAATACGATTTAATTTAAACCTGAATATGGCTATAAAAGGTTCGGAAATAAGTAAAAGTGATCAACCTATTGTTGAAATAATATTTGTAAGTACATATTTAAATTGAGCAAGAGAATGTAATGTGAATGATTGTAAATTCGTTTTTAGACAGACGATGATCTACCGTACGAGGAAGAAATCCTGCGAAATCCTTTTTCGGTAAAGCATTGGCTACGTTACATTGATCATAAGAAGGCCGCTCCGAAGCAAGCGGTCAACATCATCTATGAGCGGGCGTTAAAAGAGCTGCCCGGCTCTTATAAGCTATGGTATAACTATTTAAAGACACGTCGGCGACAAATAAAGGGGCGCTGCATCAGTGACCCCACGTACGAGGAGGTGAACAATGCGTTCGAGCGCGCGTTAGTGTTTATGCACAAAATGCCACGCATTTGGATGGATTACTGCAAATTCCTAACGGATCAGTGCGCAATCACACGGACGCGACAAGTGTTCGACCGGGCGCTCCGCTCGCTGCCAATCACTCAGCACCACCGCATCTGGCCCTTGTATCTAACGTTCGTTCAGCGGCACAACATCCCCGAGACCGCGGTCCGAGTCTTCCGCCGATACTTGAAATTATTCCCCGAGAATTCCGAGGAGTACATCGAGTATTTGGTGGACATACACCGGCTAGACGAGGCGTCGCTGGTTCTAGCGAATATTGTCAACAATGAGAACTTTATCTCGCAACACGGCAAATCGAATCATCAGCTGTGGAACGAACTGTGCGAGTTGATTTCCAAGAATCCCGACAAAGTGCGCTCGCTGAACGTGGACGCGATTATCCGGGGCGGGTTGCGCCGCTACACCGACCAACTGGGCCACCTGTGGAACTCGCTAGCTGATTATTACGTGCGCAGCGGTTTATTCGAACGTGCGCGTGACATCTACGAGGAAGCCATCCAAACCGTGACAACCGTGCGTGACTTCACGCAAGTGTTTGACGCGTACGCTCAATTTGAAGAGCTCAGCTTGAGCAGACGCATGGAGGAAGTATCAACGCAGGCTTCACAAGCTAGTGAAGATGATGATGTGGAGCTGGAGTTGCGTTTAGCTCGATTCGAGAATTTAATGTCGCGCCGGCTGCTGCTGCTAAATAGCGTGCTTCTCCGCCAGAATCCGCACAACGTTCACGAATGGCACAAGCGCGTCACGTTGCACGAGAACAAACCCGTGGAGATCATCGACACGTACACGGAAGCCGTGCAAACAGTATCTCCGAAACTGGCGGTTGGCAAACTGCACACGCTGTGGACGGAATTCGCCAAATTCTACGAGAAGAATGGACAGTTAGAGGACGCACGATTAGTGTTCGAAATGGCAACGAACGTGGCGTTCGCAAAGGTCGACGAATTGGCAGCGGTGTGGTGTGAATGGGCAGAAATGGAAATTCGCAACGAGAACTATGAGCAAGCGTTGAAACTGATGCATCGTGCAACAGCGGCGCCGCCCCGCAACATCGCCTACCACGACGAGAACGAAGCGGTGCAGATGCGCCTTTACCGCTCGTTGAAAGTGTGGTCTATGTACGCGGACCTGGAGGAAAGTTTCGGAGCGTTTAAATCGTGCAAAGCAGTCTATGATCGCATCTTGGATTTGAAAATCGCTACGCCGCAAATTATCATAAACTACGGCTTATTTTTGGAGGAGCACAACTATTTCGAGGAGGCGTTCCGCGCCTACGAAAAGGGCATTGCCCTGTTCAAGTGGCCGAACGTTTTCGACATATGGAACACGTATCTGACCAAGTTCCTAAAGCGGTACGGCGGCACCAAGCTGGAGCGCGCCAGGGATTTGTTCGAGCAATGCTTGGAAAAGTGTCCGGCGAAATTCGCAAAAGCGCTATATTTGCTGTACGCCAAGCTAGAGGAGGAACACGGAATGGCGCGACACGCCATGTCCGTGTACGATCGCGCAACAAGCGCCGTGTTACCCGAAGAGCAATTCGACGTGTTTAATATTTACATAAAGAAAGCAGCCGAGATTTACGGGGTGCCGCGCACCCGTCAAATCTACGAGCAAGCGATCGAAGCCCTCACGGAAGAAAACAGTCGCGAGATGTGCCTCCGCTTCGCTGAAATGGAGACAAAACTGGGCGAGGTGGATCGCGCACGCGCCATCTACGCACACTGTAGCCAGATGTGTGACCCGCGGGTCACCAACGAGTTCTGGCACACGTGGAAAGAGTTCGAGGTGCGGCATGGCAACGAAGACACAATGCGCGAGATGTTACGTATAAAGCGTAGCGTGCAGGCGATGTACAACACGCAGGTGAACATGATGTCGGCGCAAATGCTGTCTAGCGCCAACAGTGTGGCCGGCACCATCGCCGATCTGGCACCAGGTGTTAAAGATGGCATGCGGATGCTGGAGGCGAAAGCCGCCGAAATGGGTGGCATCGCGACCTCTTCTAAAGGGAACATTATGTTTGTGCGGGGGGAGACGCAAGGGCAACAGCACGAGAATCCTTCAAAGGTTGTTAATCCGGATGAAATTGATATAGATGATGATGATGATGATGACGACATGGATGAAGAAGCGGAAGATAAAGGAATGGATGTGCCTGTGGAGGAGCAGGACATTCCCTCAAAAGTGTTTGGAAGTTTGAAGAAAAAAGATGAAAATGATGAATTGTAATAATAATAATGAATAATGATAATAATAACAATAAAATACTTTTTATTAGAAATACAATGACACATTTAATGATTTAAAATACTGTTGTTTCCCTGTTGAGAGACGTCGAAGTCATGCTGTGTAACTGGGAGACGCTGGCGTGTATGGATAGCATACAAATAAAGACAGTTGAAATCCAGCCAATATGCATCCAAGAATATTTGGAATCTAATTCATATATTAATATAATTATAATAATTAAAATGAATAAAAAAGAACTAACTTGTACAAATGTATCCTTGATAATGAGTCCATAAAGGAACCATAGCAATGAAACAACCAGGGTGGAGAAAATGATTGGAAACGGTAAGCTTTCAGCGCTCTTCACTTTGATGACGTGCATCAAGGAGGCCAGCGGCGCCGCGAAGAACAATATGGTCATCAGGCAACACATGACGCCCATATGCCGTTTGGCCTCCTCCGCATCCGGCTCATATTGTGAATAAATGAAGGCGCAAACCATTATTATTAAAATGATCGTAAATTGCCTTAATATGGTACTCTACGATAACAATTCATTCTTTTCATAAATCGCTATAACAAATGTGTGATTGTGTCACCTTTTTAATACTGTAAGCATAAAACGTAACGACGTAAGCCAAGTGTAACGTGGAACCAATCGTGTTCACTAAAATGATTGAATTCTCGTGAATGAGAAAGCCGTAACGTAACCACAGGCTACATGATAAAAAACCACACACAAACGGAAATCCAGACGTATCACCCGTGCTACCTTTTTGCACATATTTCTGGCATATTAATCTAGAATATACGAATTATCGTTATCACTCCCAATTATTCACTCATTATAAATACAATTACGTACGTGCCAGCTAAAAATTGTAAAATTGCCGAAACACTGGCAGTAATTCCTATAAAATTTTTCCAGTCTTCCAAGTACATGTTTAATACATAACTGTTAATCACAGATTATAAATATATACAAACATTAACTATATTTAACCTAACTATATATGTTTGTTGATAACTTTTGACAGACTTGTTGTAGCTGTCAAAGTTGAGACGTGGTAAAAAAAATTAATCTAGCTCATGGCACACAACATATATTATATACACAATGAAGTTAGTGGCATATTCTATTGAAATTCATAAAATACATTATTATTCTATATAAAAAGCAACATAAACAATATTTAACACACTTTTAATGTATACTGTAACGAATAATTAGACATAAGTAATAATAAAATACTCGATTCCATAATATGATTAAAAATTCATCTACATTGTGGCATCTAGTTACCAATGTGTGTAACCAGAAAACAAGAAAATCTCTCGTGCCATTAGAATATATATCCCTAGAGAAATTGTTTATATCAAAATTGAATAGTAGCTATGGATATTTCGCGAAAAATATAAATAAATTTCTGTCAAATTATAATTCTTCTTGAAACTAACATTATATAAAACTAATTCATCATATTGTAAATACAAAATAAACATTTAACATCAGGGTGGGGGTCGTTTAACGCTTTCAAGTTGGTCACAACTCCAATGAAGTGTCAAAACGGAGGGCGAGCAGTGCTACTAAAACAACGTTGTTAAGAAAATGGCAGCCGGGACGTTTTCCGAAGACGAATTGGGCCGAAAATGGGACAGATGTTTAACGGACGGTGTTATTAAATTCAGTAAGTTCAGTTGTTCGATACGTTTGTATTATATAAATCTATAAATCACTTTGGCCCACTGTCATCTTATTATGTCATCATTGGGCTAACCCCAGAGACATATCTATTGATTGATTGATTCTACGTAATGTTTAGTGTTAACGAAGCAGTATTTGTATTGAATGTGTGTTTAGGCGGTGGTCTTTTGATTGGTACCGTATTTTCGCTATTGTTCTTCAAGAGACGAAAGTGGCCCATGCTAATGGGCGCAGGTTTCGGTGTGGGCATGGCGTATAAAAACTGCGAGAACGACATAAACGAATCCGTAATGACTGGACCGTGTAAAAAGAAATAGATAGAGCCTCTGTACGTAACAAATGCCCCCTATTAAATTTATAAATACACACTGAAATTAAATAAACAAAACATACTTGAGAAAACTTTCGTTTTTTGTTAAATCATATGATCAAGTTCAAGTGATTATTATATATGTATATGTTAGTGAATTGAGTGTAAATGTTACATTATACAATTGTAAATAAAAATATATGAAAACCAACAAACCCAATTACAAAAATGATACATACATACATACAATCCATACATACATCTTCAGTTCAGTTTCATTCTGAACATAAATTATTATATTATAAACCTTCATTCCTGTACCAACAAACACAATTTGGGGCAGGGATATTCAATGATTCATAAATGCGTGTTTTGAAACAATCATTATTGTTTATTATTTGGTGTGTGAATTCATTTTCATTTATACACTGCTCTTAATCATTAATTAGGTAACTATATTTATATTCTATACGGTAATACTTGATGTACCTATTCGATTTATGTATAATATATTGTATTTTTATACATCATTTATCACACACACACACAGAGAAAAAATAGCTGAAAGCTTTCTTTTTATTTGCACACACACACAAATTTCTTTTTTTTTAATATTTACAAATTTTGTTTTGCAGAAAAAAGAATTACAAATGAAACACGACGAATCATTTTGCAAATAATTACGTTAATATAACAATAATTCTATTTCATTGGACAATATTTTTAATTCTCATGTATCAAAATTGAATTTTATGACTAAAAAAAAAAAACTCAATTTTATGCTTTTTCTTTAAAGTAATAAACATGTTTGAGTGAAGGCTGTGGTTTAACTAACGATTTTGCATAAGACTAAATATTTCCTATAAAATATAAATAGTATCATATAATATGCGTAACATGACACGACAGCGGACGAAACGGCAGATTTGATTAGACTTACACAAATAAAAGTTAGCTAAACGATAGCCTTAAATAATTACTATAATTAATTTTAATATTAAAAATAATACTCTATTAAATATATCTCTCTATGAATGAAACATTTACAATAATAATAATAATATATATATATATAAAAGCTATAATATATTTAAATAATAACTTATGAACTAATATAATTAATTGTTTTAAAAATTATCACATTATCAAATGAAGCATTTAAATGATTGAATAATTTTGCAAATTGTAGATATTAGGACAGACGAACCATTTGAATGTAAGGCCCGTTTATATATGTATGTATGTATGTACAAAAGAGAATGTTAGCGTGAATGAAAATAATATAGAAAATCTGCTGGAAGAAATGTTTGTACGACAATTATACATAATTACAACTATACAACAACGGCGCCTGCCTCCGCTCTCGACTCGGGCAACTGGGGGCAGTCGCGCCACACGTTGGACAACGGGTCGTAGCACTCGACGCTGGACAACGTATATTGGGCCCTGTAGAAGTTCACATCGTGCGTCTGGTCACCTCCGATCACGTACAGGAGGCCATCGGCGGCAGCCACCGCCGGACAACCTCGAGCTACGCTCATACTGGCCACGTGGTACCACTTATTCTAAGAATCATACAAATCACATTCTGTTTCTATATATATATATATATATAAATATGCATTTGAAATGAGCTTACTTGCTGAAAACTGTATCTTTCGACGGAATGAAGCACTTCGTTGTCTCTATTGGTGCCGCCGACGACGTACAGGTTGTCATAAAGGACTGCGACGCCCATTTGCGAGCGTGCCACCGACATGGGTGGTAACGAGCACCATTCCCCAGTGACCGGTTCGTAACTCTCCAGGTCGGCAAGGTGCCGTTTATTTTGTGAACAGCCGCCCACCATGTAAATTAATCCCTCGTAGCTGACCACCCCCATCGAGAATCGCGCCTCGGGCATGTTGCCTTCTAGGCGCCACTCGTCCAGCGCAGGCTCGTACTTTTCGATCATATCGCCGATGTCTTCGCCCACCCAGCCGCCCATGGCGTATAAACTGCCGTCGAGGGCGCACAAGCCAAACTCGCACCTGGGGATGATCATACTTGCGATCTGCGACCATTTGTCGTCCAGCGGGTCGTAACATTCGCCGTTCGCTAATATTTTGCTTTCTTGTTCGCCACCCACCACATATATGCGCCGGTTGAGCGCTGCCACACCAGGTAAAATACGACTAATGGCCATCGAAGATGCTTTACACCATTCTCTGTTTTAAATCATTACTTTTATTATTATTATAATATTCACAATGAAAGCATCATGAATGCTTTCAGCTCACCTTCTAAAGGTGTCGAAGCGTTCGACTGACGTGAAACTGCTTTCGGAACCGCGGTGCCAACCGGATGATGGTTCCCGTTTTGAACCGCCAATGACAAAAATGTTTTTCTTTGCACATTTGCGTGGTTGTACGTATAGAGCGACAAGTGAACCCTTTTTTGATACCAAATCGTTATGGATTGATCTATATTATTACATGAAATGTGTATTTAAAAATGATTTTTCAATGTTTAACAACACCAACCTTAACGCTACTTTTAGAGAACTATCGCCACACTCCAAAATAGCTTTCTCTAGTAGACATAATGAGAGTAATGGCAGTCGGACATGTTTCAAAATCTCGAAAACGTAACGTCTTCGCGGTACAATATCGTGCTGAATCCAGCGGATCGCCGCCTGGAACACCTGGAACTCTGAATCGACGCGTAAGTGCTCCGACGTCAAAAATTTGGCCAGCTGATCTTTCGGCAGCTCGAAGATCTCATCCTCAAGACAAATTAGCGGGAAATGGCTGTTTATAAAGTCGATGGCAAAGCTAGCTAATTCCTCACAATTGTGGCCATCGGCAAATCTAACATTAATATATACAATATTCAATAAAAATAAATAAATAAATAAACAGCTATAATAAATAAATAGAACCTATAAATTCCAATCGCATTTGAAGCGTGTAGTTCCTTCTTCAGGTACTCTGTACACCCATTGACAACCTCATTGAGCTCTAACATGTCCGCTGCCACGATGAGCTCCTGCACGTTACTCTGATCGATGCGAATCTCCCCCGAATAAATGAAATCCATCAACTGATCCAAAACATGCGGCGACACTGAGTGCAGCTCAACAGAGTTCTGTTGCTGTTCGGCCAGCCCCCCGGTGAACATTGCATGGAAATACGGGCTAGAGGCAGCCAGTACGGCCCTGTGTGCATTAATCACTTTGCCGCCAGCGATGATCTCAACATCGCAAAATCTGCCGCTCTTACGTAACGAGTTTAAATTTGTCAACACTTTTGGAGCGTATTTTCTGCAGATATATTGCGATTTCTGGTTGTCATTGTTGCTGCTTGTTGGGCCTAAATTGACGACGAAGTGATTATTGTCGTGATGCGAGCTGTCCGCTACAGTTGTTATATGTTTATTGGCACTCTTCAGCGGTGGCATAATAATATCCATTAAGAATCTCATCAATAAACACCTTTTATTTAGAATGAAACACCAAAAAAGACACGCCTTTAAAACGACCTGTGTTTACCGCAATCTCACTAGTTTACGTCGTTTAAACCTTAACAATTTTCACCTACACATTGTTGCTCGATATATAAATGATTTGATGATTATATCAATAAATGATTTGATTTTAAATCATTTAAAACATATGTATGATATGTCAGAAATGTCACTGTGACAGTTTGTAATTGCAGTTGTGCCAACCAAACAATAATAATCATATTACACACATTCATTATTTTATTTATTTAAATATATACAAATATATATATATATATATATATGTATTCCAGTAATTATATAATAAAAACAAATTGATTTATTTAAATAAATTTATTTGAAAAAAGTGCTGTTATCTAGCGGTAATTGCTTGAACTATATGGATAGATTATACAGAAAGGATTCGAAAACATCAAAGTTAATTATACAACATATGATTTATAATAAGCAATTATGAGCAATTTCTTAATGTATAAAAATAACACTATCAATTTCTTAGATGTTTTAAATATTGGATTCAATTACCAAGACACAATAACACAATATATATATATAAATTAATGTTTTACGAGCAATTCTTTAGTTTATAACGTTTTCCCTGTAGTTCACGGTTTTATCGCTAAATTTGGTGGCAGCAAAATTCTAATGACAGTTTTAAATATGTTACCGAAATAGTTTTAATAAGTCGTAAAGTAATTATAAGTTGTAATTGGTGTGATAACATGGTATGTAATTTGAAATAATTTATTATTCAGTTCATTAGGAAATTGTGTACATATACATTTTAATACAATAAGACGTATATGAATTCAGTACGTTTTATATAAATTGCAGCAAGTGGCCCGTTTTTGTTTTGTGAAATTTATGCTAAACCAATAGTGCTAACTAGTGATTTAGCCTTAGCGATGTAGGCTTCTTTAGCGGCTTCGGATGCCATGCCTTTTTTGCCGTTCCAGGCGTCCCATTTCGCTTTGCCCTTCATGTCCAACATCCCCGGTCGCCCGGTGTTTACATCACCGATACTTCCCTGTTTAAATAGCGCATAAATTTCTAATAATTCATCGTTGCCTGGAGACACCTTTAAGTTTTTGACATCTTCGGCCGCTTTCGTAAATTGCTAGATTCATTAAATAAATAAATAAATACGAATAAAATTGAAATGATTTGAGAACAATTTTGCATGAACTTACCTCGTCTAGGGACATGATCAATGGAATTCTAAAACATACAAATATGTATGATCATTATTATCGGCAAAGAAAAAAAGCGGCGCTTGACTACAAAATAACCTTAATTTGACATTAGACTTTTTTGTGTAATTGTATAAATTAAATACAAATAGTGTAAATGTTTGTATGAATATTAAATATGATTTGAAATATTTTTTAATGGACTTGATCATTATTTATGAAGATAAAATGAAGTAAATACCTGCACTTTGTTATGGAGAATGAATTGTGAACAATTGTGAACTTTGCTTGTGTTCAATGAAGAAATTCTGCAATTTATCTACTTGCCTTGACAAAAATGGAAGTGGAACTCAGTGGCGTACCAAATGTAGCGAGTAGCGCCCCATTTCCCTTTAAATGATTTTATTTTTGCTTTATGATTCTAATTCACATGTCAGCATAAGTTAATTTGAATTCAAATTGAAAGGTGTGAATTAGAATCATGAATGTAGTCCCTAAAAATGAGAAAATTGTTATAAAAAATGCCCTAATGACGAACGCCACTGTGAAATGTTACAATACCTAAATTACACTAAAGAAATACATATAGGAAAAATAAAATACATGTATAAAATGTTCAGGCTCAGGGTCGCCCAGGGTCGCCTGTCGCCTGTCGCTTGTTACAACAATTTTAAACGACATTTGCATTATAATTGCTTTTATTTTACACTATCAATACATATAAAGAAACAAATAAAAATAAAAACACATTTCTAAATTGTACATATTTTTCTAAATATCTAAAAGTACATATATTTCATAATTGTTTCATAATTCAAGTGTATAATGGGGCAAATTCGTTAGTCTTAGCAATGTAGGCTGTCTTAGCCGCATCCTGACTTATTCCTTGTTTTGTCTTCCAGGCATCCCATTTAGATGTTGCCTTTACATCGGTTGGTTTTGCTATTCAAAGAAATGCATTCTTTATTTTACGAGTGGCAGAGGTCATTTTATTATGCAAAAAACTATTATAGTAAATAACATAAACCTGTATTACAATCACCAACAGTTGCCTGTTTGTATAACGCATATAATTCCAAAAGGTCCTTGTCATTCGGTTTTTTGCTAAATTTGCGTACCTTTTCAGCACACACATTAAATTTCTGTAAAAATATATATATATACGTTTTCAAGTATTTTTGGGTACCTTATCGATTAAATAAATATCTTTTATTGCTATGTAATCGCGTAATTAATCCTAAATTTATTGATAAGGCGTTTCATATTTACCGAAGCACGACAGTATAGATACTATAACCGAGGATTTTACCATTTATGACACTTATAATTATAATGGTGTCAATATTGAAATAATTTATGTATTTATTTTAATTAATACAATTGCGTATATTTAAATTTCTATTCAAAACTGTGGGAATTATTTAAATAAATATATTATTTGAAACATACATGTGCTGCCATCTAATTACAACTGTCTGAACTTTCTGGATGGGTCATATAAAAAGGATCCGATCTCAAAAAATCAATAATCACAACTTAGGAATTTTACTAAGGAACTATAAATGGTTCTTTAAGGTATAACACCATTTATTTGTATAAAAGTTCCAAGATTTAGCGTAAAACAAGGGGTGGCAGCACTCCAAAATTTGAACGATAGTCTTACATATGAATCAAAAATACAGTGGTAACTTCAGGTAACTTGTTTATGTACGAAATTGGTGTTACATACCTCGTTCAGCGACATATTTTATTATTAAAGTTGTTTCGTTTGAGAGCGAAGGTAAACTGTGGATATTTCATATGATTCAAAGTGTTTTATATGCAAGTTAAAGTTTAGTTTATAAAAGTATATTTTAAATTATAGGGAATTATAAATAAAAAGTTTAGTCATACTAAAAACTTTATTTCCTTAAATCATTTACAACAAAACGAGTACCTAGTGTTATATAAATGCAAGTGGATCTGTTGGTGGTAAATGAATGGTCGCAGCTAAAATGGGCTGCGATTGATTCGGAATTACAACGAAAATCCGCAACGGCGTCGCTTCTGTAGAATCATTTGTAAAGTCACTTTCTGTTAACATTTCCAACACTGTTATTTCAGCTTTGTAGCTAAACTCAGGCGCTAGCAATGGTATCTACGACCAAATATTTATTTAAAACAAAACATTCGAAATACATTGCAATTATTTTATCATACTTGTACATAAGGGGTTTTAATTTGATATTTTTGTATTTGCGCATGCAAAACCAAGTTTAAATTAGCTACAGCTTTGTCGGGGCTTAAGTTTTCTATAGTTATAGTTAAGGTGAACTTAGGCCCTAATCCTAGTACCTAAACAGAGGTAAATATTGTAAACTATATATTAGTTGTTATTGTTATTTGAAATGATTACTTGGGCAGATAATTTAATCGGATTTTTCGCACTATCCGAAACACTTTGGTCAGCCATCTTTTGAGCCCTTACAGTGGCGCGACCCGCACTCAAACGCAACCTAATCAAGTCCTGTTGAAACGTTTGATGTATTTCTATACACAAAATATAATATAAAAAAAAAATGATATTTGTATGTATGTATGAATGACTATTAGTACTTAGTGCATTTAGTTTCTCACGTAACGCTTGCTCCGCAAATAATTTGCTCCTTTTAGGCAAGGGAAGCGCCTTAATTTGCCCGTCTGCGTGTCCTCTGCCGTCCAGCAGGGCATTCACAGCAAAATCAGCGGTGCGCTTAAGTATCTTAAAAATAAGTGAACCCGATTGTGTGACTAAGACGAGTACATGCTCTTCTTGTCCTAATTGGCCGAATTTAATGGCCGCCACTGTTTCCGGTACGAATATTTTGTCTACAAGTTGCCTGCCTTGGTATAAATGTAATGGGCTGTTTCCGCTTTGAGCGACTGCTATCAAACAACTGTTTAAATGGGGCAGCGGCACCAATCCGACACATGTTATAGGGTTTGTCGTTCGGATTGACCATAATTTTTTACCCTAAATCATTGACATTGCTTTGAATACCTATATTTAAAGCGGCGTACGTAAGCGTAGCAACTTACACGTTTTGTATAACAAATCAGTTGCTTGTCCATTGTTGCAATGACAATAAAGTTGTCAGCGGGCATCAGCGCCATATCTATAATAGTGGCGGCCGCCTGAAATAGTGGCTTTCCTTCTAGCCAATCGCGACGCAATAAGCAGACGGTGGCGTCGCGTCGCGCTATTACACACCGAAACTCAACATCGAACATTCCCGTTACGCAAATCAGTGACGGACTAGATGTTGTACAAATACACACACTCGCCTGTATTGTTTTTATTCATAATTATGCTCAATTCAATTGATATTATTTTTACATGCACTGCCATCTATGCACAAACAGCTGAACTTATTAGTTGGTGTATACAAAAGGGATCCGATTACCAAAGAAATCCTATGATTTTCATGCAAGTGATTCTATACTGTATAACAATTATACCATCCATTTTTACCGAAGTTCAGGGTTTCACCGCGTTGATGGCAGCACTATACTCTAGTAATATAAGTATGTATATTCAAAAAAGTTACTTGATGTAATATAGTAAAGCCTTGTGGATCCAAAAAATAGACATGTGACCCTTCAGTGACCAGTACTAAACAAGCCACAGCATCTTTATTCATCGAATTACGATTGAGTGTTGCTAAACAGGTAATAAGGCCTGCCCTTAAGGGTGCCACCCCAATATACCGGCCTATAAATTCTTCCAGTTGCGCCGACGGCAATGTAAGTAGTTTTTGACTACGGGCCGATAAGTCAGAGTACGGCACTGACTTCAACACATTTAATTGGTCGTCCAACAATGCCGGATCATAATTTTCGGTGAATCGGTGCCACACATCGTGCTCTAGGGCCGTAACCGGCAAATTTGGCACCGTAAACTTGAAATAGGGCTTATTGTTTTTGTATATGAGAACTTCAGAGCCACATGACACAGCTACAGCTTCATTTCATTTCATTTCATTTCATTGTTATGAAATGTATTAAGTTAGAGATGTTAGCATGTATAAATAAATAAATAAATAAATAATATACCTGGTAGTCTAGGTTCTAATTCATCTGTGTAAAATGAAATGACGGCACTGGGCACGTCTTGTAGCGGTGTATCTGACCACAGGGCTGTAGTGCCTCTGTAAACGCGTAGGCGACTGCGGGTCTCTGGTCGGGGCTCCGCAATTATAAGACCGTGATCCCCCGATCCGGAGACATCGCATAGTGCCATACATTGGCCAAAAGTCCGGAGTCCAGCGCTCCGGTCTGTATGGGCGTCTAACCATCGCGTTGCTTCACTATCCATCACAAAATTATAAACAAATATTTATATCCCTAACAATAAAATGTATGTAATAACCTACGTCATTATCATTAAGAGATAAAAGAATCAATTTACTTGTATACATTGATGAGGTACCGCGGTTACCCATAGTTACGGTAACTTAGGTGTAACCGGTGTAACCAGGTTACCATCTGTTATAATGACATGAATAAAAATATGTATGTTTTCAAGCGGAAACAGTCGAGTAGTGGCGAGTGGAACCGAACAACAACCGCCATCCGCCATCTGAAATCAAATCTCCACTCAAATGCATCAAATGTGAAATGACAGTTCGTCTGACTGAGAGTAGTGAGTACATCTCATTCTCTGTCTATTTTACACTATTTACGTAATATTATTCATAATTTGTTAAAATTGTTCAGTGTCTTATGTGTTACCATTTGCAATAATGCTATCAAGTGTATTCAGTTAATAATATGTAAAAGGGTTATGTATTGTTGCAAATATTAACCCTATTAGGTATGAAATAATAATAAAAATAGTGTTAATATTACGAGTGTAACAGAATCATTTATATTTGTAATACGTATGCAGTAATTTCTCACTTACGACACATTCCTGACATACTTTCGCTGAAAGGTAGGTTAATATTCCAAAATATGAATATCTTGTGAAAATTGTGTATGCAGTGAGAGATGTCAGTGTGTACAATTTGAGATGAATTGTGTCTGGAAGACGTCTTGATGCAAACGAGGACTCACGAGGTTCATAAACAAGAAACAATAGAAATTGTAAGTTAATATATATTTGTGAATTGTGTTACGTTTATTATGAAGTAATAATTATTAATAGAGGAACCTGTTGCTTGATTATGTAATTTATTCTATTTTCTTGTCTTTTCGACTGATGACATAGCTAGAGAAATCTCTATATGTACTACATACATTTATTTTGTTTTGTTTGTTTGTTTGTTTCAATGAATGTTTATTATTTGTTGATGATACGAATACCGTATTCTTTTATTTTCGTAACGGTGTATTTGTACACTGTAATGACACACATGCTTACATATTTATTTCAACTTTATATATCTGAATCAGAGTTTATATAAATAATGAGTCAAGAATTGAACTCCAGTCACCAGGACCTTAGAGTAAATAATGTGTTTATTACGTTTTGATTATGATTCAGAGTATATTTACGATATAGTTGTGCTTTTAACTCGTAATTTAGAATAAACAAATATGTATTCTGATAACAGTTCAATCAACAATAAATATTTGGAATTATAATGTTGGCCTCTTCAGCGTGTTCATTAGTTTTATGTAAACACATCATAGGTTGTAGTAAGTAAAATAATATAACGGTGTATGTATGTACATATAATATGACCATGAACTATTCTCACACACAAACAAACATGTTGAATAAATCTACTCTGCTGGCAAAAAGCCACCAATGCCTTAAGCTCACTGCTATTTGTTGAATTCAGAAGAAAACTTAAATTGGCGATAAGAATTAAGAAATGTTCCATTTACTCGATAAGAATCGAGCGTATAAATATTGGTCCGTCTGTAATGATCTTGTAAAATTCTAAGAACGGGGCGCATTCTTGAGCGAAGAGTCATCAGATGTCAGGGCTGTATTCAGTGCAAATGTAACGCATGTCTAGCTATACAGGTCAAACGCATTTCATTTAGAAATTCAACTTTACTGCCATTTTGAACATTTCTCTTGACCATAAAGTCTGACTTGCACTATATTTGGTAATCATGCAAAATACCACAATTGTTTTTTTCAACAATTAGCCACCTGTGTGACTAACATTCATAATTCAATACATGGGGGAAATACCCAAAGTGCCAGTAAAAGTAAAAAAGAATCGTTGATAAATGATAGAGAAAGGTAGATAAAGGCAGGTCAGAAAAACGTAATTCTTGTGCTCTGATATCGAATTGACCTCAATCTAAACTGTGATAAACATCACAAAATTTTAACTATAAAATTGTAAATATTTGAACGGGAGCATCTAAGCACAGGTGTGGCTTCAGGGGGGAGATCATAAAAACTCTATACACTATAAATATTAAAACAATTTTTCGAAAGTATATAATAAATAGTATCGTATTCGAGTAAAAAATGTGCCCGAATATTTCAAATAAAAGTGATTAGTTTCAAGCATCAATAAACGCGGAAATTTCTCCCAAACTAATAAATATAATGTAACGCATTATAAAACAATTTTAATCATATGTTAAATGAAATGTTATGGACTTTCTTTTGCACGATGAACGATGATGCACCTGTGTATATATATATATATATATATTTATATGAGTTTTAATTAATATGCAGCCATGGGCGCACTTGTGTGTGGCCAGGGAAATAGGGCACTTTCCCTTCAAAAAGGAAATACCCGTGTAATATATGCAACCCACTTAACATCCGTGTAATGCTAGACAAACTACCCCCAAATTAAACGAAAAGTTTGCAAATCCAATACAGAATACACAATACAAGAACGTGAACAATCACATGTTTAAGTATATTCTGTATTCGTATCGCGCTACAAGATACATAAAATAGACAATTGTTTAAACGAAAACGTGAGAATATGTTGTTTAAAAGTTGCATAACAATCATTGAAATAAACAAAACAAAATATATGAGAATTATGAAAGTAACATTCATTTTGCTCTAAGGTTCAAATATTTAATTTTAACAAATGTATTTCTATTTATTTAGGTACAGCAACAATGCTTGGTACCACAAAAGCAACGTGGCAGAATCCGCTCCGCGACGAAACAAACAACGAATTATCATATCGCCATATTCCCCCAAAACCACCACTAAATCAATCAAAGGAAAATCGTAAACCTCCAACCATCCCAGCTTCTTCCCCTACAACTAAAAACACAACGAACAAACCCGATAATGATGATGATCGATCGCTTAAACGACGCAAAATTAGTTTTAAAATCAAAGCGACGCTATCACAATCCCGACGGCAAACAACGTTATCCGCGAATAAAGTCGCTCAGCTAACGCAAAAATTCAACCAATTGATACAAGACGAACCGAAAATCGCTAGGGCAGTGCGTCGCGCGAATAGCGTTCGCTTAAAAGAGGACGTCCCAATGAAGAGGCCTTCGATTAAACCTAAACCCTCCGCTAAGGAGAACGTCATCCGAACGAAACGAATATCCGTGCGGAGAAAATGTAGCATTAATAAAAAGCCAATTAAGATCGATGAACAACCCACGGATCAAGTAGATTTACCTTGCCCACGGACAAAAAAGGCTGTATCTCCTCCAGGCAGTGTAAAAGCTGCTATTGAAATATTCGAAAGGCGTAAATCTGAAACAGTAGACAACGTAAAAGGGCATAAATACGAAAGAACAAACTCAAATGAGCTTAAACCTAATGAACAGTTAATTAACAGTATAAATAAAATATTATTAAGTGGCCAGGAGGTTGTTAATTGTCCGCCAGTAGTTCAAAAACCAATAGTGCCTCATAAATCAAAAAATCTAATCAGGAATGATGAATTGTCCAAAAGCAATTTAACAGAATTACAACATTACTTTAAAAAACAATTAAACAAAAAAGAAGGTACCCCTAGAACTTCTAGTTCCCTTGCAACACTAGTGAATCTTCAATTAGATCCTCGAAACCCTCCACTTGAGTCAACCGTTCAACCTCAAGAAGAGCGCCCCCTGTTAGACACCACTGGTCTGTCTTCACAAACGATTGAAGATACAGAATTAGAAGTAAAACAAATCCCGATTGTAAACAATGGGATATCCATAACATTTGGGGATGAAACAAAACCAATAAAAGGAAAAGGGGGACTGTACGAAGGCTTAACATTGCGAAAAACAACTCCCCATTCTTTGTTGTTGAAGATGACTGTGGCTGAAGATCGCGCTATTGTAGAAAGTAGAAGACCAAACAATTCGTTTCTGTGGCGAAGTAAATCTAAAGAGGGCCTAACCATGAATACTCTATCTTCAATTGCGTTTGAAGAGAATGAAGAAATAGAGCCTCAATATCTAGATACAGGACAATCAGACATCTATGACCATATTGAGCAACCAAATGAGGATTTTGATGCATTATATGATACAGTTCAGCCACTTGTAGTAGAGAATGTGGATGAGGGCATTGAGAAATACGAGAAAATTCTAGAGAAAACTGACGCAATATTGCGAGAGTATAAAAATGCAGAAAATGTGGCGAAAAACGTTGTAGACGAATCGAATTGGCAAGATAACCATAGTGTTCACTCATATGAGTCATTTTACAACAACTCGAATTATGAAGAAATGAACTTAGATTATGAATACCCAAAGAGTGTTGTGAAACGTAGCGAATCAAATGTATCGGAAGGAATTTATGAAACGTTATCCCTAAAATCGTCGTTCATTGAAGAAGATTCAGCAACAAAATACATTCCAAATAAATACCCCGATAAACCTTTACCTGATCTTCCTCCTCTAAATACTCAACGAAATATTCCCGAACTGCCTGAATTACCTGACGAACAAATCTATTGTAGTGACTACGAATCCATCTACCAAGCCGCAAATATCACACAAGATGTGCCCTACGAACTAATCCACCCATCCCCTACACGGAGTGATCTTTCGAGTTCTGGTTCGAATCGGGATTCGTTGATCTCTTCCGATCAGCAAAGTAACTCATTATACGGCGGCCGCTACGGTGAGATGCCCTCGAATTCTGGTGATGAATGGGTCGATGTTAGCGATCCGGAATTTGACGACAAATGCGAGCCCGGATTTGTAATTGTGCGCGAGGGGAAACGACACAGGAAGAACCCTGGATGGTCATTGAAAGTGCGGGATCAACGGCGGCAGAATCCAAGAAACGACGGACCAGAAGACGGTAAGTTTTTGATTCATTCGTGATTTTGGGTGTCCGCATAGCAGCTACGCGAAACGGGTTGCCTGTACGCTAGGCGTTTCATTTCCAAAACTGGTTTCACTTTTAAATTAATAATCTATATATGTGTCGATTTTGTATGATTTTGTAACAATTGCATTTGTGTTGCGAGCTTTCTTTTTGTTTTTAATATTCTATTCGCAACCAATAGGTATGTTTTCTATTGTAACGTTATAATTATTACGATTCGCACATGAAAATGCACTTAACTGGTTAGTCACAGTAATCATGTGATTGAGTCCTAAATCGACTTGGCAACAAGACGACCTTATCACAGTTCCAATCGTTTATATTATATTTTTATAGTTTTAACTAAAAATCTACACACATTGACCTTGATAATAACTAAACAATATCATCATGTGAATATTTCGCAAATTACAAATTCAAACCTTGAATATCCACCTGTAATAATAGTATTGCGCGCTTTTGAACAATTTAAATTGACCATATGTTCGAAAGAGATGCAACGTTGTAACGTATGTTGATGATAATCGATGCAGACACCTGACCACGGTGACAGAGTGCGCATTATACGTGGACGCAGTGCAACAGTATGGGATAACAATACGTGTAGTATATGAAAGCAAGTAGTTAGTTAGTTTTGTTAGATTTGTAGATGTTTGCAGACGGATTCATTGTCAATGTGTAGTTTTCAATTGTTGTGTTTGTGTTACGTGCGAAGAATCGCTGTAGTTTATTTAATTTTTATTAAAATGGTGACATTGGACGCGTTGAAATAGTGAAAGTTTGAGGAATTTGTGCATTGACAATTTTAGTGTTGTTAGTTGAGTTCTAGTGTTAAAATGTGAAAATATCCTATTTTTATATGTATTTATATACATATAAATGTTATTTAAAAGTTCGAATACAATGATAAATAAATAATTACGTGTATTTCAAAGGTGTAGGAATTTATTAATAGATCTCTGATGTCATAGTCATCTTATAACAACAATTTTCACTTTTGTTTTCTTGAATTTGATAAAAAATCAACATAAAGTGAAAGGATTTCGCAAAATTTAAATTATGCCCAATATTTATTGGATGAATAATTCGACCATGAGATAATATTTATAATATCCACTATTTCTATGTATATATATATATATATATATAAATATTTATATCTCTATTTCCTGTCTTATTTTTTATTATCATTTATACATAACAAGTAATTTAGTGAATAGTCAAATTTAAGTTTTGTAATAAATTATGAAGTAATTAACGTAAAAAAGAAAGCTTTTAATAAAGTACGTGAACATTTTGCGCTCCAATAATTCGCGGAAGATTTCTAAAAAAAATAACCTTACACATATAGTTTATGAATTAACAATGAAAAATGAGTGTGAAACAACAAAGACGTTCCCTATCAAGCGTCTCTACACATCGCGGCCAATTGGCCCTTCCTCCACAGACAAAATCGGCGCCAACAACATTCCGGCGTCGTCGCCAAATTGCCGATACGGTATCAGTAACATCCACTTCGATTCACTGTGTTAATACCGCTTATTCAGAGCATCCAAACACACACAATGAATCCGACTACTATAACAGTTCATGCGCTAGTGTTACTAGTGATAAAACTCCTCAAACATTTTCTACTACTACTACTACTACTACTAGGTTCAAAAGTGTTAGTTTTGAGCAAAACGGGGCAGAATTGCAAGAAGTTACACTGTTTTTAGGTAAATTAAGGTTTCTGCAAGGTTTCGGTGATTTCAATGCTGGGTGTAACAGGGAACATTCATAATACTAGTTATAAATGTTGTCTTTTTGGTGGTTACAGATGCTTCAAGTGATCATTACAATCATTATTATGAATCATTGAACTCTGACGAGGATTTTGATTCGTTCGACAGCGAATCGGATGATGATTCATTTACAAAAATCAACCAGGTAAATATATAATATTATACTCTGTACACAATCGATATTTCATTGTTTTTGCGAATGTAGAATGATTCCGGAGTGGATATGGGTAACTCGCAGCTTCCGGAGCCGCCCGGATCAAGCGGAAACATATACGGATTGACTAGGTTAGCCGCCACAGCGGGAAAACACATGAAACGATTACGGCGTAATTGGTCCTTAACAAAAAACGACATAACCAAATCTCTGAGTCGTATGACTAAAAAAAAGTCGTCAACTTCTTTGGCAGTCGCTCCAGTTGAACAATCTAGTCCTGATATCAATCAGATACCTGTTCTTTTGGAGCAATTACCACAACGGCCAGCTAGACCAGCACCTCCACCCCCCAATCATCTAGTTTTGGAAGCGCCTGATAGAAAAAGTTACCAAAACGTCGAATATAAGAGTATTCATAGTTTAGGACGTAAAAAGAATTGGTTGAAATTTCGTCGGTGCACATCGATGACGACGCCTGTTGCTGTGGCTATGGATACCGCAGATAACAATTTGAATTTGACGAAAAGTACGTTTTACTTAACCAGCGAAATCAATGCGGACACAGGTGAAATTACGCAACAAACTGAACAACCAGTAGTACCGATTAGGCGGCGCACAAAGTCGCGGCCGCAAAGTCCGCCGCCCCCAGCTCCAAGTCCCCCAAAACTATCGACTAAGAAAGCGACGTCACGCTCTACGTCTTGGTATGCTGAATGTGGCTTGTTTAAGCCGGGCGGAAATGGCGGTAATGCCGCACCGTTAATTGTAGCGCCGGTGCCACCGCCGTTGCCGCAACGCGACAAAAACTCCAGTACTTGTTGGTATGCTGAAGTTGGATTGTATCAGAAGAAGAATTCGGTTGCAACGTCACCTAGCACAAGTTCGGCGGGGAATAGCAGTGCCGGTGGTGACAGTAGCGCCGCCACTGATGTTTACTACAATCTACGTAATGAGGAACAGCTCGAGGAGGAGGAGAACAGTATTTATTATAATGAGGAACGGATGAAACGGTGTCAGAGTGGCGATGTTCAATTGTTGTTACTGAAAGATGAGCCGTTGTATCAATTTTATGATGCCGCCGTTGCGGAGGTAAATGCATGTTATTATTATATATTTTATGCTAAATGTCTATATAAATTGAAATGGCATTTTAGAGCGCCTGTCAAGAAACCAGTTCCGATTCAGACTACGATGGCTACGAGGAAATCGGGCGGCTTGCCCCCGACGCCCCCCCACCGCCGCCGCCGCCGCCGCGCCCTGTGGCAATCCGGTCGCGTTGGGGCCCCGGCGGCATAGGGCGCACGCTCTGGTGCGAAATCCCCGAAGTCATTCAATCGGAGATCCTATCCACTTTAACTGCGACCCAAAAGAAAGTGCAAGAAGCCAAATTTGAACTTCTAACATCGGAAGCGTCATACTTCAACTCTTTGACCTTGCTCCAAGAGCATTTCATCTCTAGTCTAAACTTGGAGACTCTTCTGCCGTTAGAAGACCGCGACATTTTGTTCGGATTGATTGAAGAAGTGAAACGTAGCTCAGAGGCGATGCTTAGCGAGCTTGAATCTTGCTGGCAGGTGAGTATCCTCTTAGCAGGTGTCATGGACGTGGTGCTTAAGCACTCGGAGACGAACCTGGAGGTGTACGTGCGCTATTGTGCGAATCAAGTGTACTTGGAAGCGGTTTTACGGCGATGCAAAGAGAAACAGCCGTTTGGGGAGGTGCTCAAAGGGCTGGAGGCGAGCCCTACGTGCCAAGCACTCTCGTTATACTCGTTCTTGATGTTACCCATGCAACGCATCACTAGGATGCCGTTGCTGGTGGACGCCATCCTCAAACGGCTCACAGAAAACGATGACGAGTTTGACGCGTGCCAGAAAGTCATGATGAAACTGAATGAGGTACTTACACAAACATTCAGATCATTTATGACCAAATTTAAAATTGGTTTTGTTTAGATTGTGATGCGATGTAATGAGGGGGCTAGAAAAGCGGAACGAGAAACCGAATTGTTGCGAATTACAAGACAGTTGGAGTATCCAGCGCACGTCCCCTCCGTGGATTTAAGCCCCGCAACGCAACGGTGGTTGGTGCGGTCAGGGGAGGTAACACACCTGGTCTCTCGTAACGACGAAGTGAAATTGACTTTCGGAAAAAAGTTCACGAAAATTCCCCTAACGCTATTTTTATTTGAAGATCTACTAATAATTACGAGACGCAAAAAGTACTTCATAAACATAACACAAAATTGTACATATTGATATATATATATATATATATTTTTTCATGTAATTAGTGATGATTCGTATACGGTCGTTCACCATTGTCCGCGTAATTTCGTCGAATTAACGGCTGGAGGTGTAGAGCCGTTCGGTTTGCCGGTGAAGGATGCCCAGTCGCGGCATTTGCTGTTCGTGACGTTGCTAGAGAACCAGGAGGCACGCACTGTCGAGATGATGCTCTCTTGCCCCAGCGAAACAGACAGGCAGCGGTGGTGCGAGGCACTCAGCCCCCCAGTGTCTGACAACCCGTATGAGACAGTGTACGAGAGTTGGGATTGCCCGCAGGTGCGAGCGGGACACCGCTACCAGGCGGGCCAACCGGACGAACTGACACTGGCCAAGGGGGATGTTGTTAACGTGAACAAAAAGATGGCAGATGGTATGTTTCTCATTGTTTTTATGATGTTTCCTCATTGTTTTTAATATGATTTTATTAGGTTGGTACCATGGCGAACGTATTCGCGACGGGACTTGTGGTTGGTTTCCAGGTAACCACACTATAGAGATCGCGAATCCGCATGTGCGCGCTCGCAACCTTAAACAACGCTATCGTTTGCTAGCGTTCACTGATAACTATCTGAATAAGACTAAATAGCAATTTAGTCAACAGTGTCTCTTATATTTGCATCAAATGGGAACAAGTGCTCTTAAGCGTTACGTAACGACGCTCTAAACATATTTTATATCCTGTTATACTTATAGTAATAATATTTTAATGAAACTGTCGATAATAACATGTTAAAAATGTAAATATGTATATGTACGAGTGCTTCCATGTCCATTCAATTGTTTTCCTTCCCTAAGAAAGCACCATTATATTATTATTTACTTTATTTGAAAATATAATTCATTTGCCAAACAATGAACTTGTCATCTTTCGCCCTTTACCCTAATCATAACTCCATAATTATTTTTATAGTTTTAACGTAAAGCAATTTATGTATATATAAATATATGCAAGGTAAATATATGTATGTATCAATTTTGAGACATATTAATGATTGTTTTATAAGTTAGATTTTTGGGGTTGTCGTACTTCAAGCACGCAATTATCCACAAAAGACGATGACCTCCGGTCAAATGTACTACACCTTGGAAGAAGTTCAGGGGTTCACAGAACCCGGAATCGTCTTCAAATTTACATAGCTATCTGATTTCAAGATTAAGGGGCAAATTCGCTGGACAATTTGGCTATGTAAGTAAAAACAATGTTTTTGATGTTAGCATGTATATAGTGTGTTTTGGTGTAAGAAATTTGTGTTTCAACTAAAAATAGTATCTGTATATCTAAATTATATGCTTGGATATTGGACATTAGGCGATTTGTAGCATGCACAAAATAACGTCGAATTATTATATGTAAAATCGATTTCACTCGTACGTACTTAAAAATAATAATTACACGAATTTTAACGGTTTTTATTCAAATAGAATACTTAGAATTAAATATATAGCATTACTGAATACTAGTTGTAACTTATTTAACAGTTTTAGTTACTTATGGTTTATTTGATCCTAGTATTACTAACTGGATCCAATAGACCCGTAACCATAAAGTTGGTAATTCATAAAAATAGTTTAAATTGTGTATATTTATAAGAATAAATGTAATACATAAAATATAAAATTCCTGGTATTCCCCTAAGTAGATTAAATATAGAAATGAATAATAAATTCGAATCCACTAATTATTATCGATAACTTAATGTTTGTAACAAACACACCTTACTGCGAAATCTAGCGCCCTTTACAGGTCACGCGTCTCCATCCTCCCTCTACGCACCCCCCTTGTACAATCGATTCGGAAAGGTCAGGCCGACGTCATTTTATTTCACTGACATTTATTAGGCACAATCAGTGTTGTCCAATCGGCCCGTAAAAATTTACGACATGACATAAGATTTTCATTAATTATGGACATAGTACATTTAATCTTATAAGCAAACAATGTATAGGATTCTAGCAAATATTTGTTACATCATCCTGCAAGCAGTAATGCTTGCAGCTTGATCGCATCGCGTGTATATAATTTAGTAAATATATTTATATATTTTCAAACCGAATTGTCTCAAGGCGCAATTGTGCCACTTAAAGGCGGCAATTTGCCCCTTTTTTCTATGGTTTTATATTTTTACTAATTTTATTTTGTAAAAGTATTAAAATTTAACATAAAGAAATACCATTACAAAGTTGAAATAAAAAAAAAGAAACACCCTATAATTATTCTCGTAAAATTCACACTATATTTCGTACTGTTCATATTTTATACTATTAATATTTAATGCTAATTCGAGTAATTGACTTGAAATTACTTATACTTGTTACAATACAAGTATCAATATTGTAATATAGATATCGATAACGCATTTGTATTAGTGGCCTAATTTTTTTCGATAATTTTTGACCTATTTTGATTGTACGACGTTTCTAGAAATGTCAACTAAAAGCATATTTGATTTATCATTATTTGCGCTTCAAATTGGAGCTCTTTCTTTCCTTTGTACGCTGCTGCTACCACTCCTTGACAAATAATCCTACTTTTTATTGTAATGTATGTTCTAATAATAAACCACAAACTACGCTGAATTATTGTAATAAATCTCTGCAATTTATTACACATTGTTGACAAGCGGGTTGTATACTTATTAGGCGCGTAATTTTTAATTCTGAGAAATAAATAATATGAATTGTTTATTGAATTAAAATCACGTATTTTTGGAAGTTTCTGGTTAGTTTTATGTTGTATTTATGAAACTTCAACATATCATTTGTATATTTAGTTTAAATGTATTTTTGAACAAGTCTATTTAGTAGAAAAAAGATTTCAAACTATAAAATGATGTAACTATGTTTGTCTACAATCATAAAATTAAATAAGCAAACATAATATGGTCTTGTAATTTGATACGATTTATAATCTAGTAAAAAATATTCCTATATTGTATGTTTACAGATCTATTTAATAGTAAACTAACTTTATAATATTTTGGAGCCCATTGTGTGCTAAGGTGACCTTAAAATTAAGTAACAAAGGGTGGTAAGAAATATTAGATCAAATCCTTATTATTTAAATATATTTTAGCTGATTTAATCAGCAACATTTTAACATATTTGCGTGTTAAGTTGTTTTAATTAATGATTTTGTCGTTGCAAACTTCTTATTTTAAACGGTTGACAAAAACAAACAAAATAAAACTTTTCTACTAACAAATAAGTGTTTATATTTTTTAAGTATGTTGCTAAAAATAGTTTCAAATTAAACAAATTAGGTATTTGGCCAAAAACAAACAAACTATCACTAACGCCGACTTGAAATATACAACGAATTTTGTAGCAGAAATAATATATTCAATTGTTGCTAATAATAAAGAAAGTAATAAATAAATAATAATGATTTCGAAATAATATGTAAACGACTTAAGTGATTCTAATCGCAAATAATCAATATACTTTATTATATATATTCATAGTAAATATTAATTTTTTACATATATGTATTACTCATTATTTATCGATTTCTAAGGCCCCTTATCCCCCCAATTTAATAACAATAATTGTCTCGTGAACGTTGTTGCTAATAATCGGCTTTTAAAAGTAAACAAATCCAAGAAAATATTTAAAAAATAAATCGATTGAGTGTATAAAAAAAGAAATGACCGTTTCTGGCTAGGGTATATAACCCTCCCCACTCTGGCGAGGAGGGTTCATTTACTGGGTCACCATAGAAACCGATTTGTTGTTACTACATCCAAACGGCAAACGGCAAACGGCAAACGGCAAACGCGCTCCTCAATATCCATTAACTTTTAGTTGGCGTTAACACTTCTTCGGTACAACAACTCTTCACTTATAAACATTTCACGCAGTGGCGTACATATATTTATACAATGGAGTCTTGTGGCATGAATTTAATTAAATATATATTATTTGTTTTTAATTTAATATTTGCGGTAATTTTAAAACAATCAATGTTTAATTAATCATTGATTTTTGTTTGTTTTTGTTGTTGATCAATAGATATCTGGGATTGGGATTATTGTTGCTGGGGCCGTCGTACTTGCGGATGTTGGAGAATTTAGTCACTTTCTGGAGGGACGAATCCTAGCACCTCCAGTTGTGCTCATTGTTGCTGGGGCTATAGTATTTCTGGTCGCATTTTTGGGCTGTTTTGGCGCCATACGCGAATCGCATTCGTTACTAATTGCGGTGAGTTCCTCTTTCTTTTCGTACAGTACATTCATTTGGTAATAGTAAAAAATATGGGATACAGTAATAAATGAACGCGAGATGTAAATTTAACAATGAATTTACATCGAAGCAAAAGTGGCCGAAATGTAAACTGTTGTTCGTTGTAATATGTTCTCAGTTTGCGGTGTCCCTGTTAATAATATTCATCGTGGAGCTCGCTGTCGGTATTGCAGCGGCCGTTTTTAAATCCGACTTTCAAATGGCAATGAAGGACACTTTGCGCATGTCCATGGCCAACTACGACAAGGACGACGGTGATCGCATGGCGTGGGACAATGTCCAGGACAAGTTGCACTGTTGCGGCGTTGAAGGACCCGGCGATTGGCACGGCCCCGAATCCCCAAATAAAGGTAACTGTAACTGTATAAATAAATGAAAAAAATACAAACAACAACATCATATTTGTTGTTAGCAATACCGAAAAGCTGTTGCCACTCCACCCGGGAGGGGTCTCCGCCCCCCACTGAGACCCAATGCAAGGTGGCAAACCCCACGGACATTTTCGTGTATCAGGAAGGCTGTTTTCCGAAGTTACAGATGAAGGTGGATGCTGGTGCGAAGATTTTAATTGGAGTTGGGATCGGGATTGCGTTTGTTGAGGTAATTCCATTCAATTCCTACATTTTCAATCACTTTTATTCACAATTCGAATGGTTTCCAGGTCGTAGGGATCATTTTAGCTTGCTGGCTTGCTACCTCTATTAAAAGGGAAGATCCTAAATAAAATATTTATTATATATGCTAATAATACACAAAGAAATGTGTAATTTAAGTTTTTTAAGTACCTGGTTTATATATATATATATGTTGGTATTTAAGTGTAAACTTCCATTTTAAAACGATGTTTTTATTTATATTAATATAGGCATCTATGTATATTATTATATGTTTTTAATTTTATATATAAAATTTAAACAATCATTACTACTTTATTGTTATACGGATAAATGTAATAGATGTTAATAAAATTATATTAAGTCAAAACTGTTTTATTTGTAGTTTTTAAGTTTCCAAAAGTGCATCTAAAGGAAATAGGAAGGTATATAGCGAAAATAAAAACAAATGTATGTGATAAACATTTTATTTGTGCAGCTGATCACAAGCAATATTAAACAATAAAAAATGTATTTAAACATATAAAAAGTATTTATAATATAAAAACTCTAATGAATAACAATGATTAAGGCAGCTGATTCAACACATCCTTTACAAACAAATAGAAAACTAAATATATTATTATTTTAAGAACAGGCTTTAATATTAATAATACTTAATTCAAAATGAATTATTTATTAACGCATCCTTAACAAGGCAAAACAGTACTAGAAAATAAATGAATTACTTATCCTTTGACACCAGTAGGTCTTTTCGCTGGTGCAGCTGTTTCAAGGCATCCTTGACACGCGCATTCGGACGGCACAGAAACGAGTTCTTTGAGCATGGAGCCATCCTCGCAGACGAGCACCACCGGAATCGGTTTGTACTTCTTCACGTGACAACAAAAGCACTCGGACTGATACAGCACTGTCACTGGAAAAAGAAAACAAATCATAATTAATACAATGCTTTTCTGTAAATATAAAATAATTTACTTGGATTAAAATAAGTCGAAGAATCACAAGTTCCATGACACTCAGTAAATTCCGGAATTGGGTCCAAATTCCGGCATACACCATATTGAGAGTCCATTTTCCTAACGATGCCCAACGTTTTCTCCGGGTTCATAACTTCCGGTCGACACATACCTAAACATAAAAGCAGATACAATAATTCGCTCGTTTAACCGTATTAATATTACTCACTTAACATTGGCAATGCCGTTTGGTTGCACCTGCGACAACAGCCATCTTCGTACACCTCCGCCGCCCCACAATCACTCAAATCGGGGCACGCCTCCTGCTGCCCTGCTACCGCCAACGTTCCATCGCCCTGCCGTTGACACTCAAACTCCGTACAGCCATCGCCGCTCTTCCATTCCTCGCCCGGCCCATAAACCGTTCCATTCACAACACATCCCACTTGGACACACTCCCCACAACATTCGCCAGTAGTGGGGGGCGACGGAGTGTAGTGCCAGCCATGCGGGCACTCCATATTACAAGATTTCACAGTGCGTGTCTGCACCAGGTCATCGCCAGAGGCGCTGCCGTGCAGACAGTGGATGGTTACGCAGGGGTCTCCATCGGGGTCGGCCCACATGTCGCCAATACGGTACGTGGTGTTTTGGTTGGCGAGGCAAGCGGTGGCAACGTCGCGGCCACAACAGGAACCCTCCACGGAGTAGTGCTCGTATAAGTAGTCCTGGTGCAACTCCTCGGAGATCGTTGGACAGTTGGTTACACTGCTTTGGACTTGCAGCTGGAATTAAATCAGTTTTATTTACATTTTTAATAAAACATGCTAAACTTACCGATCCGTTTAAATTGGCGCATGTGAACGTAGTGCACAAGTCCGGCGACTTCCACTGTTCGCCCACATCGCGCACAACTCCATCACACACACACGCTCTCTGTATACAATTGCCGCAACATCCTTCCGCCGGCTCCTCATACTCTTGCCCCAAACCACAATCAGTGTCACACGTCGTCACCTTTTCGCGTTTAGTCACCCCACTTTCCTCTGCGACGCATTCGACCCGCACGCAAGGGTCAGCCGTTGGTTGCCACTGTGCGCCCACCGGGTGCTTCGCCCCATTAAATATACAAGCGATTCGTTTGATCACCGGGCAACACTGGTTTCGCGTCCAATCCTCCGCTAATTCGTACTCGAGTGTGTCGCTGCTTTCGTGGATGTTGGGGCATGTTGTCGCGGTGCAAGCGGGTTGTGGGGCGGCGTCCCCAGAGCGGGTGCACGTGCACTCGCGACAGGGGCCGTCGGACCATGTAGTGTTGAGATCCTTGGCCAGGAGGTCGCGTTCTAAAGCAGAGAGCTCGCGTTCGCCGCCACGGTCGGCGGCTGTGTATTTTTTGTCGTATAGGCATTTGTCTAGGGGCGGCTCTGTAGGAATTTCAATTTATTATTAACACGCCTAATTGCATAAATGCGAAAAAAACTTACCACAAGAATAGATCGGGCAGCATTTTCCAGGAACATCATTTTTAGAAACCAAATAAAATTTGGGGCACTCTTTAGGCGCTGGGCACTGTTCCACCCTACAAATTAATTCTACGATAGGGCAACACCCCTCATAGTTAATAAGGCGTTCCATTCCAGCTTCTAGGGGCTCCAAAGTGGATTCCTCAATCGGATCACATTCGTCCGCAGGTTTACATTCTAAACATTCTAAATTAAACAACAACAACAACAACAAAAACGTAAATAAAACTTACGACAAACAAACTGGTGGCAACCATCAAATCGTTTATCTAGTTTCATAACTTGTCCATGGCCGCATGTCAACTGTTGAGGCTCCTCACAAGTGGGACTTACCGTAGCGCCAGGAACTACGAAAATTCCCATAAACAAATGTCCATTTATTTAAAATAAAATACTCACCACACAAAAACCGTTCGCAACACTCGTCTTCAGTCCGTTTCACTTTAACAGTTTGGTAGCCCTGTTCACACACAGTTTCCACCGCCGGACACTGTCGGGTCTCACAGTTAACCGCGCGGGTCACCTCATCACACGTGCACTGTGTACAGGCGTCCTTGGTCCACGAGTCGCCCGGATAATGCCCCGCCTTATCACACTCTAAACAAATCCTAGGCTCAACACACGTCCGGTTCTTCCCCACTTTGCCATCGGGGCAAAAGCAGCCCTCCGTCGGCATCATACTCTTGCACCCGTCCGGATTCTCGCAAGTTTTCGGGCATGAAGACCCGCACAACTTATACTCAGTACCGTCGGGGCACTTAGTAACGGGGCACAGCTCTGTGTGGTGGTCCACACAGAGCCCTTGAGCCCTACAGCCTAACGCGTACGTTTCTAGGGAAGAACAAGCTAGTTCAGGCCGCCCCCCGCAGGTATCATGGTGGCAAGTAGCTAAAAAGATTGCCGGATCTAAGAGGACGTGACATTGCCCGAAACGGTCCGGGTCCATTAAAACTAAACAGGGGTCATCCCCGGTAGGAACGCACTCTTTAAGCAGCGCTTCCGTGCATTGCGTACCGTTTAACGCGATCCACGACTCAACGAATTCGCGTTTATCTGAAAGCGCTTTGCCTGTCGGCGCTAAATTATCATCTTCTGGTTTGCGGTTGCAATTGCCACAAATCCCTTCAGTTTTTCCACTGTACGCATGTGAACTTAACTTTAAACTTGCCCCTAACGTTGGATAATAAACGCGTAATTCTAATTGTAGGTTCGGTATTAATACGTTTAAATGTTTGGCTGGTAAACGATTGAAAGTGCCCCAGGTGTTATTAAACGGAAGCTTTGTTAGGGGGACATCATTTAAAATCATTTGTAAATTAGATTCATCGCGTTTTATCTCAATTGTTTGTGTTGAATTGTAAATTAATGTTATAATGTTGGGGCACATTTTGTTTGAGTTAAGGGGGCATGGTCCATTTGAGACAAGTAGCTGAAAGTCGTGCTCTGCCCCTGTATTACGCGCCATTACATAACTACAATTAGTGTCAGCGCTATAATTAGCGCCGTCAAATGTAACGTATTCTAAATGCGGTAAAACGTTACATTCGCAATCGCGACATTGGCGCGGCGGGACACATGCGTCCTTCTTGCGAACTAACCCAGCGGGGCAATAACAACCGGGGAAACAAATCTGGGGTAACGTAGGGCAAGCGTCTGGCTCAGCTAAGTTAGCACAACTTGGTTCGCAGCGGCGCCGGTAGCAATCGTGGTGGACTAACGGCGCTGGGCACGAAGCAGCTGAAAATACATCATTTTCTTTATGTATACATTTTTTAAAAGATAAATAAAATACTAACGACATTCAAGCTGCATCCGCCAATCGTCCAGCTCGACGTTCGGTTGCGCTGTGCGACACTCGACAACGAATGCTTCAACCGTTTGACACCGGCACTCCTCATCTTGCCCCGTTTCTAAGCAAGTGCAAGCCGTCTCTAAACAACGGCTAACCCAGCCATCCAAGTCTAACACCTCGGCGCACGGCTTTAAAATGTCTTCTTTAACCCGATTACACATTTTCCACGCGTGATTTTGCACGTGAAGCGGACAAACACGCGCCTCGCAAACACTCTGGTCCCCAAGCGCCCACGAGTCTCCAAACTCTACAGTCGTTCGAGCGGGTTTTCCATCCGGTTTGCGTTTATCGTTCATAGATAAATCATCGTAAAAACCACATAAACCGTCGACTTGACCTAACAGTTTGGATGTGATGCCAATGCGAACATTTGCCAATCGGTCCCACATTAGCCAAAAGCCGTAGTAGTTGCTAACGAACAGTAATGTGTCTCCGAGGCGGGAAACGATGAACGAACGGTTTTTCGCACCGATTTTTTTGGTTTGTTCCACCGTGTAGCGGTATCCGTTAAACTCGAGCGATAAATCCGAGAACATTTTGACCAGTTGGTCGCCGTGGCGGACAATCAGGTCGCGGACACAAATTGTCGTGCAGTTCTTGACCACTGTCATCAAAATTTGTCTGTTTTAAAAACGCCTTTGAAGACGATAAAATATATATATATATATATATATAAGACTTACATGAGACATCCCAATCATCTCCGAACAAATCCCTGGCCAAAACATGGTTGCAAATATCATATTTAAACTCTGTATCATCAAAAGTGTTAAAAGTGCGACCAGTCACATTGCAAACAGCGTCGCGCACCGGGGGCGGTACACACTCATACTTCGGACACGTCCTCCTGCTGCTAACATCATCCACAGCCTCGAAGACCACTCGATATTTTGGGGGGCACTCAACTGGGGGGCAGGGCCGTGTCGTATGTATAAAATCTGGGGGGCGTTTATCAGTGACGCAACGGAATTGCGGACATTCCTCCTCTTTTTTGATTAGTTTCTCGGGTGCAGTCTTCTTCGGAAGAACCCGCGACCCTAAATAACTCGACTTACGGCCGCCCTTTGCGCCCCCTTTCGTGGGGACGCCTGGAGTGCTCTTACGGCCACCGTACATGTAGAACATTGGCGACAGGTTCGAATGCAGTTCTTCATATCTGTATATGCGAACATAATCGGTTAATTATGAATGGAGAAACGGATTTAAATATAAAAACCAAAAAAACAACGTACCGACTTAATTTTTTCTGTTGGGCTGTGTAGCCTGGCGGGCATTTAACTTCGGGACACCGGTTCGACTCCAATTCAGTAACTTTTGTAGTTTTTGCTGGTTCTAGTGTTGTTCCAGGTGTAGTAGCACAGTGGATCTCATCGTCGGGACACTCTACGACGCCGTTACACCAGGAAGTGACGTTAATGCAAATGTTTGAGGTGGGGCAGAGCACTTGGTTAAGGGGGCATGGTTTGCAAACGCATTCGCATCCGGCGGTGAATGTGCCGCGGAGCCCTACCTCGCAATCGTCGCATTGCTTCGGGGTACATTGGGCGACGCCCCCCAAGGTGCACAAACATTGAGAACAGTCCTCCTTCTCGAAGACGGTACCCACTGCATATCTAGGAAAAAAGAATTTCGATTATCTAAACGATTTTTGAAAACAATATAAGTTAAAAGGACTTACGGAATATGTCCGATCATGCACGGACACTGGGCACGCCCAACACAATTTTCCCCATCCCACCACAGCGTTTCGTTGCATCGACAGTGACCCGAAAGCTCTGGGGTCACTGGCTCCTGACCCGGACAATCATTACAATCTGGACTACCAGTCGGAGGCGGTGCAGTCGGTTTCAACGGCGCTATTCATACAAAAAACACACAAAATGCTCAAAAATTATTAATAGTAACAAGACTAAACTTACGATAAGCTTCGTAGCATCCTTTCGGCTCGACGCGCATCTCAATATTATTCGTCCACTTTTTCGGAACGACTTTTAAGTATTGCGCCTGAACGGGTCTTTCGAATTGGGTCAAATGGGGGGTGTCCTGATCGATATTCCCCAAAAATAATCTTTCGTTCGAATAATCATCTAATATCGGGTTCCAATTGTAATCGTCGTGCGAATATTTCACATTGTATGCGCTGACCCAACCGTCGGGTCCCCCCCGGGTCTCTAGACCCGTTAAGTTGCGGGCTGCCAAAAAGTCGAATTTGACCCATTCGTTGGGGGTGTTTGTAAGCGGGCGCCACGCGTACGGAGAGTCTAAACGCAGCGCGGACTTCGTATTATTCGGCGAAAATTCAGATGACACAGACAACTGTTGGTCGGACATCATACGCTCTTCTAGGCCCATCGGGTCATTGCACATCGGCGCCATAGTTGCAATTGGTTCAATCGGTTCGATTAGCTATCAGAGAGGTACTTAATTAGATTTGTGGCTCCTATGGATATATAACACAACTTACATCCCAATTCGTGGTTCCAATAGTCGCCGATGTTGTAGTAATCGGCTCACCACATCCGATCAAATCCGCCCGGATACTAATCCCGTTGTGCCAGCTCTGCGGATTGATCCGAACGACTTTTGCCTCAACGGGAACATCGAACATTTGCCGCTGCGGCGTGTACTGATCAATAGGGCCCCGAAACAATTGCGGCGCCCCCCCTTTTGTTGCAACATATCCAAACTTATGGCTGTCCGAACTATGCAACATATGATAACTTGTCACAAACTCATCAAACACCGGATTACCCATCAACAAAACCCCGTAAATCGGTTCAATGCGTCCCAAATCAACCTGTAAATATTGATTGCGATCTGTGGTTGCAGGACTCCAGCTACCCGCTGGTTTCGAGTGTAATTTTGAGTGTTCCGGAGCGCTTTTTTCGTTTAAAAACGTACTGGCAGTGAACGAGTGATCAGATATAGGATTGTCGCCATCGATTAGGTATACGTATTTGTGTTCGTCGCATTCTGCTGGTGGAGTTACGGTTGTTTTTACAAGTAAGGGGGGTGGAGCCTCTAAATCCTCGTTTATTTCCGGTTCGGGTAGTTCTTCGAGAGAGGCTTGGGGACAAGCGGAACGGTCGCATGTGTAATGGTTTTGGATACATTGGCATATTTCACAATCGGATTCTTTGTGAACGGTGCCCGGCTAAGGAAACATACAAATATCGGTGAAACTGTTGCATTTAGGGATTCAAATTGGAATTTGTTAAATGTTATATTGTCTCACCTTGACTGGAGTACCATCATGGGCGACGCAAGTGCAGTCTGCGACGCCGACGCACGTCGTATTATCCCTCCAAATCATGCCTGGCGGACAGCTTAGTTGTCTTGCAGCAAAAATGCAGCCTTCCTCGCAAGCGTCGCCAGTAAGACACGTGCCCTTTTGGCGTACCGCATACGAATAGTACAAACAAAGTCGTTGACACTCAACAGCGCACGGCGAATAAATATATCCATCTGGACAACCCGGAACTTCTTCAACACCAAATATATCATCTCCATTACTAGTCGGTTTCTTCGGTTTTTTCTTCCGTGGTGGCTCCGCCCCAGTCTCTTCCTCCAGTTTCTCACATTCAGGCCGTATCGCGAACACACTCTGGGGCCAATCACAAATCATCGATTTTGGGTTATACAACATATGCGGGCCACATGATTTCTCCACTAGCTCATAACCGTGTTGCCCTGGTGCGCAATGGTAAAACAAATGACAATCCTCAGTGTGTTCCCGATGCGGAACAGCTACATCGCACGATTCGTGCGGTTGTGGTGTCGTCGATCGTTCGTCACAATCGCATAAAACTCGAATTTCAAAATCGGGACACGGTATTCGTTTCGCGCGATCCGCTTTACATATTAAGCCGCGCTCCAAGCTACACTCTACATCTAATCCAGTGGCTTTAGGGTCAATATGGCCGTCGACAGTTCGACATTGGATGTCCCACATCTGGGACACGCCGCAACGACCTCCATCCGATAAGGAATTCTATTTTTAGTCGATGAAACATTACGAACATTTTAAAATTATTAAAAAGTGCTTTTCTTACCAATAATAGTGGTGAAGGTAAGGGTTCCAGGTCGATGGTCCGGCCGCGTAGTTTCCCCCCTTTGGTCCCCTTTTTGGGCGGCTGCCGGTCCTGGTTGATCCACTCAGTCCACCCGTTGCGACAATCTAGAATCTGTTCCATCATATGCGAAACAGGCGGCACCGTCGTCGTACACGGCTTCCCAGTGCACACTTTCTTGGACCTAGTGCAGTAACAACTGTGACATGCGTCCTCCTCGATGATATCCCCTTCGGAGAAGATGACCCCATCGAATTCCATGCATATTGGTTTACAGGTGGCGCGAGGGACGCACTCTAAGGCGCTAGCGTTCAGGTGCACTTGACTTGGGGGACACGCTTTCGGCAGGCACCCTTCGATGCAAGAGTCTTCGACGCATAACCGGTTAGGGGCATGGTGTTTTGTGTTTAGGAGATTGTCACAGGTTTCTAAGGGGCAAGGGGAGATGCAGGCGGTGTACTTGGAGCAGCGTTCATCGCATTGGATTGCTAAAGAAAAAAAAAAACATTTAAACTAGTACAATTTGTTAAATTACGCTATAAATAAATGCACTTACGGCATAAATCGTTGGAGCGCCAGTGTACAGGAACACCCCTAGTGTTGCATTCTTGCGCATAGGCCGCCAGGGCAGTGCACAGGCACTCACAATCGCCCCCTTGATCACAGGCGCACGTATCAAACACGCAGCGCTCCAAATAAGGCCCCACCGGCACCTCAGAATGACAAATCGCAAAAATTGGCGACTTCAACAATCCACACCGTTTCGTCGCCCATAATTTCCGGTTTGGCCGTTCTGCGCACGCATCCACCACCTCCGGAGCCTCCGGACAATAAGGCTGTAACCGCCATGAATCCCCAAACAATTTAGCAGAAACTTCACTAAATCCACCCGACGGTGTTTGAAAATCGTCTAGTTGATTATCGTTGTAGTTGCCGCATAGACCTTTGACTCGACCTTTCCACCGTGGATCAATGCGCAGATAGACCCGGGTCCCACGGTCCCAATGCAGCGTTAAGCCTAGATCCTCCGATTCGACAATTACAAACAGATCGGTTACGCGTAAAGTTAAACGTTTCGCCGTCAGAAGTGGGATCGGGCGATCACGTGTTAGTGTAACTTGTTCGCTGCCAGCTTTTAGAGTGATTGCCCGTGAGCAACTAACACCTAAAGTGGAACATGGTACATTTTGGACAGTTAAGTCGAAATGGTCATGCTTTCCTAAGTTGCCCTTAGCGAGAATGTAGTCGCATTGTCCTTGATAGTCGAACAGGCGTCCATCGAATGTTTTGTAGTGGGAATCGCCCCAAACGGAACAAACAGCGGGGCAAATACGTTGTCCGCAAGTCCATTTGCCCTCGGCACACTTACAAGTGTTGCAATCGTTCTGGACGGTTTCGCCGTCGTAGTAACTGCGCCCGCCATGATGGCAGGGACAAGATGAAGGTGCCACACACTTATCCGCATACGAATCGAATACAAAACCACGCTTACATTGACAACCGGGGCGGCAAACCGCGGGGGAATTCGCTGGGGGGGCATGCATATTGCGACATGTTACCGGATCGACGGGTTCACACGTAGTGAACTCGAAATTCGCAGAGTTAGAACATTTTGCTTTTAAATCGGACGGTTTAGGGAATTTGGCGATTTCATTATCCTGGGCGGGACGACAATTCCAAACGCCATTGGCGCACGTGCTAAAACGAAGAATAAATCCACCATCTTGAATTTTCGAATTAAGAAAAAATAAACTTACCATAATTCTTGGCCACGAGTAGCGGGTCTAATTTCTTTGTATCCAGGAGGAAACTCTAAGCCATCATGGCGACACTGACATCTGCCAACTGATATACACTCACCATGGTCATCTAGGGCTTCGCCCCCCGGACAATTACACCCTTCGACGCACGTCTTTTCACAATTCGGGCGGGCGGAGATATCGGCGCAACTCCTCGAACAAGAATCCCCGCAAACTTGATACGTTTGCCCGCCGGGGCAATGTACCCCGCATTCCCGTACCTCTGTACGCCACTCAACAATGGCGCCACGGTGGGCACAGTCTTTGGCGTACGCAGCAATGATAGGGCAAAGGCATTTTGCCAATTGTGTTTCGCAGGAGCACATATCGTACAGGCAGTCTTGGTAAAATGGTTCAGGATCAACATGCCAATGACAACCTAAGTAATTACAGTTTTTACATTAAAATAAGGTTAAAGGGGCACCTAAGCTACATTTAACTAAACTATTTAGAATCAGGGAAAAATTACAATTAATTTGAACCCAAACACGACTTTTGCCCTACGTTAGTTAGCTGGAGGACAATAATGGGGGTTAGTTAACTGGTGGACAAAGTTTGCTAACATATGGACAAAATCGAGTGTGGGCTTAAACTAACGGGAATTTCGTCTTGGTTACAATTATGCTAGTTAAACTGTTCCTTACACAAAAAACAAATATATCAATAGGAAAGAGACATAATTACTTGAAAATATAGATGACTTGATCTTCCCACAGTGTAGTTCAGCCTGGACCTTATTATGGACATTCACTTCGCATGGATGTGGTTTCTGGATGTCCAAGACATCCTTACACTTTTCATCCGTCTTCCATTTATTCGCGAACGGAACAACAGTTTGCTCAATATCTCCGTCAGGTGTTAAGAAATCATCTTTCTGATTAGAATTAAAGGTACCGCAGAGACCTCGTGTTTCGTCCTTAAACGAAGCTGGTGCGTCCACGTAGACCCGGGTCATTCCGTCCCACCAGACCTGTAGACCCGATTCTAACTCCACTACAAGAATAATGATTATTACCTGTGTGCCGCTCATTTAGGAATGATTTGAGGGGTTCAAAAAGCACTTACGGACAATAAATAAGGATGATACAACTCGAAGGTACGCCCCGTCTAGGCTGTATGGAAGTTCAGTGACCTCTTCCCCGTTGACTACAACTTCCCGGTTTTGTTTTAATTTGATCACTGAACCTAGTTCAGTTCGGATCGTAACAGTTTTCGTGCAAGATGGTAATCCAGATGCTATACTAACAGGGAAATTCATTGCGGCGGAAATAGCACCAGCGCACGCGACATTCTCTGCTTCGACGCTAAAATTAGCGCCTTTCACTAAATAATAACTGCATTGTCCCATCAAATCAAACCTAGAATAAGGAAATATGATTAGTAGGGAGCGGTTTACTCATGTGCCGCTCGATATAAATGAAATATTTTTTACATGTAATTTTTTATAGGTACTCTTACCGTTTTCCGTCGAATGTTTGGTAATGGGGGTCCCCAATGGCGGAGCACCGAGCCCCACAAGACACTTGGGTACACACCCAATGTCCCTCAACGCATGTGCAAGTGTTACAGTCCTTCGCAACTGTGTCCCCGGGGGCGAAGCTCTTCCCGCGAAGCCTACAAGGACACTTGTCCCTCGTAACACATTTTCCATCATGCAACACTGTACCAAAAGGACAATAGCAGCCTTCCTCACAAATATCCTCATTTGTGTCGTCGGGGGGGGGCGAAAGGGAGGCCCCACAAGTCGCTTGGCCCCCAGCGGGGCCACAAGGTAAATAGACACGTCCTCCAATGCAACTCATTGCTAATGATTATTATATTTTGTTAAAAAAACAAATCAGAAAAAGTAAAGTAAAAAAAAAAAAAAACTTACGGCAAGTGTCTTCATCTCGCCAACTAGCGATAGTTTTAACGCCTTTATGCTGGCATTCCCTGATATAAACATTCATCGTGTTGCACGCGCACGTGGTCGCATCCTCAGATTTACACGCGCAAAAGTCCCAGCGACACGCATCCAAAAGAACGCCAATATCCATAACGGAGTGACACTGCGCAAACCGTTGATCTGCCAATAGTCTTTTGCAGAATGTCTGCGCCGCTTTGCCCTGGGAATTATCGACGCACTGGTGATCTTCTGTTGGGGTAGTGTCGCATTGATCTAAAGAACAAAGCGATGTGGTTAAACATAACAAGAAAACAAGAAAATCTAATCAACTTACGTCCCAGAATGTCGCTTTGCCAACTAGCTGCCAGTGTGGCAACACTGCGCGGCCTCGAGCCATCTTTGGCGGTCATATCGTTCTCTATGTGACCGTCAATTCGGCCACATAGGCCTTCGGTACGATTCCATAGGGCTTCGCTGATTTGGGCTTGCACTAATTGTTCGCCGTCCCAACGTAAAGTTAGACCAATGCTGTCTAATGATACAACGATGTAATGCGCGGACAAATCAGCGCGTAAACCGGGAACTTGAGTCGGCATTGGTAGACGACGTTTGCCTTGCATTAGTATCGGGACTCCTGTATCTAAATTCGCAATAAGAACAAAATTCCACGTTATTTGAGGCCAAACACGATTTTTGGGCACGTTAACTGTGACCCTAAGTTAGTCTTGCCGGCTAACTATATTGTGAATAAATATAAAACTTACCAGACTTCTTAAGAGTATATTCTTTATTCTGCATGTACAAATGGACTTTCCGGTAACATCCTCCTGTTCCGGTGCTACATCCAGCACTATTCTGCACAATGACACTAAAGCTGCTATCAACAGCATCCCTAATAAGTGTATGAGCGCAATCTGAATCGAAACTAAACACTTTGCCGTCAAATGTCTTAAAATGTGCTCCGCCCCACGTGAAACATGTCCCTGGACTTGGTAAAACCTCCTGAACGGTCAACAAGCGATTCTCCCGTGTACCATATTGACCCATATGAGCACTTTTAATGTTACTATCATTGATCAAACGTTCATTTTGTATAAATGAACCGCTTGACCACGCGTTACGGCCAATTGACATATCAGGTAATAAATCTTCAAAGCTAAAATTAGAATTGACGGTTTCGTAATATGTATCTTTGCCTCCAGTTATGGGGATGATGTCCATGTTGGTACCTGGAGGACGTAATCGGAAAATTGTACACTTTATTAACGTAATAATATGCATATTTACCATAGACACATTGTGGTATTGGAGATGGTGTAAACACGCCTGTAGCATAAGTGCAAGTGTAATACGATGTTGGAGGGTACTCGAACGGTACCCCGTCCGGACAATTCAGGGAGCAGTGAAATGAATCTGAGTTGCCCGAACAGTTGTAGCCTCCATTGAAATTCATGCGTTTTGGGGTACAAGAATCTGCACGGTATTGACATTGAGGACCGCGGTAATCTTGAGGGCATTGGCACACGTTGAAGGCAAGGCAGTTGCCACCGTTTTGGCAACCAGGAGTACACGTTGCTAATATAATACGAGATCATTTATTACAATATTATTATAATTATTAAAGTCCGGTAAATATGAGAAAGTTGTGCGTGACTGACGCATCAGTCGCCGCCAACATTTTAGTAATTTTCAGACTTTGGTCAATTTTTAGTTTTCCTGCGATGATTCTAATTTAAATTACCTTGGCAGTCTGGAACTATTGCCCATTCGGATCTGGAAGGTTTCCATTGGCCATCTTTGCACAATAACGTGCTAATGGCCAAACCTCCAGGAAACTCATGGCCTGGCATACACGTAATGGTACACTGGGTGGAACTACATGTCCTGCGACTGTTTAAAGGCAAAGTGGGATAATTGACACAAGGTTTATTCTCGAATTGACATTGTGGCCCCAAATAATTTTCGGGGCAGTCACACTGGTTAGGCCCCACACATATCCCGTTATTCTCGCATTGCGGCATACATTTGGCTGTAAAACGAGACAACTCATTGTTTAATTGTGGGGGGATTCAATTTGGGGGGCGGGAGAAATTACGTTCGCAAGATGGAATTGAATCCCAGCCAGCTCCTTCAACTTTCCAAACTCCAATGAGGCAAGTGATGAACAGTTGAGAGTCCCCGTTGGGGAATTGGAAGCCAGGGGCGCAGCTTGCCCGACAACCAGAGTATTGCGAACAGCGCATTTGCGAGTTGAGGGGCGCTCGGGGGGCTTTTGTGCAACCTGATTAACATTATCAATTAGGTGCATAGCTAATAACAGGAAACACTGACCGCGAATTATACTCTTATCCGACGACATCCGGTTGCACTAATTAAGCTATCAGAGCACAACAGTGCCAGTTCCACAATTAATATATAATTAAAAAAATACCTCCAGAATATTGGACAGAAATAGTATCCAAACTGTCCGAGACTGGAGCACTTCCGTGAGGGGCATAATTAACGCCTGAGTACCCCCCTGAATAACCGTACCCACTAGAATGCGATTTCGACACCGTTTTGGTGCCACCTCTGTTGCGAAAATAAATATTTGGCGTTAATTATATAAGGGGCGATTTGGCGGTAACTCTAACTTACTTTCTAGACGTTTTGACTCCTGCGACATCACGATTTTTTCCCGTTTTATAGTAATTTGGATAATGGTCCGAAATTCCACTAATTAAATTATATTTTTAACTAACGCAATTAAGCTTCGTTTAGTGCTCAATCAAAAAATTGCTTACCTTTCCTGCGCTAAGACAAACTGAATAAACAGCAGTACTACACAGCGCCGTAACTTTGCCATGCTCAAGAAGTAATGGCGCACCAAATGAACAAATTTGTTGTTTACACTGTTAAAATAACTAATAAACTAGCGGTAATTAACGTTAATCTGCGATTTATATAACATTATTGCGTTGTAGTGGGCGATTAATCTCAAACGCGGCCGGAACTTAAGACTTTTCGCACATTTTCTAGACGATAACGCGATTTCAAATGGACCAAGGCTACGCCGAAATACAATAACAACCTAATTTGACGGGATGTTCTGAATAGATACTCAAAAAATAGATATTTGGGCGACGAGATTAAAATTTAAATAATAATACATTTGAACTATTTTAATTATTAAACAAACTTAATGGTTGTTATCTCTATAGGTTTTTAAGATGGAAATGGTGGGTGAACCAGTAGTGGTTTAAATGATTATAATGTACTTGGGGAATAAGTAAAAATTCTTTTATTATTTGAGTAAAACAGAAACATATCACAAAAATGCAAATTTGACAGTTTTTCTAAATAATTATTACATTAAACTGGCAAATATTTATAAATAATTTAATTTCAAAACAACAATTATATATATATATATATAAAATATTCAATAACAATGTAAAATTAAAACAATTTTAGAGAATGTATAAATCAATTTTAAAATAGTAACACTACAATTAACCTGAGTTTCATGTCAGCCATTTTGAAAGTCAGTACATATATATATATTTGAGGCATCCATTTTGAGAATCAGTAATATGGGGCAAATTGGATTTAAGGAATTAAAAACGAATTCGGCGATTTAAAAACTGAATTTGCCACGTACCTTAAAGAACCCAAGTGAATTTCGGTTATAAATTAAGGAGCCCAGGCCCAAGTACGCTTGCACAACGATCTCCTTGTGATTAATCACGCATCGATCATGTAATTGTTCGATCTGCGTCACTAGTTGACGGCCAAATGCATCAGCGGAGAAAACGTCGCGCTGAGGTTCTATGAAAGATAATTTTAGAAATATTTATTTTTAATGATTTATTAGCTGCTAGTACCACGAGCAAACTGTTGTAGCGGGTGCGAAATAAATGTAATCATAGGGGCATCGTTGCTGAATGGGTTCCACCGTTGGGTGAACCCAACAGGGGCACCATGGTTCCATTGCAGGCGAATCCCACGCGTTTTTCGATCCCTGAACATATGAATTCATTATTAATCTTACCTTCTATGGTCGGCCATTTTGTTAGCCAACTAGGGACTTGTCAAAATGGCGGCCTAATGTACCTGGGCTGAAACAGACTAGGGTCAACATATTTTTGGTCAGTCTTTGACCAGCGTTCCAATAAGCAGCCTTTCATGACGCCGGTCACACCTGACGCCAAGCCATTTAAGCGTCTTTGCATTAAAAAACCAAGTCACATTTTTAATCCGACCCCAAATATATTAATCCGATTTAAACTTATACTATAAATTGTTTAATGAAATACATACGGGACTAGTGAGGTGGCTGGATAAACCAAATCGCCTAGGATTAGCGAATCTAGGCTCTGCAAGTGGATCCGCTTGAACTCAAGCTGCTTCAAGGCGATGAAGTCGTATTTAATCGAGATTACGGATCGAGACGTTAAGATCACTAGACGCTCTTTTTCAGTGTCCCACAACGTGACTCTACCACAAATAATAATAATAATCATTTAAATGTGTAGAACGTTTTGATAAAAAAGAAAAAACAAATTATCATAGGCGGGATTCGAACTCCCGACCCCCAGGCTGAAAGACGAGAGTCTTAACCATTACACTATAGCTTATTAATTAATTATGCATACTAATACTAACTCTGTAAGTAAAAAGGTGTCAATGACGTCACCGTCCAAGTCTTCGCTCACTAGTTGCTGGACGCAATCATGAGCAGCGTGCTCAACCACCCCCTCCCGAAACGTAAAATAATCGCTGGCATCACTGCCGGGGTCAGGGGGGACAGCGGTAGGAAGCACCTCTTGATTGGCGGACATTTCAGGCAGTGCATTGTTGTTTTTACACGCCCACAACGAAACTATAACAATTGTGACGTCACTAACACCAAATGTACACGCCCCCTAACCTCACTTACAGCGTTTAGGGATATCTATTAAATTAGAACCAAATGTAGTTGTCGATTTATCGAGATTTGCATTCAATTCGTTGTCATGAGCCTCTTTCTTATCGTTATCACTAATTGCACTAGTTTCCCCTCCAAGGGCGATCTCTAAGGTGCCACCCTTAAACACTGCAACATTATCGTCCTCTAGAGTTTCTTCCATCATTTCTACACTATTGGAAGACTAATTTCATGTACATGTATAATTAACTATTTTGACAGATAAGGTTAACAACAAATCAATAATAATGGGGATATATATTTTTATTTTATATCAATTAAAATATATAAAATTAAATTAAAATCATTCATTTATATACGGCATCCAATAAGGGCATAAAATCATTTAATTATCAGTAAATATAAGTAATTTACAAAAACAAATTAGTAACTTTCACGTAGGGTTGGTAGTGGTCAATAAAGTTATCCAAAGTTTTCTCCAGCCACGGTTTTGATCCCCTAGGTTTTTATTTCACTTAATACGCAGTTTTGAAACCTCAATTGTGTAAAATATCAATAATTAGCTATATATAATCAAAAACTGTTGAAATATATACAGAAATAATGAAATATTATTAAAAACAATCGGCTCGTTTAGGTTGGCAACAGGAGAATCTATGGATAACTTTACCGACATTTATAAATAAATGCTATAATTAATTAAATAAACAGTATATAGTTACATTTTTGTAATTTGTTTGTTAATTAATTAGTGTTTAAAGTATATTTAAGCATATTTAAATATTTATTAAAGTAATTTAGGGGATTGTTGGTTTCATAGAGTGGGAACATTTATCCGGCTGTCATTACGGGGGTCGTATAAATGTCAAATCGTCAAAAACGATGATTTTATCTTACGTAATATATAATTTACCCTTAAACAATTCAAATTAATTCTGTAAACGTGATATTTTGGATTTAAGACTGTTGTTTTTATAATTGGTTGCTATAAGATTTTGTTAAACAAATGAAGTGTGGGGGTGACAAATACGAATTTTAAAGTTATTTTTAGACGTTATTTATAAAAGTGCATTTTGAAACTGCATAAAGGCAAAGGTTAGTATTACAGTGTTAGTGCGTAAGTGAAATTAAGTCTATAATATTGTGACGATTTTGAGGTTAAATCGGACGAACGCAAGTGGAATATGCCTCGTAAAAAAGAACAGGTCCTTATTGTTTGTTAAATATCTAATTGTTTCCCCACTGTTTATATATATATATATATTTTTTAGTTAAATTGTGCATAATTTTTGTAAAATCGCACGCATATTGTTGTCAATAGTGCTTTATTTGCTTTTTGTTTCAGTTTTGCATGCCCTTGTCTTTTTAACACGTAAACCGAAGCCTGCGCTAATGTAAGCATCTCTGCTCTGTGTCGTGTGTCCGCCATCCGCCCGGTCCGCCCTCCGCCGAACAACAATGGCCGCCTACATAAACCGTACCGTATCGTTGATGGCTGATGGCTCCGCCCCCCCATGTGCAACCAATGGCGTTCACGTTGCTGCCGCTGTGACCGACGCCCCCTTGACCCGCGCCCCACTCGACACTTCTCCGCTGCAGATTTTCGTCAAGGCGAAAAAGAAAATTAACGATATTTTCGGGGATATTGAAGTCTACGTCGGGGATGCTTGCGAATATATGAATTGTAAGTGCCTATTTGTTCTTATAGGGGACTGGTTTTGTAAGCTGCCACGATGTACTATACTCCATTACTTAACTTTAGACTCTTTCAGGGGCATTTTGGATCTCAGTACACAAATTGTCCACATTTTATGCCCCTTTAAACAACTATATAATCCCTGATTCGTTCTACATTTATTACTTAACTTTAGGCTCTTTTAGGGATATTTTATGCCCCTTAAATGCACTTTTTAAACATCTGTATAAACTCTGTTTCGTCCCAAAGACGAATTTTAGACTCTTTAATTATAAAATGTAATTTCGCAGCTCTGGATGTGGAGGTGGCGACGTTAACCACCGTGGAGAGGGTGTCCACGTATATGAGCAAAGTGCACAACATCCGCGACGTCCTAAAACGAGACCACATGAAAGTTGCGTTCTTCGGCCGAACCTCTAACGGCAAATCCACCGTTATCAACGCGATGCTCCGCGACAAGATCCTCCCGTCTGGTATCGGCCACACCACCAACTGTTTCCTGCAGGTGGAAGGCTCCGATAACCAGGAAGCATACCTGGTGACCGAGGCGCGTCCTACCGACCGCCAAAACGTGAAGGGCGTCGGTCAATTAGCTCATGCGTTATGCAAAGAGAAACTAAACGAATCACAATTAGTCCGTGTGTTTTGGCCGCGAGATAAGTGTTTACTGTTACGCGACGACGTCGTCTTCGTCGATTCACCAGGAGTCGATGTGACGCCGAATCTAGACGAATGGATCGACAAGCATTGCCTGGACGCGGACGTTTTCGTCTTGGTCGCAAATGCCGAAAGTACACTTATGGTCACCGAGAAGAATTTCTTCCATAAAGTGTCTACGAAATTATCGAAACCGAATATTTTTATTTTGAACAACCGTTGGGACGCCTCCGCGTCGGAACCAGAGTTTTTGGACCAGGTAAGTTGGGCGTAAACTACAAATTTGTTTCGGTTATCATAATTTGTTTATGCAGCAAATGGACGAACAGCAAGAGGTAATGGCGCCTAGAAACACAAACTGCTTATCTCTCTTATGTGCCCCTTAGCTTATATATTAGCCCCCTTATATGCGCTAAATGTTTAGGTGCGTCGACAACACCAAGAACGAGCGATCGACTTCTTAGTGCGCGAATTAAAAGTGTGCGAACCTCGTGAAGCCGAAGAGCGAATATTCTTTATCTCTGCCAAAGAAGCACTGCAAGCGCGACTCGCCGAACAAAACGGCGGCACATTAACCGCATTAGCCGACGGTTTTCAAACCCGTTACTTTGAGTTCCAAGACTTTGAGCGTAAATTCGAAGAGTGTATTTCTGCGTCAGCTGTTCGCACCAAATTCGAGCAACACTCGCAACGCGGCAAAGGCATTGTAGGGGATGTTCGCGACGCGTTAGACGAAGCGTTTATGAACGCGTTTAAAATACGCGAAGCGTTACTGCAGCAACGGCAAGGATTAAGTGAGAATTTAAACCGAACTGAACAACAACTGATGCTAGTCACGACAGACATGAAAGATAAAATCCACCGAATGGTTGATGACGTTGAGCAACGCGTTTCTAGAGCGTTAAGCGAAGAAATTCGACGTTTAGCTGTGTTAATCGACGAGTTCTCAGTCCCCTTTCACCCTGAACCCCTAGTCTTGAACGTATACAAAAAGGAATTGCACATGCATTGCGAACAGGGTTTAGGCTCTAATTTAAGAGCGCGCCTAAGCACTGCCTTAGCTCTAAACATAGAGCAATCTCAACGCGAAATGGTCGAACGCATGGAGAAACTGTTACCAGAAAACTTAATCAGTGCCACCCCTGCCGCCGCAACTGTGCTGCACCCCCGCCGCCAACCATTTGAGATACTTTACCGTTTGAATTGTGACAATCTATGCGCCGATTTCCATGAGGATTTAGACTTCCGCTTCTCCTGGGGCATTACCTCTTTAATACAACGGTTTGTAGGGGCGCGCGCCGGCCATAAACTGGCAGTGAAACAGCCACGCGAGGTGCCAATGCTACAATCACCGATGGAGATGTCGATGGGGCTTCCATTAGGCCCGCCGGTGCCATATCAGGGTCCTCCAGCTGGTATTACCCCGGAGGATTGGTCGTTTTTGTCCAAAGTTGCGATGGCTAGTGTGAGCGGAAGTCAGGGGACCGTTGGGGGACTTTTCGTTGCTGGATTTGTAAGTTGAACTATAATTTCGTATTATTCCGGTTATGATTAAATTTTTATTTGTTTGTTTCTTAAGCTTTTAAAGACAGTCGGATGGCGCCTAATCGTTGTATCCGGTGTGGTCTACTCGTGCCTGTACCTTTACGAGCGTCTCACCTGGACGAACAAGGCGAAAGAGCGTTTGTTTAAACGCCAATACGTGCAGCACGCCACCAAGAAGTTGCGGCAAATTGTTGACTTGACCAGCGCGAACTGTAGTCACCAGGTGCAACAAGAGCTGAGCGGCACCTTCGCCAGATTGTGCCACCTGGTGGATGAAGCCACTGACGGCATGGACAAGGAAGCTAAGATCCTCGAGGTGAAAATACGCGACCTAGAGGAGGCCGCGGCGGCAGCGAAGGTGTTAAAGAACAAGGCGAATTATATTGCGCACGAATTGGAATTGTTTGAGGATGCGTATCTAAGGGCTTAACAGTAAAATGAAGCTCCTCCTTTTTAATAAATGTAATTCCACCCGGCTTGGGGCTCCAAAGTGCTCGTGGGTGCTTTTGAGAATCAATGGGTGTTTTTTGGGTGTATATACACGTTGGGCAAGCCCTTCGCCCCCCTCCGAGACTTAGTTACCCGTAAATCAAATGGAAACGTAGAAACGATTAATTTAATTTAGGAAGTCTTGTATTAAAATTACCTAATTAAGAATATATTGTTATATTATTATTTTATTATATAAAAGCACGTATATTATTATTATTAAATAAATAAAAATAGCTGATTGTTTGTTTTTATGTTATGTTAAAATTCAAATTTTACGAGTGTCCAATTAGAGTACATAGTGGAACTAATCGTGTTAAAAGTCTGGGGAACAAATTTTAAACAATATTTGTACTCTTAAAATTTTGATAATTCCAAGAATATTTAAAAATAATGCAGTTACATGATTCTCCGTTTCTGAACAAAAATAAATATATTTTAAATACTTGTGTTCAAATGAAAAACAAAAATAATTGTTGTAATTAGTCATAATTGTGAATAAAATTGTTTATAAAATAACATGTGTATTAAAATTTGAATCGCATAAACGCCAAGCGATAAATAGAATAATTGGATTTCAAATGGCCTTGAAGTCTGTTTGTAGCGAATACAGTTTTTTATTTTCTTATACGTAATATATTTATAACGAAATTAAAAATATTCATATTAACTTTTGTTTCTTATAATTTTTACTAAAACAGTCATGTTACGTTTCATGGCATTGGTGAATGAATTTAAAACAAAATTATATTGCATATAAGTACAAGAAAGTTGAGTAAAGGGCACCGCAGTTTTTCTTTTTTTCTAAAACCGTAATTAAATAGAAATCCCATGATTATGATACGCAGTTTCCAATTATTTTTATATAAGAGGCACAAATCAAGGTAAATTATATAACAAAAATTAATATACATTTTTTTTTAATAATTTAGGTGCTCTAAAAAAATATTTGGTAGCTACAAAAAAAGGTACAATTGATATTAAACCGAATTAAACACATGAATCTAACTATATATATATATGTAAATATTCAAGGCTTGAGGATACCTTTCACTAAAGTGTGACATCACATGTTGTTTGTCTTGATCTTGTTTAACTTGTTCAATCAACAACAAACCAACCAGAACATTCAGCAGACAGTCACAGTTAATCACCAATCATCATCCAACACAGACCGACCAACATGTTTCGCTGCCTACTTGTTTTACTCATAATTGCTGCAGCCTCTGCAACCCATTCTACCATCGTAAGTACCTCCATACATTCATAAAACCCCTTATATAATTGTATTAAAAACAATAGATCCGAAATACACCTTAAATATCATTATTTTGTTTAAAAAACTATTTCAATATCAAAAAGTCCGTTTAGAAAATGAATATGAATTGCAGAGCAAAGCAACATGCATCATCTCCGGCGCTAAAGATGTTAAAGGTGAAATCCAGTTCACGGACACACCAAATGGCATGAAAGTCACCGGCTCCATCAGCGGGTTAACCCCAGGACTACACGGATTCCACGTACACAACCTAGGGGACCTCTCCAACGGGTGCTTGTCAATGGCCGGACATTATAATCCGTTTAAAAAGACGCACGGAGCCCCTGAAGATTCGGTGCGACATGTAGGGGACCTGGGGAACGTACTAGCCGACGCAGAAGGTGTCGCTCATATAGATATTATTGATAAAATGTTGAATTTCCATAGGAATAGTATTATTGGACGTGGCGTTGTTGTCCACGAGCTTGTTGATGATTTAGGTAAAGGGGGGCATAAAGACAGTTTGACCACTGGTAATGCGGGGGGCAGAGTCGGCTGTGGGGTAATTGGTATTTCTGCTGAATAATTATATGTTAGATTGTAAACAAAAATATTGACTAGAAATAAACAATAATATTTCTTAATCGTATATTTTGTACTTTGCCCCTCTTATCCTCCTTAATTACGTATCCAAAATTCCAAAAAACTCTTGTTAAAAAGCCAAAAACTGTTCTAAAAGATCATTTACTACACTAAAAATGTGCTCAAAAATTACCCAAGTACCCAAAATACATCTAGAAATTCATAAAACATTAATATTTAGTCCAAAAACTACTTCAATATCCAAAATTATTTATATAAACGCCGAATTGCAAGCAACCCGTTTGACACCAATGCAAATCTAGTTGCATAAACCAGGAACGTACTTAAATAATTAAATTATTTAAATTTAAACAATCAAGGCACAAAAAATGACCTACATAACAATTAGTTAATACCTATAACTTAATTACGCTCATTTTTTATTGAATAAATAGTAAAAACTAGCTTTAAAATACACAATCTATAGAAACACTCCTGAGTACGTCTCTATTAGAGTCACACAGCTCGAGCTCTAAAAACTGAGTTCTAATATTAGTTGAAGGTCAAAATTGACAGTTCTCCACGTGTTTTGTGTGATTCTCTTGTATTTTCGTCCAAAAACAATAAAAATGGAACAATCAGAAGACCCCGAAGTGAAAACACCAATGACTGATGCCGAACGCGTTGCGTTGGCAGCAAAATTAGATGCAGAATTAGACGAATTCATAAATGGTTTAGAGAAAAAACAATACACAGAAGGATGGCCGGAGGATCGATGGGAGGAAGAGATGGATAAACATCCTTTCTTCATGAAAAAAGCCCCTGAACCCGGCGAAGAGCTGCATCCCTTATTACAAGGGATCCAACAGCTCAAATATGACCCAGAAGAAAATACAGCAGAAGGTTACTAATCGATCAATTATCGATTTGATTCAATTGTATATTTGTAATCTGTGTGAAATTCTGTTTAATTTGAGTTTACACATGACTTTTGACTATAGGTTAGCCTACAGCTAACTAGTTAGCCTAGGCTCTTAGATAGCCGGATAAGCGATTACCTATAAAATCGAGTGGGGTCTCAAATTAAGCGGAATTTTGTGCTGGTTTCGTTTACACTGTTAAAAATACGTTTAGGCTTTCCACTAAAGCTGAAATTATTACTATATTATAGAATTAGCTGTTTCTTATAAAGACGATGGAAATTTTAATTTTAAACACAAAAACTATCGATTAGCAATAATGTCTTATACGGAAGGCCTTAAACAAAAGCATGAAAACGTCGATTTAAAGGCAAGTTTACTTAATAACCGAGCCGCTTCCCATTATTTCCTGAAAAACTATCGGTCGAGCCTTCGTGACTGCGAAGCAGCACTTCGACTGCAACCTGCACATGAAAAAGCACAATTACGTGCCGCCAAAAGCGCTTTTTCAGTTGAAAACTATGCGAAATCTATAGAATATTGCGACAAAATACTAAATAATAGTCCAGAAATGTCTGAAATTCTACAGTTACGACAACAGGCGGTGAACACGGCTAAAGAACTAGAACGAGATGTAAGACGACGCCAAAAAGCGGAGACGAAGCGAAAAAACGAAGAATTAGCGCTGTTGCAAGCGTTAAAACAGCGCAAATTAAAATTCGACTGTAACAAAGTAACTGTAGAATATTTAGTGCCAAAATTGGCGGAATTATCAGAGCACAGAGTCGCGTTAAACGAAAAAGCGGAGTTAATTTGGCCGGTCGTCATTTTGTATCCAGAATTTAAAACTATGGACTTCGTACAACAATTTAATGAACATTCTAGGTTAATCATTTAACAACTCCTTCTTTTAAATTAATTTTAAAAGTGCTTTTAAACTCTAGCATTGAAGATCAATTAAAAGAAGTACTCACAGAAGCAGCATCTTGGGACCGGGATCACAAATACACCGTATCAAATGTGAACGTTTATTTTGAGTTGAATGTCAAAAAATCACCGGAACTTATCGACTTAAACTTAACTTTAGCACAAGTTCTCACTAATCCGAGGTATTCACTTTCTAAACTATGTCACATCCATTTCTAACTTATTTACATTTCTAGATACATTATTAAAGCTGGAACACCTTCACTGATTGTAATCCAGAAAAATTCACGCGCTGAACAAACATTCCTAAACTCTTATATTAAATAACGTGTTTTATATTATATGATATGTAATACTATGTATAATAAACAAATATATATTACGTTAAATCAATTTTTATTCCTTAAAAACCTACTAAATTGCTTTATATTAACATAAGTACGTTAAAAATACATGAACAACCATTTTGAATTCAAAAACAGCGCGCCTGACGTTTACGGTAAAACGTGGAACTAACGCGTAATATAAATAATTATTTATAACTAAAAACAGCATATTATCCAATTAATCAACCAATTTCTTATAGTACTTTAACCAATATTAATAATATATGTAATATTATAGCTAGTTTTATAGTATTTTATACAGAAAATAGATTTTTATTAAACGCTTAATAGTAGGCAACTATTTTGACACTACTGTAATGTCAATTGCAAACTACAAGCGAATTATATATATATATATATTTAAAACTGCAATTATAATGCCCAATTAGTAAAAGTTGCATAAATATATCTACATATAATTAGTAATAAATGTAATATCAGTTCTATTTATACCAAAAATGTATTTAAAATTGATGATTTATACACCTAAATGAATGCAACCCGCATAACTTTATGGTGTATTTGGTTGCCTATGTATCAGGCGTATAATTTAATTTATTGTATTAATGTTAATATTATTCAATAAACGTTGCTTTGCATATATAAATAAACAATTTTTTAATGTCTTTTGTTATTAATTAAACGTGTAATTGTTAGACGTGTACATGAATAATTACTTTACATTAATTTAAGTATAAATACAACTAAATTGATTAGTTTAATCATAAGTTTGTCTTGTTAAATAAACGTCTAGAATTTGAACTATGAATTTATTAATCTCATTATTTATTGTCGGAGTATTAACAGGTAAAATTATTGAATTCATTCCCACGGAAATATTGTCTTTAATTTGAATATAAACTTGAGTTTCACTCTTAGATTAACCATGAAATTTATCTAAGTTAATCTCTTCTAATTAAATTAAAAATCGAGTTTGGGCTTAAATTAACAATAATTTTACACTGATTGCAAATAGAGAAGAGAGCTTCCTTGTTGGTATAATGTAAATGTTTTGTGGATATTTTAGATTGTATATTATCCAATCCAGTAACTCCAACACTGGAACTGATCCAGAAGACTCCAGAGCCAAGATTAACATGTGGTCCAGCTTTAGAAGGGAGAAATGATGATAAATGTGAAGATGAAGAACCCATTAAAAATTTAAAACAAATACATGGTCCACCCGGTTATGAAAACGAATGGGATTATTGGAATATATATTATGGGAATCCTGCCAAACATCTGTTTCGGGGTAATCCACCTCCGAAGCGTATTTTGCAGTATGATTATAAATAAGATATGTACATACCTAGAGGACGTCTTCAGAGGGCTACGACACTTGGCAATGGATCTTATGTTTTTCAACTCAGTAAAATGAATTATACTATATTTTATTCAACTGTTTATTATAATTATAAGTATTTTGTATAAATATAATTAAATATGTTACCATTTATGTAGAATTATTATTTTATTCAATATCCACATTAAGAAATATTCTATAATTTTAATTACAATTGATAATTGTTCAGGGATGATATTAAGCGGCTGCCACAACGTAAACACGTACTCTAAGGCTTCATATTACTAAATTACTGTATAAATAACCGTGTATTAACAATCATAAATAAATAATTATATATTTCAAGCTTAAAGTGGACAATTATTTTAATATGAAAATCACATAAATTAAGGGTATTTGTGTGGTGGGGGCAGAGTCCCCTCTGGTGGAACAACGTTCCGCAAGTACTTTTAACACCGATACTTCAGTCTGCGATCGTCTGGTGTTGTTCACAGAACTACTAAAATAGTTCCGTAAAATATTTTTTAAAACTCTCACAGTTTTCTAGACAATTACTAACATAGTTTAAATTTAAACTATGGTTTAAGTGACACTTTGCGCATTCAAGGGATTATTTTAAAGAAAAGTAAGTTTAAATTTGATTTAATATTAAAATTAAGCTAACAATGACCTTGGGCTTAACCCTGAAGCTACCCTAGTAACTCCGGGTTGTACCCGGAAGAATCCAGGTTCTATATATACTAGAATCCACAATATATATGTGTAATTTTATATTATTTTAAGTTTTATCAAATTCAAATGTTTCCCTTAGTGTTCCGGAGTACGTTCAGGATATACCCTGTAGTTTTCACACTCCGGGACTTTCGTTGTAGCTAGTAGGATCCGGATTGGAGTTAGGGTAGCTCAGATTTAAATGCTTTGCTTATAAATTCGGTTTAAGTTTAATTCCGGATTGTATATTATAATTCATGTAATAAAATAGATTATTACCTAACAATTTGTCATAATTTATGAGAAATTAGATGGGAGTTTTGAAGTTGGCGTGTTTAAAGTAATTTATTTTCAAGTTTTACGTATTATTTCATGTCTCAGCAATACATTATGGGAAAATGTATGTTTGCCTGTGAGATATATGTATGTTTCTCAATCATTATTTGAGAATAGGAGAAAGTCGTAGAATATTAACAGATGAAATTACACTGTAAATATGACGAACATTTATTATTATTAATATGTGTACGGATATGCAATTATGTGTAATACAAATCCCATGATATTCTTTAACGGTGTAGTTATGTTAACATTTCTACCGTCTCAGGGGCTCACATGTGGTCTTAAGGGTTTACGAAAGCCCCTTTGTATATTTATTTGTATGTACATTAGATTACGAGAAACAGATCTTATATCTTATGGATTAATTGTTAGAGATATTTGACCTGACATTTAAGAATTCGTTAAGGAAATAAAAGTAGTTTAAGTAGGTCAGAAACCAAATCAAAACAAAAAATTAAATGATCGCGTGAAAAAATTTGTTATAAATCGTTGATGTAACAATAAAACATTCGAATGTGTTTATTTAGACAGGTCCCCTAGTGCCTAATCCCACGCACCCACAAATAAATTCTTTTCGTAGTCATTTAAAAGACAAGTTTTTTTTTATTTATTGATTTACAGTTCGAACATAAATATCTGTTCATTAATCAAAGTTTTTCACACAATAGTAAACAATTGTGTAACTGAACAGTGTAGAGATGTATTATGAAACAATTTTTGATTAACAACTTATATATTTGCCTCTAATAAATGAAGGACCCAGATCCCCTTAAGACGGTTCTGCGTTCTTAGATTTGTTTTGTTTCGTGTTAAGTACAATACATTTATTTAAGAATTCTACGAGTTAGGGAAGAGTTTAGATCTAAAGATGCTTTTGTCTGTTAACAACAAAGTAAAAAATCTGCAAGGAGTCTACAATACACCCGCGCATTTATATATATATATATATATATATATATATATATATATATATATATATATATATATTGCTTTTAAAGTCTGGGCACGGCTGATGGCTATAGCAGAAGATGTTGAGGAATGTCTCTCTGGACTTACCACTAGAGGGCGTATCCAGGATTACTTAGTTGTACGTTGGCTCGAGATACAATAGCTATTATTATCTCATCTGATGCCAATACTCACACACATACATACGAGGAATCTCTTAAGATTGGTAGATCGGTCGTTGAAGTCTCCAATTTGAAATATATCATTTATTTTAATTCTACGCTAAATAGGGCTTTGCCCCCCATGGAATCCACCTACTATTGACATTATACATCCTCTAAGCCCCCCATTTAAATCATCGAGCCCAGTTAATGAACATATAGTTATATTTTGCTATTTTATACGAATGACCTAATCTTCAAATCAATATTAAACTATTAACAAATAGTTAGATTTATATATTTTTCTCAAATTATAAGGTACGTAGGGCTTCGCCCCTTTGTATAACGAGTCACTACTGACCCCCGAACATTCTCCAGTACCCAAACAGACGCGGATGGTCCATCTAGGGCCCTAATTCCAACAGTTAACAGTGTGGTTCTTGCGTAACAGCTGCGACACGTGCCATGCGGCAAAACCGTTATCAAATTGTACCCCCCGTACCCCTGGAGGACACTGTACCACAATAATAGTGACCTTTTGACGCAGATAGGGGATCGGCACCCTTTGTTAAGCTCTGATTAACTTAAAAACCACCCTATTTTTGTATTTTAAATTTAAAAAATGATTGTTTACCTTTTGTTGAGGGCAAGGTTTAATTTATGCCACTTCATATAACAGGAACGTGTGACAAATTGTTAACAATTGAACTAGAGGACGACACGTGCCCAGATTCACCCTTATATTATGTCCTAAGGAGGGGAGATGGTAGAGAGACTGAGTAATGGGAGTAGTAAATATTTAAAATGCATATAATCGATATTAGGAGTCTTCTATATAAGAGAGTCTGCATGTGTGTGTGTGTGTGTGTATGACCTCGACCTTGGTCTGTGTTAAGATCGGTCACGCCTTAAGGTCACTGACTGACTGGGAACACCACTACAGCCATCAACTTCTTCGGCTTGGTTCAACCACAACCAGAAGAGTGTATATACCTACATATATATATATATATATATATATATATATATATATATATACAATCTTAAGATTTTTCTGTTGCGCGGGCGTGCGAACAGGTCACCTGCCCCCCTCTTAAGGGTCACCCGACACCCTCCCCCCACCCGGAGGGGCTAGAACTCGTGACTGCCTCAAGAGCAACAATTTTATATCGCAAATTTTACCATTTCAACTCTGAGAATGGCATAAACATTGTGATCAATCGTAATTATGGCCATTCGATCAATGAATCAATCAATTTATTAAATGATTCGCGTGCTTATGCAATCATAATCAACTTTGGGTTTAAATCTATCGAAATAACTTGAGTTTAAAACAATTTATCATTTAATTAAGCTACTAAATGGGAAATAATAATAATTTAAGCTATACTTAATTTTAAGTAAAGTTATAAGAACATCTTATATATTCTTTTTAAATTTAATAATAGTAATAATTATTTATGAAGATTTAAGGATGTGTGTACGTCGGTAACACCTACAGATGACTAGTACCGGAGCGATGAGTGTGTCTAGTGGGGGTGGAAACCGCCCCAGGTCCCACCAAGGAGGTGGAAGTCGTCACCAGCAGGCAACGGCGTCCACTAGGACAAGGCACCATCGCACTCCTCAACACCAGCGGACAGATTACCACACAGAAGCCGATACAGACCGGGCTTCGAGTCCCAGGATAGGTCAGAGGTCACAATCTTTGGTAAGTTGATTCCAGAAAAATCATTGAATAATTTTGGTTGTGGTAAGAAAATGAGGGTACGCCTATGGGCTACGCATGTTGCTTGGGGCGCTCTACATTCCTCCAGTGCAGACACCGCCCCAGGGGGGGCTAGTCTAGATCAGTTCAAATTCTTCACCGAAACTTTTATATATAAATCTCTTTTCGTTTTTGATCCCCCGCTCGGGCCGTAGTAACGTACGCTTATGCACTAGTTATCGTATTCATGAACGCTTCGTTAATTTTTAGTTGAAAAACGGATGTAATTTCGAACAAAAGTTTGTTTTAATTTTTTTAGGGCTGTCATTTCAGAATGACGGTTGAAAAGTTGTGATGCATGACCTTTAGGGGGGCTGCGCCCCCGAGGAGGGGGGGGGGGGGGTGTTTAAATGTCTGCAGAGGAAGTGAAAACACCTGCTTGGTTGATGGTTCCTTAGAAGTACTTATATTTGTGTATAAATATTTATTAGAATTTTCAACAATTATAAATGCAAAAAATATTATTTAGCATAAACTATGAATCAGAGGCGTACTTCAAGGTGGGGCCTTCATAGGCGACACTTAAGCAATATTTAGAAGTCAACATCACATTGAACTAATCATTAGTTATTGTCAATATCGTTTATTTGATAAGTAAAGATTTCAAAAATATTCTTAATACATGTTAAATTTATTGTGGGGCCCCTGCTTAATACAGCCCAACTCAAAGGGACGTTTTGCTATATTTTGAGTCATTTTAATACGCCTCTGCAGTTATGCTAGTGTAAACGGGGCTTTAGCTAGTAAAATTCAAATGAAAATGATATGCAAATCAGATCAGTTCATATTATTTACTTTTAATTTATTTTACTATAAGTAACATGAGATAGTGATAGTAATGTGATAGCACTTAGTGTATTATACAACATGTCTACTATTACAATTGGTCTCTTTACAGGGCCGTATTATCCGTTTTTTGAAATATTTTCTACCTAAAAGTTCGTCGCTTGACGTAGAATAAAGATCTCCAATTAAATTATTTAAAAAATTAATGTTTTAACGTTAAGTAAGATTTCTTTTAAATGAAATACATTTTTGAAAAGAATTAGCTGTGGGAAAATCTGCTTTTAAAGTACAGTAACTGTTATATAATGTTGATGAGTGAGTCCAATGCAGCTGAAGAGGCTGAGGGCTCGTGCGATCAGGAAGAACTCTTTTTATAAACAACATGTAACCGGTTCAGCCAGCAAAACCACTCACACTTATTCGTGAAACTAATTTAACCGTTGATACTAATTATCTAGCGAATAAAACGATGAATAGTTCCCCATAAAAGTTAATTAATTGGTTCACATTTGAATTCATTCATAAAACATTAATTACTTGAAATAAATAAATAATTGATTTTACATTCTTCAATTAAAAATAATGCTACTAAGTACACCCCTGTAATTGTAATAGTTTTTAGAGCCTCAAAAATATTTGCCATCTGTTAAATTTGCCCCATTGCCATTGGAGACTGTGTTAGATTCAACCTTCGTAATGTATAAAACAATTGTTTTAATTTATATATTCAAATCGAAGTAATTAAGTTAGAAATTCGTGCGCAATAGTTGTTAAGATCGTATTACCACTTCTTCAGGTGGGTGGATTCACTGATGAGGTCGCTGGCGCCAGGATATTACCCATGAAGAAGTACTATTGTCGTTTATATACCATTCATTTATACATACAAAACAAATTCACAATGAGTTATATACGCAATATTTGTTAACATATTAAAAATAAACTCGTTACTTATTGAACTAACAATTAGATAAACATAAAATTAATTAATACTAAATTCAGCAACCCGTTGTACAGATTTGTATTCAAGAAAGTATAAATTACAAAAATATATTTCAATCAACCTTTTTAGGTAGCTCTAATAGCGCCTAAGGTACAATTTAACCATTTCTTTTATGTTTAAAGTGCCCTACAAGAATTAGATAAACACTTAGCACCATTGTGCTCTCATAAAACTAATTAATAATAAAAATTAAATTAAATTCAGCAACCTTTTGTACACGATTGTATTAAAGAAAGTATAAATTACAAACAAATATTTCAATTAAAATGTGCCTTTTTAGGTACCCCTAAAGGCACCTAGGGTAAACTTTAACAATTTCTTTTATGTTTAGAGTGCCTTACAACCTGCTGCAGTAATTCAACCTCGAATGGCCCAATTAGAAACCTTAGAAGCCAAGGTAATTTATTTATAATTTAGTATATGTTTAAAATAAAATTAAAAACCAGCATAGATGCAGGCAGCAATGCCTTCAGGTCATATATCGATTGAAATCATATTTATAACTTCTAGATGGCTTCAATTGAAGTGTCATTGTCGTCTGCGTCGCCGCGTCGTAAGAAAAATGGCATTTTAACATCCCCCAGCCCGCAGCTCACCTTAACCACTGCTCGAATCCTTTCACCACAAGTTCCACCACACGCAGATCAACTCGAAGGTCTGCGCAATGCACTGCGCGATAAAGAAAACATAATTAGAAGTTTGCGAAACAACGCCTCGCAAACGACGCCACAAAATGGCCTTCGGGCGTTAATCCAAATACCACGCGACAAAGAACTACTAACAGACGTCGAACGACGCCACTTTGAAGATCGATTGCAGCGCCTGAAGTCTGACACGGATCAAAAACGACTTGCAATCAAAAATTTAAAACTCGCCTTAGACAAATTGGATATTACTGATAATATCGATGTACGAATTCAACAAGCCGAATTGGAATATCAATTAGGGCGAGAAGAATTGAACCTGTTAACCCTTTTAGAGGAGACTAGGGCCATACAGGGCCGACTGGATGAAAGTGCAGCCGCGGCCCAGGCTGCAAATAAGGGCAGGACTAAATCGAATTCGGTGCATTGCTGTGTTAATGAATTAGGGGGCAAAGCCCTGCTGTTAGCCGTGGACACCAAGTGGGATGTTAATTGTCCGAGGTTTGGGGCCGCGCCTAAAGAATCTGGAGGCCTTTGGGTCGATTGGGCCCTGGAGGACACTGGATTGAAAAAGGGAGATAGGTAAATATACATTTTTCTAAATTTATATATTACGGGCCTGCTTCTTTTTGATTTAGAAAATGTTATTACAGTTCTGTCTTTTGAAGAACCCAAATAAAAATTTAGCATATTATAGAAAAATAGACGTTATGGTTATATTAATTTTATGGGAAAACCAGAAATTTTACAACAAAAATAAATCCTGCATTTTTTTTATGTATGTTTGATTGTGTCTGTGATTGTATGCGTTGACTACCGGAAATATGGTGGCCTGCTTCGCTTCCGGTCGACGATAAACTTGTGTGAATTCGTGTAACTTCAAAACAATGCTTCAGTTCATCTGTAATAAGAGTAAAATAGACATGCCGGTCCATTGTTCGCAAAGACACACAGATTCCAGATAAACACACATGTCTAATGAGTAAATAAACAGGGTCGGACGTCTAATTAGTTAGGGGGATAGGCGCGAACGTAGGAGTGATGAAATATTGCAAAATTAAATTGTTTGAAATTCAAACATGTATTTTGAAAACTAAAATACTTGCAATATTCTAATTAGTGCCATTCGATTTATCGTCTTTTTCTCTATCAGTTACAGTATTTTTAATAAAATTGATTAAGGAAAAGGGCTGGAATTAAATATTTTATAAAACGCTAAAATATATTTCTTAATTTTGCTTAATAATTAAGTTTTTACACGAAAAATATAAATAATACGGGCCTGTACTTAGCAGTATGTTGTTCCTTGTCTTTTTCACTATATGTCCTCAATATTTGTTGCAAATAAACAAAAAACAGGACCGCAATAAATTAATGATTCAAAATAGTGCAAAGAAATTGAAATAATTTCTTGTCGCAAAAATAATGATTGCAAGAGTTAGATGATGAGTCAGTGTATGTCGTTTCAAGGTAAATCATTCAGTAATCGTCCAGCATAGTTATCATTAGTTCCACTACACAATGTAACGTGTTTGTGATCAGTCACGGATCGTTCTTATACACTTTGAACACGTGTTTTCTCCAAACTCATCCATAATGTATATAATATCGTATTTATAACAAACATATTATTCTAGTTTAACAATCTATTTTATTCCGGCTCTGCCTTTTCAAATATCTTATTTAAAATTTAATAGCATTTACAAAATAAAACAAGGAACAAAATAGTGCAAAGTACAGGACCGTATCTATTTTAGTTTCAAAGTTAGGGCTGTCTAAGCTTAACACTATTTGTAGCATCAGTCCAGACTATATTATAAACTATATTATTAGACTTATAGAAATCAACGGGAAACTAGTGGTAAGCCGTTGTGCGACTCGTGAGGACCTTTTGCGGCTGTTATCAGCAGCGCCAGACCCAGCTCAACTGGTGGTCTTGCGACCTAGTGGAGCATCTTCAGAGGAAGACCTCCGGCGTCCTCCCAGCGCTACCGGGGAAGTTGGGGCACTCAGATCTGAACTAGGACTTGTTAGGGAACGCGCTGAAGAAGCTACTAGAGCTAAAGATGGCCTTAGGGCTGATAATCTCAGATTAACTCATCGAATTTCGTATTTGGAGGAACAGGTATTACATATAATTTGAATTATCTTTGTAAACAGTGGAGATAGAATAAAATTGTTATTTAAACAATTCAAGTAAATTAAATTCTCTACAACATTTATAGGAAACATATTTTTGTAACATAAACGTATAATTCAGAAATTACAATCATTTTATTTTTGGGAAGGTATCTGAACTGTTAGAGACTCGAAGACACCGTCACCACAGTACACAGAACCACCAACGGACTCCACAGACTCACCACCAGCGCCCCGAACGTGAAACCGAACAAGTACGGGTTGTTACTACGACCGCTGTTACTAATAACCAGCAAAACGTTACTAATATTAATATCGGCGCTGGAGATATGCAGGTTTGTGCTAAAACGCCTGTTGTTTATGCAACACGCTGAACCCGCCTGCCAAACGGGTTGCCTATATCCATACAATTGTTTTAATTGTTTTATGTACATTTGTATAAAGCAGGTGTATCAAAAAGGGCCTCAGGTGACCGCCTTAGTACAAGGGACCCCTAGGCACTCTGCGCCTGCCCCTAGAACCCCCTCAAACCCATGTATTGCAGCAGGAGACAAATACACAACTGATGACGACCAAAGAACTGACGTAGAAGAAGTAATTTTGAATACTTGTAACTTAATTACCAATAAAATTGTTTTAATTACACAGATACGGCCCAGAACACACCGCAGAACCGACTTAAGGAGTGTAAAATCTTTAGATTTGGACAGCGAACCATCTTACCAAGGCCATCATTCGCCATACACATCTCACTATGCAAAACCACGTAAATCTATCGATTACACATCGGAGCCGGTGGCTACGACAGTGTCTTCCGGCCATTTCACCCGGAAACGGCCAACGCCCCCCAAAAAACCTGTTCGACTGAGTTTACATCGTGCGCAATCGTTGCAAAGCGTTGAAAACGGCTTAAGCACTTTACCGTCTCATTTGGAGTCAACAGGAAACAGTCGGGATTCAATGTATAATAGTAAAGATTCAATGCGGGAGGGGAAAGAGGGCCGGAAACGGACACATAGAGGAGAACGGAGCGCTAATTTAGGGCTTAGATGGGGACAGACGGGGCTGCAGGCAGTGGCGGTTCATTTACACCAGAGACAAACCGCTAGGTGGTGCTAAGGACTTTACTTATGTACAAATAAATGTTTATTGTTTAAATTTATGTCAAATTTTATGTGTAATAAATATATATTTTTTAAATAAAATTTACTTTATATATATATATATATATTCATTTCGAAATTAAACCAAATACCGACCTGTACTATTCCTAATCCTATTCCCATACGTTTTTCTATACCCAAATGTTCAAGGAAATATCTTTAAGGACCGTAATAATTTTTTTAAAGAAAATTCAGCCACTTAAAAATCATATCAGAAATTTGAAGGAATTTATTTCATAAACTATTACAGACCTGTATTTAGTGCCATTTTGTTCTCTTTTCTATATTCTACTAAATTTTGAATACAATTGAATAACAAGTAAACTATTTTTCATTCATAGTTATTGTGAAAGTCAATGAAATGTTATTGTTAACACAAGTTTTTGTAGAATTTACGAATTGAATGGCCCAGCAGGGGGTGTAGCACCTTTTGGAGGCCATAAAATTGACCAACAATTGTCAATAGTTAACAATTGACTCAAGATTTAACAGCTGGTTAACTTTTAAAAAATATATCTACATTTATTTCATCATTTACAATAACTTAAAATCTATTAAATATACAAAATATCACAGATTATCGATTTGGGGACAGGGCAAGTTTATTCGTGCTACCAAGGTCTCCAGGGCGTCTCCAAGCTTGCTGAAGATTGTCTTTTATTTAGCAATTGTTGCAAAAACTCAACAGTCATTTCCAAAATGTCTGCTTTGTCCAATTTGGCGACAGAATTAGGAAATTTGGGGGTTCGCCCAGAGGATTCGATCAGAATTTGTTTTAGGACGTCAAGGGATTCATTCATGCGAGCCCTTCGACGTTTTTCCATCAAGGGTTTACGGATCTGAACATAAATTATTTTATAATTAATATATTTATACTAATTCGTGTAAAATAAAATAAGAAAAGCTTTTAATAATAATTAAGAAAATTGTATTTGTACTTACAGCTCGACTAAGTTGACTTAGATTATCTTCAGACATTTTTCTTATTATCTTTAGCAGGATTTAACACAAATTTTAATCGTTGACACCTTAAAACTTAGTTTAAATTAAAAACACCACATAAGACCGAAATTATTGAAAATATTAATACAAATCTAGTTATTTTGCAGATTATTATTGTTTTTAACACTTTTCAAGACCTAGATCAACATTTTTATTGTTTTTAACACTTCTGAAGACTTTTTGGTGTTTCTTAAAATTGTTAAATTGATTTTCTTTAATAACAATATCAATTTTTTTAATACTGTAAATTTAACAATCGCGAAGAACTACTCGACGGATTATTGATGGTTTAACAGTAGTCTGGCTACTCGGAGGCTGCCAAATGACCAACTAACTATTTAGTGGTAGTGTTCAACCCTTAGTAGTAACGTGTAACTACCTGTAACCCCCACTCTGCCAACGTAGAAACGTTATCTTTGTAATGTGACACTTGGTTTCTTTAAAGAAACCGAAAGAAACCGACATTTCTTTTAGTGACAAGTACCTGAAGATTTCATACGAGTTTGCTGGGTTAAAAGATCATTTAGTTGAGGCCTACAATGGACCGGATGTGGGGCGGAGCACCCAGTGATCGACAAGTGATTTGGGACCATCTTTTAAGAAAGTTCGTTAGAGTCCGTTGAGATTCTCATGCTGGATTTGCATATAAACGTTTATTACGCGGTTTAGGGCAGCTTATACGACAGATCCCTAACAAGGACACTCTAAATACTACAGTTAAATATAATTTTGTTAATTTTGTACACTCTAAAAAAATAATTAAATAGTTTTAATCATATTTTAATTTGCTGATGTAAATATGTTTGTATATTAAGCGGTTTATTAAATTTTTGTAATGTCTAAAAATATATTTTTTTAAATTAACTGCGATTTGGGATCAAAAATTGTTTTGTCAATTAGCGGATTTTTGCTAGTTTTGTGCCCGGTGGCAGACTGCTTCTCTTTCATGCTTTGGACGGTCTTCTGGAGGCACAACAGACGCTCCTGGACTTCCAGGACGTTGATTGACGGCGGTTTTACAGACCTGGGGAACAATAGACTCCAAAGAAATTCTCACAAAACTGGAGTAATTTTTGCTACCTAATAACGAAGGGTGTTTGGGTCGGTGACGGTTTCAAGACAATTGGCGATGGAGAACGTCTTCGACGAGGACTTCCTAGTGGCTCTATCTTTGCACTGTTTGTACGTATGAGCACGGCCAGGCGGTTCATCACGTCGTCTACCGACGCTGACATCTCTGGGTCGCTCATATTTAAACGGGGAGACACCAATTTTGATATTGATGGGGTTTTTATTGTCGAAAATCTATTTTAGATAAAGTTCATTAATAATAATAATAATAATTATTATTATTATGTGATATGGGCACATCGTATACCTTTTCATATAGTATAAGAATATGGTGATGAATGCCATGCAGATTCCCTTCCAGATTGTAAATTCCGGGTCATTTACTTCCAGCTCCTCTTCATACATCTTCAGATGCAGCGAATCCGCCAAAAACACCGTGCCGGGATAATAAAAGTCCCAGAGGCACAAACCGCCCCATAGGATTACTCCAAAGCTCAATAAATAACGCCATAATACCCCGCGCATGTCAATACATGTTTTTCGACAAAAACAATATATGTATTCTTTTTGACACTTTCATTAACAACAAAAATCGTTATGTATTTGTTTCAAACATACAGTTCGAATTATTATAAATAAGAAAGCTGGTGTGGCCTTGTCCACTTGTCTTTCTTTAATTTATTTAATTGCTATGAAATAAAATCATCCCCCAAAAATAAATTTATTTATATTTGTATTACCCCCTTCGCCCCTGGCAAGGGGGAATATTCAGTAAAATGGTACAAGTACAAAGGCTTAGTTCGCCACTCCTTATTATAAAATCCCTATTATAATAGGGATTTTATAATAGCAAGTGGCTTATACGACTTTGCCGCGTTATAGTATAACGCGGCAAAGTTGTATAAGTGCTACGTTCAAATCTTCGAGGCGGTCTGCGATCAACCTGATCATTGTACTATTTGTCTGAGGTGGCAAAAGCCCCTTCAAACAGCTTCAATGAGCAAAAGTGGACAACACCACGACGGGGCGTCGAACCTGGGTCCTTTGGTCAACAATAATAATACTCTTACGCATGAATAACTATTTTTGTACCGGGGTACTTGCACCATTTTTTCCCTAGAATGGGCATTGTCCACTATAGGTCATTGATAGCTCATTTCCTGTCCGAAACTATCATTTTTGTACGTAAAAAGTTCAGGAGGAAATAATATACACCTATTATATTATTAACGTAAATAAATTGTACATTATAAAGGCATTTTTAGAGCTAAAACATGTGTTTATCTTGTTGGGACCATAATAACTAGCGTATAAGTAATTCCAATCATGTTTATTGATCGAAAACGATAAACCAACAATTTACGTTTTGAACGAAAAACCGCGAATTTTAAACACACCCGCCCAACGCCATCTTGTTGGAAACCTATTACGAAGTAAACATGCGTGGAGAGCATGTCGTTTATGCAACGCAATGTAAAACAAGTTTCGTCTCAACAATATTCTTTAAAAACGTATAAATAACGCAAATACTTTATAAATATTACTAATACAACGTAAAATCATTAATTCGTAGTTCAATTGTATCGTTTAATAATATTAGCTTCAAGTATTAACTAGGTATTCCTGTACACTGTCTAGACTTGTGCACTTCATATCAGCGCTTGCTTTCAATGCGTCAAACGATGACTGCTGTTTCAAGTTTTAAAATCGCGATTTTTGTGTTTAAAAAGTGCTTTTGGACAATGAAAAGTGTTACAAGATCGTTATTAACTAATCTAATAGTGGTACAGTGCAAAAAACCGGGATGAAATCGATCTATTTTCCGTAAGTTAATCAAATATTTTGTACTAAAAATTAGTTAAGGGTATAGGATTGGACAGGAGCGTATCAGCTCGACTGCCCAACCGAAAAATTCAACAAAATGTTGTGTTTATTAGTTGGAATACATTTATTAGTATTAAAAAATCACAATAATCTTATAGAATGTATAAAAAAATATTATAAAGGCATTAGTAGTTATAAAATATTAAATTACGATATCACATATATTATATAATGTATTTATATTAAATGCGGCACTGATTTATACACAGAATAATAATATTATTGTTAAAATCACAGTTTTTCGTAACACTAAACATATCTGAGTCCTGATTGGTTAATTAGTCGGTGGGCGTGTGCTAGGCTCCGCCTCTTGACAATTCTTCAAATTTGGAAACAGTAGACTATAGCTGGGGGGTTGATCTAAGTCTTCGTAGCGGGGCGGGGTTTCTTGGGGAGGCGTGTCTGCTACTACGCAAGTGGGCGTGGTGTTAGGGGGCGTGGTATCGCCAGTATAAGGCTTGGGTTTTCGGCAACAACATTCCCACAGTCCACAAATCATAAGGACTGTTCCACATAGTAGCATTCCTAACATTAGGTAGCCCCACGGGCCGTAATGGGCTAGGGCAGCAGATATATTGTCTAGCGAATCGGGCGACGACGGATCTGGAATGTCATTCTGATACAGTATACATGCTGCGGGCTTTCTGTGCGTTCTTGTATGCAATGGAGAGGGTTACGTTTGACTCACCTTCTCCATAGAATACGTTCGGCTCACCTTATATTATTAATATCTCAGGGTTGTTGTAAGGGGGGAAATATTTAGGAAATGCCATGTTTTATTAGTTTCAATTGAAATATTTTCTTGACATTGAAATTATTATGTAATATACGTACTATTAGTGTTACCAGGGGGGTATTGTGTAGTTTTTTGGTCCTCCCATCCATCCTCCTGTTGTTGTACACCGGGTAGAATGCCACCCCCTTTAGGTTTGCCTGTAAATTTTCTTAGAAACTCAGTGGCGATTTTTTCCCAGTTTGTCGCATTTAGAACTTGCCTATCGCGGCAAAAATTCGGGTTCTCATCCCCTATTATAGCACCTGGGGGACAATGGGGTACCCCATCACAGAGTAACTCTTCGGCAACACAAACTAGGGGTGTCCAACCAACGTGTATACAAGTATGTTGTTTCGTAGACCGACAAAATTCCTCTAGAACCAATTATATTATATACACACTATTTACATTAAAACTTTAATATTATACTTTTGCCCAGGGCCGTAATTAAAAGTTCTGTATGCCATAAATATTCTTTTCGGGCTGGCGGTCGCCACAACAACATAATAATATTTGGTAGTAACCCAAACCTTTGGTTTTCATCCATATTGCAAGCATCTCCAGTCCAGGCTGGAGGTAAATTAAATTCTGGAACATACTGCCAGAAACCATTACCCAAACGCCCCTCCTTAGTCCGTAAACTTGAACTTACTGCGTTAATACTACAATTTGTATCCTCGGTTACATTTTCTTTGCGTTTTTCGACCATTTGTTGCCGTTTACCAAGCCGGACATAAATTAAATGGGTGTCCGGTGCTATTATCCGAATGGGGCAAGTGGCCCGTTCATCCGAAACGTGGGGTGCTAGTGCTAGCGTTAGACTGGATTCGATCCCAGTACCTTGAAGATTGTATACTTTATGGTCACAATTAATCGATTCTAAATCTGAAATATATAACTTTTTTAATACGGTCCTGCTTATAGTGAGAAACGGGTTTCTTAATAGTGTTTTATTGACTATATTACAACCTTTGGCTTATAGTAGCATAGGTCAGACCAGTGGCGTACACACTGAAAATATATGGGCATTTAAACATTTGTAAAATCGAATAATAAATTAATAATTTTAATAGTACACGTTAAATATTAATGATTGGGGCTCCGCCCTTTTTTAGGTACGCCACTGATCTCGAATCATTGTAAATAGAATTAGATCACTCTCGTGAATTGGTGTTAATTATGTTATTATTTGACAAATTGCACCAAGGTGGTATACAGTGGCGTATCTAGTGGTTTTGAAAAGGGGGCAATGGTTACGACTAATTAGAATGTATCTTAAGACGGCCCTGTGCTACTTTATACATGATAAAACAACACAACAAATAATTTGTTTATATGTTGTTATCAGTACATAATAACAATATATTTATTTATAGAAATTTCCAATATTTGTAAATATATTTACAAATATTTCAAAACATGTATATTAAGCCTACGACATGCATTACCAGCCAATATACCTTAAGGATGAATTCATTTAAAAATTATTTACTTACCACCATGACAATTTATTACTTTTAGGGTAATTATTAAAGTTACAGCCCCAAAAATTATAAATAATCCCATTTTTGTTGTTAATAAATGCCTTTTTGCCCACTACATTACGTTTTTTAACACCAAATGTTTTAATTAAGTTTTTAACAATTTTACGTAAATAATTTTAATATTTTTTATAAATAAATTGTCTACTTATAGTTTTAACTGTCTTTATCTTTAAGTGTAGCTTAAACTGGTTTTAAACGTGTTATCAGTAAAATAAAATTTAAAACTATAAACAATTCTAAAAACACAACTTGCTAACTCCACAATTGATCGTATACTAAATTAACGAGAGAAGATATTTTGCTACACTGTTCAAAATAATATGCTGAATGTTATCTCCGCGCATTCTTATTTTATTTGTACATTTAACGATTCGAATCGGTAAATATGAAATCCCGCAAAACCATAACTAATAGTCTCATTTCCGTTTTAATCACTAATCATTTCAAATATTACTTAATACGGCCCCTTTTTCCACCAACAAACACCAATATTCATACAAGAAAGTAAAAACAACATATATATATTTATAACAATTTATTTTATTAAGTTTTTATTATCTAAATATCACAGTATATTCTATAGTATTACAATACACGGGTTAACCATCTATGCACAGAGCCGTACTCAGCCCACTAGCCTAGCGAGCGGAGACAGTACAAATTCGTACCGCATACATTTTTTATTCGGACGAAATTATTATTTCGCAGCTAGCCCTTTTAGGCCAATATATATTTAGTCCGGCCCTGCATATACCCCATTTTACTATCATTATTAGTTAATTAGTCATATATTTTTAAACGAGTTCAATCAGTCTTACAGTTTAAAAAATAAATAAATTTGTTAAAAGTCTTTTTCTTAGTTTATTTTACTAAAGTCACAGTGGATTTTTGGTTCATTCAATGGTGTACCCATGGGGGGCAACGCCCCTCCCCCCCCCCATTTCCCTGAACAGTTTCAACTTTTAATACTTGTTTCTTCAATAAATAAATTTGTTATTGTTCATATTATATAAAAGTAACGCTGTCTCCCTTTTTGCGTTGTTTCACTTAACGCTGTTTCGTTTTACAGCATTTTATATTACGTCTTTCCGGGAGCCCCGAGAGGGGCTCTCTAAGTTTCTACCTCGTTCCAGTCCTGATAATTCTTGAAAGAAATCAGTTTCAAATTAAAATTTTCTACGACAATGTAGTCCTTTTATGTTCGTGGTGTAGTCGCGACAGATGCGTACTCAGGAGGGGGAGCGTCTGCCTCCGCACTAGAGTGCACCTGCACAGGGGCGGTCGGTATAAAATTAGGGCTGACTGCATGCACAGGAACCACAAACACGTCATATTTCTCGGTCTTCTCCCCATACGTGATACTATCGTAGGGCGGGGGGGCAAAGAAATGGTATGCAGGGGGTGGGGTCTCGGTAGAGGCGGGTGCTGTCCGCGCCCGGTGGGCGGGTCCACCAGGAGCCGCCCGTTGGGCGGGTGTGCGCCTAGTTTGCGCTTGTTGCGTAGCACGATTGCGCAGGCAGCACCACTCGGAGCAGGAGACCACTAAGAAGAAGGCGATAAGGCCCCCGAAGGAGCCAATGTACCACACGACGCTCCAAGGGTCGAATGTTGACACTATGATCTCTTCATTGTCTTCGTCACTGGTAGTGTTAGGCTCCGGGTTTTTTTGTTTGCCGAAAAGGTCCCCGACGGTCATACCATGCGGTACAAACATGTGGGCGACGTCTGACGGGACGCCGTAGTCCCGGAAGTTCGGGTAAATGTTCGAATTGGGCGCCTGGAACATCGTGTCCAGGTCTGAGTAGGAGAGGTCCGTGTCTTTATAGATGTTATATGTGTTACTATCTTTTCCTGAAAATAAAGAAAATATTTATTAATTCAGTATTTAGTCATTAAAGAAATAGTGCAATATATTTATATTTCAGCTACAAAAGCGCCCTTATTACGGCCCTGTGCACAACACTGAAACAAATATTTATAGTTTATCCAACGCATCTAACAATTTTCAACTATTTTTAGACTTAAGTCTAAGCTATAGAACCTTTCTAGGTCCCCTAATCCAGGATTATCGTATTTTTACTTAAAACTATTTTATTATTGCGCTGGCAACCAAATATACTTATATGCAAATATGGTTGCCTATATTTGGCGTAATTTTACCTTTACGAACTTAAATTCTGTCAAATCAAATATAATCCTTATTTTAATCCAGTATTTCAATGATTTGGATTAAGTTAAGAAGTACACTGTTAAAATAAATGAGTTTATACACTTTTAAAATTGTTTGTAAATATTATAAATTTAATTCAAAGTGATCATTATCTACAGCTTAAGGTGCCTAAATTAATATATTTTAAAATATGAATTAAAACTGCGATACACTGTTAAAAATGCATTTTAATACAGTTATAACGACAATATTTTGTGTTGCTATCATATAATAGTTCCCATACACCTTATACTTTGTCCATTTGAGGTTGTGAGAGTATCTCAGCCTCCATTATAATGTGTTAAACAATTATTGTTATTGTTGGATTTTTCCCAGGCACATTTAGATAATACTTAAACAATATGGTATTATTTAATTATATTAATATGGGCATTAATAAACAAAATTAACTACTCTTGACCCATTTGGGATTTATTGTTTGGTACACTGTTAAAAAGAAAATTGAATACACTGTGCCAAAATAAAAATACACTATTAAAAAAATTAAATATATTAATATATTTTTAGTAAAAAATTTCATTGTTACGTAATACTAGGTTAATAAATTTACTGGGGCCCCAAATATATAAAAATTAGGTTTATAGGTCAAATATAAGTTTTTCGTATAACTTGGTTGGGAAAATAATCATTTAAATATATGTTTAATACTCAGAAATTATTCGCATAGTTTTTTTATAGTTTTTGTTATCAGTTTTGATAACAATAGACCACAATTTGGATTAGGGTCTTTTTTACTAAATATACGTACGTGATTTATTTTATTTACGTCAATATACAAAATTATTTAGTAGAAAAATAGCCTAAATATTTATCAGTTAGGGAAACTTATTTGGTTTTTTATTAATAATGAAACAAAAATGTTATTTATTATTATTATCGATTTTAATTAAAGCAGTCGCTTAAGTGCTAAACTAACACCTAGCTTAGTAATAATTCTAATTAACGATAAGGCTTATCTCACCTGGTAAATAAGGTTTCAAAAATATTGCACTATACATATATATTACTAAAATTTACATATAAATAAATAAAATAAAATGATGATACTTCAAGTTTATTCTTGCTACTTTTAAAAAGTGATAATGTTGTTTTTATAATGTTTCTGCTATTTGTTGTCTAGAAGCAATTAATTTGTTATTCTAACTTAAGAATGAATAATTTTAATAACGTTTAAAAATAAATTGAACTATTTTGAAAAATAATCTATGTATTTGGAGCTGAAAAAAAATTAGTTTACAATTGATATTTAATTGTTTTTTCTTTTTTATGGTGAATTCTATAAATAGAGGTGTCAAAGACCTCTCTTCAATTATTATAATTGTATATTTCCTAAAATTATTATATTACGTATTGTTGCTTTTAAAATTGTTGATTCATATCATTTTATTTATGACTCAGTTTATTGTTTTTTTGTTTTTGATACATTTTTATGAATTCAACGGAATTTCTAAATATTTGTATTTTTAAAGGTACTTTTATAGGTTAATTATTTAATTAAAAATTAATATTCATCTAAACATTGTTTTTAAATTTTTTCTTTTGTAGTTTTAAATTTATTTAGTAGTGTCTGGGGTACTTTTAGCGCCCTTATATGACTTACTAACTTAGATTTAAATTATTCTTTGTTTGTAAAACAAAGACATACATACATATATATTTGTATTATTAACTTATATATCATTTTAAGGGTTCGTACTTTTTAGACCACTTTTATGGTAATAGTACCCTTAAATAATTGAATAATTAGATTTAAAATGAATTAATTCGTAAAAACACGTATGTGTAATTTCTCATTTTACTAGTAGTAATTCAAGGTCCACTTCTTGGGAAAAAGCGCGCTATTTAACTAGATTATACAGTTGTATAAAACTAGTTTTCTACCGGAACTACAATAATATTTTTTATGTTTTCGTGTCCCAGTTTCAAAAATATCTATTTTTTTGTTGTGATTTTATCTATACATTATTCAATGTAGTTGGTATAGTCCTAATGCACTGTAGTCAGTACATGAAACATACTATAGAAATTATTTATAGTTGAATGAACCTATTTAAGATAAATTGGCGAACTTATTTTAGATTTTGGGTTACATAAATATTTTGAATCAACTTTGTTTACAATAACATTATTGTTTACGGTATTCAAAAGCGCTTTTCACTGAAACGGCGCAATTAATTCCTAAATAACATCGTAAAATAATTATATTAATATTATAAATATTTTCCTCTTAAAATAAATTATAATTTTAAGGGAAAAAAAGCGCTTTTGAGTTATAAAAGCGTCAAGACTTACCATTAGCATAATTAACAGGTCCTGCATGTACCCCCACTAATACCACCACAACAAAACAAAATATTTGCAACATATTCACAAAATGCACAATAATGATTTAATTATAAGCACTTTTATAGTTAAAAAGGGCACGTGTGTGTTACTATTATCGCTTAAAAGCGCTATTTCGTCAACTATCGTACTTGATGCAACGATGTATACTAAATTTCTCGCATTAGAGATTTATTTTTATATATCACCGTCAAACTAAACGCGCGCCTATGGTAGTGGGGGGGCCTTGCCACCCATGGGGGGCTGGGGGGGTCCACCTGTAGCTTCAATGTCTAGGACTCTTGTTACCGAGCGAATTGTGTATTGATCTCAATCGATTTTATAAGATTAACTTTTATTTTTAAGTGTGTGATTTTTTTCATTTTAATTTTCCACTTGTAAAGAGTAGTTTTATTTATTTAAACATATTCAAAAAATATATTTTATATTTACCGGATTTTTTCAAATGAACCAATATAACATTTAATAATATATAATTTTGCAAAACTAGTATGTTAAATAATTTTTTTTAGTAATTAAAATTCAAGGTTTTATTGTCAAATATTTTAAACAACGTTTTAATAATGTAAAATACAAAATTTTAAATTATTTTACTAAATAAATAAAAATATACTTCCTGGTCACTTCGAATCGTATAGATATCTTAACCCAGTCGTAGATTTCAAGCTTTTTATTCCCCTTAATCATACATAAAAAGAAACACCAACTTTCTCCTTATTTGAACATAAATATGCACATTTATAAACAATATACTAATAGACGTTTAGATTTCAAGCAATTTAATCCCCTGACGGGGCACCCAATACCCCTAGGGGCGGATTACCCACTAGACTGACTAGGCTATAGCGTAGGGGCGCCATATAGGCAGGGGCGCCCCTGAATACCCCATCATATGTTTAACATATACTTAAGGGATCTAGATATCTAAACCCAATTTTGTATTTGAAGCTTTCTAGTCCCCTTACAGACGTATAAATGTTTATATGTAAAACGAGACACTTTTACATTCATATTTATAATGTTTTTTAACGATGGAAAAATATATATAAATATCTTTTTGTCTGATTGTAAAATCGGCGATAAAATGTATAAATAGAATGCCCATATAAGCCAATGTGGATCGATTGATCAATCAATTGATTGATATCGTATGATTATAAATCTGAGCCACGCGGGGCACCGTCCAGAAAAATATAAATGACAAAAACAAAAATTAATTTATGCTATGATAACATGATTAGAATCTAAACAGTCTCTTAGAAGTAATCGATAATTACTTTGGACCAGAATGCGTAGGTCTTTAAATCATGTAAAACCAAATTTATACTTAAAACATTTGTGCATATTTAAATCAATAATATTGCACAATATTTTAAAATGATGAACTTCCCAGAAAGAGATTGACTCACTTAGCAAAATAGATCTTCTTAAAGTTCCCGTTTTTTTTATTTTAACTTACGCCAAGGTAAACGACTTTAAGACGCATATATAGTTTGCATAGAGCGGTTTACATGTGAGCCGCATACCTGAAATCAAACTTTATTGTTAAACTATACAGGTAAATAAAAACGAAATTATTAACACGTCATTGGAAAACAGTTATTAATTAGTATAGGAAAAACCATATAAGAGATTTGCGGAAAGTATGGAATAAAGAATCGATTTTTCTATAATTCACCTGAAACATTATTTTATTACTAGTATAAAATAATGTTATTTGTTGTAAAACCGTATGACATCTTTATACGTGCAATTAGTAATTAGTATTTCATAATTCGCTTGGAAATTTTATTTATTATTACTTATATAACATTATCTATATGTAAATTACAGAAAAACTAATATTTTCCACGGCAGTTCGTTTTTAAAACCATATATTTATCGTGTATATTTTTTTACCTGTCTCTCAACCTCAAAAGTATAAATTAAACTAATTTAAACCAGAATAATCAGACAGCCCTGAAAAATATTAAAAACAACTGTAGACTATTAAAAAAATGAAACCGAAAACAAATTTTGTTAGGTAGCAACAAAATCAAAACAACAAATATCATAATCAAATAATCTTTCAATAAAATCAATTGAGACTTTCGCGTACACTGATTGGTGCTAACTAATACGTAAACATCTTACCAGGAACCTTGATTTCTGTTATATCTTAAATTATAATTTTTAATAGTCTAGAAATATTAAAAATATATTTAAAATACATTTCAGATTAAAACTATGAATAATCGGTAAGTTTCCTATATGATGTCAGTGGCAACATATCTTGTTACCCCTCAATATAAATTCACAACTTAATTAATAATATCGTAAATATATCCTTAGGGTATTTTTGGCCTTATTTATTACTAAGCCTATAAGAATCTAGTTAAAATTCCCTTTAATTAGAGCCCAAACACGTTTCCTTAACACTAGGGTTAAACCTCACCGGCTAATTTTTAAGCGCTGGCTTAGCCATCCCCGCTTAGTTGTCCTACAACTGTAGTGATAAAATATCGTGTTTGGGCTCAATTTAAAGGGAATTTTATGCTGTATTTCAATTCGTTTTTTAGTATTCTATGTCCAGTACAAAATTTGCAATGAATTACTAATGTTACAATTTAGTATGAAGGATTATTAAATAATCAAAGATAATTTTCTATTTCCTGGCTTTGTAAAATCAAATAAAAGATTTTAAATGAAGTGATAAGATTTTGATTACATATATTTTTTTGATACATGAGTAATACATATTATTTTATCTGGCACAACGACAGACGATAAATTCGCACATATATTATCAGTAAAAATGTTTATCTTTTACTAGATTTTTCTACATATTTTATGGATTTTTTCAATCATTTATATAAAATATGATCGTTCTATTTTTAAACATTTTTCGTTGTATGCCCCATAACAATAAATATTTAGCTACGTCCATGCTTATTTTAAGCCCCAGTGTTATTAACTAAATATACATTTGAACTACGTTTGTTATTCATTTTCGAAACCATAAAATATTAATTTTTCGTAATTATTTCTGCTGTGTAGTTATAGCCACCCCAATTTTTAATAATTAATAAAATCAAACTAAATTTACTCTTAATATATATATCTATAAACTAGAAAAAATAAATATATGGTTCCATAAGTATATCTTACGTAAATGACTAGTGGAATAAATGTACGCAACCAGAAACACTCGCGCGTTACATCGGTTGCGGATTTCTAATTTTAAGAATATTACCGTTGATTGAATAATAATAGTCGAAAATGATTCAGGGAGAGGCAAAACGTGTATTTCAGTGAACATTTTGATTCCGAAAATGTCTATGATTACAATACTTTCTTATATACATTCGTATAAGTAAGTAAAAATGAATGACAATCACTAAAATATGTATTTATTTGCTTATTTTTTCACCAAAAAATATATAAATTATAGTGAATAGTTGTAAAAAGAGCATACAAGTAAAACCAATTGTTAATAATATGACTAGTAGTCACAATTCGTCCGGTTCTGATTCCGGGTCGTGTTGTAATAGATTCGGTTGCGGTTTTGTAGTGGTCAGTGGTATGGCTGGAAGGCTAGACACTGCGTGGTGTCCTGAAGATGTCAGTACACTGAAAAATGTCAGAAAAAAAAAAAAAAACACTAAATGTTAAATGTATTATTACATTACCATTTATTTGGAAGACATTTTAGAAAAATACAAGTTGTAAAGGTGTTTTACATGAATGCACAGTTTGAAGAAATCACTCTTCAATCGCCTTTTCGATGGGCCTTCTCATCTGGGCCCTGTCCTCGCAATTCTTTCTACAAAAGCTTGTGCTTGGTTCACTTACGGCACTGGAAGTCGAAGGGCTCTCCCCAAATGACACCTTGACCTTTTTATCGAGTTCTCCCTTAAAGATCTGCGACCTACGCAACCCAAAGTTGAAGTGCTTGTTGGGTGCTTCGTCGGTCTCTGCACTAACGCATAATTGTCCCATTTCTAAGCGAATATCGTCCATTTTGGTGCCAACACAAAAACAAGAGTTCTGTTGCTGCACCGTCATGGTGGGACTCAACGCATTCTGCAATAGTTTCTCACATTTCTTCAAGTTGTCAGCGATCTCATCTTTACGCGACTGGTGTACACTTCTATTTGTAGATGATTCAGCGTAAGCAAAGTCGTTCATAACTGTTGCTTCCACAAGGTTCTTCTCCGCTTGGCTTCTTTTCAACAAGCCCGCACTCTCGTCATATTCCTCCTTCTCCAATATCTGCACTTGCAAAATACTGGACTTGGATAAATCATCACGAGCTTTTGATTTCTTCAATTCGACTGGTAAACCATCCTTTTGTAACTTGATTGTCTGAAATTCTACAACCTCACCTATGGATTTTTCTTCATATACCCTAAATTCTTCTTTTGCCACCATAGGTTGAATTTTCAATGTATCTTCTTTTTTGCTCACCACATTCTTCTTGATTTGTGCCTGCATTATCTTCTGCCTCTCCTGACTGTCATCCCTAAGTTTCTTCAATTTGGCTGCAATTTCTTCCCGTATTTGCTTCGCCTGCGCTATGAAATCATCTTCCGACAGGTCTTTATGTACTGGGTACTTTTTTAATATCGCATCAATTTCTTCTTGGCTAATCTTACTAATTGGCCCTTTTTTCTGATGCATTCTCATCGCTACGACCTGTTGGAAACTTTCTTTTACGTTTAGCGATTCAACACTGCCAGAAGTTGGGGCCGAGGCGATAGTTAGTGACTTAGTCGGATTCAGTTGGGGCTGAAATGAGTCCAACATTGGTGCATCGAGTTTATTTATAGTAGTTTGGTCACAATTACCGTGGTCAGCCCCAGCTTTCTCAAGCGAACTTGTGTGCACCAGTCCACCAGCCGATATCATCGACATTGAATCTTCTGAATACGGAATTTCGGGAGTATTCATCATATCAATAGTCATCCGGTTCAAATCCATGATTTTATGCATAGACTCTTCAAATGAGCGCAAGTCGTCTTCGATTTTCTCCTGCACACTCTTATCAACTGTTTGCAAATCCAATTCTGGTATCTTTCGTTCCAATTGCAAGTAGACAGGTGGATATGTTGCGGGGGCTACTATATCCTCATCGTTGCCAAAATCGTACCCGTTATCGTCTGAAGAGCTGCCCGATAGGTTGACAATATCATGGTGCAAGGTAGTCAGCACTACGTGATCGCTGGCTTCCTCACTGTGACCAGAACCTGCACTGAATTGTTTGGGCATTATTATAGTGATACTGCTAGGTCCTGGTGCCTGCGCCTGCGCCTGTTCCCCCGCCGGGATCACCGGCGGGAGCTCCAACTCCATAGTGTTTATCTCGTTCTCAAGCCGTTTCACAAACGATTCGGCCGTATTAAATGTGTGAGTGAAAAAGCTGCTGCTCTCTGACATTTCGCCTGTGCCTGCATCCGTCTGTTCCGCGTTCTTTTGAACACTTTGAAACGCCGATTGGCTCGAACAACCCGGTTCCAGTTGTGAATCAGGCGAAATGATTGAAAAGGAAAAGGCATTCGCACTAGCACTAGGATCCATGTAACGGAAGCCGAATAAATCATCAACATCCATTGAAAACTCAGTTTCACAGTTCATGTGCGCTGCAATTTCATCTGGCACTTCTGGGATTGAGAATTTTACATGCGCCTGATCCTTGGAGTGCTCGGTTGGAAATCTGTAACTCTGCTCAGACTCACTGTTATATTGTGCTCTTTCTTCCGATAAACCCCCCCGCCTTGGCCTGATTGCTGGTGCACTATTTGTGATATGATTGTGTGCATCGTGCAATATATGTTTCTTTTCTGAATTATGTTCATGCTCTAAAAAGGTTACATTTAGTTCCGATCCAGGGACTGTACCATCGAAAGCATATATTAGCTTTTGTTCAATTTCTGAATCTTCCTTTGAGGCAAGAAACCGAAACTTTTCCGTTGGTTTCATTGCGTTCTTATCCTGGTTCAGGTATTGGAAGTCTTTGGTGACCTTCACACATTTTGGGGTCCAGCTCGATTGTTGTGGCTGAGGATCATCCAAATTCACTTGATTCACCACAAAACGTTCGTTAGTTTGTATGGCAATCACATGCTCACATTGCTCTGAATCCTGCATATCTAAAGACATTTTTGGGTAGTATTCAGAGTAGCCTGCAGCTTCCTCCAGAAGATCATCTTGTTCTGGCAGCTGCATTTCTGGTGGACTAGTTTTTACATCCTCAGAAGCAACTGGGGCTTCCTCGTTAGCTTGTTGTTCGTTTGGTGGTTCAGGCTCCTGGACATCCACTGGATCTGATTCGAGTTTCACGGTGATGGACTGATGCATCAAGTACGAGACAGGATTGTATTCGCATAGTTCTGAATAGATACTTGTTAGAAATCCAGCAGTCTTTTGAAGACCTTCTTTAAGGGTGCAGTGATTCTTTAGGAAAGGAGGTTTATCTGAATTGGTTACGATAGAGATTGTTGTTTGTTGGTCTTTCAAGTCACCAAATTCACTGTCGAAACTAAAAGATGTGGACTCAGCAAACTTGGAGCTCTCTTCTGCCGCCTTTGCAGAGTCTTCAATATTTGCTGACCCCGAAATATCTTCGTTAGTTAGCGCATCTCCTTCAGCGTCTTGGTCTTTCGTATTTCTATCATTTGAATTTGAGTCGGTGAGTTTAAGTTTATCTGCAATCGCAAATTTGCTTTGACCTGCTTTAAGCCGTTCTGCGGACTCACCATATGATGTGTCTTTGGCCTCAATCACTTTAAAGGTCTCATTTAGAATATCCCCCAGAATATTCTGCGCCACTGCGTCAGACAGCTTCGCCGTAATATCCCCGAAAAGAGAGCCATTCGATGAGCGATTCACTCCAGCGGCGATACAATCTTCTTTCAACTCAGCAACTTTGTCCAAGAGATCATTTATCAAGTTTCGAACATCCAGTTCAACCGTATCGTAGGTGTCTACTTTCTCCTTGTGGTATGCTTGCGTAGAATAAACAGATGTCAATTGTTCCACCTGGTTCTGAGAAGCATCGTAGTGGTCAAAGCCGGACATAATAGAATCTAGGGATATTTGATCAATTTCGTCTTCGTCTTCTTCTATATTACCATTAGAAGAAACATTGAATCGCTCCAAATAATTGTTTGGATAAAGAGAACTCAATTGTTCCGCAGAAGAGCGCTGACTGTGATTTGATAGGAAGATCATCAACTTTTTTCGGGTTTTTTCAAGCACTGCAGCGATTCCAGGCTCTTCTAGTGAAGAAGCACTAACCAGTTTACTACCTGATGCTTCATCGATGCTCCCAATTAAATCTGGAGCCCTAGAATTCCTGGAACTTAATCCTGCAGGTGAGTTGTATGGTACAAAGTACTTGCGCAACTTGCGCAAATCATCTAGGGATTTGGTGGGGCGATGCCACCGACTGGGGCCAGCACCATCTGACCCTGCTGGACTTAAATCGTGTCGCCCGAAACGTTGCCTTGCTTCTGCCGAAGTATTGCTGATTGAGCGGCCGTACGACGTAATTTGGGTGCCGCTTCCGTCTAGTAGTAATAAATTAATTTTGGAGTCTCGATTAGAGGCCTCGGCATTGATTGGCTCTATAGCCTCGAATTCTTTCAAGTATTCATCATACAATCGTTTGTCTTGAAGCAATGAGATGATTTTGCGCTTTCGCGTAACTTTACACCGTTCATCCCCTGGGGACTGCGTCATCTGGGGCTCCAACACATTTACATCAGGAAGCTCTGAAGGTATGGGGTCGTATACAACTGTATAGTCCTGATTCGTTTGGTCGAAGACCATTTTAAAGAACTTATCTAAACGAATATCGCCTTTTTCTTTCATCTTTTTTGTATCAAATGGAAGTTCTTCGCAACCATCTTTGGGGGGAAAACTAAGCTCAAGTGTAGACGGGGCTTGAAAGTTATTAGGGCCCCTTGTCTCAGCGTGGAAGTTATACATAAACGACTTGGAGAAAATACCTGTTTGCTCGTTAAGAGTTGAGTACGTCTTATCTGGCAAATCATTGGGCATCTCTTGAAAATGCCTTGTTTCTTCAGGCAATTTAACTTCATTGCAATAATCTTGAAATGTTAACGAAACACGTGCTTTCTGGAGCTCATACGCGCTTATTGGATTTAAATCATGGTGGGATCTGCTTTTATCACTTGCTTCAACTTCATCATAAGTTGGAAGTCTATCTATATTGCTATGTGCAACTGTAGCGTATCCTTCATTTGTCTCGAAATCATTTAAATCTTCGGACCAAACTTCGATTTCGTTCATTGAATCTGAACTTTGGACTCCTTCCATTTTGGCCATTTCCACGTACATTCGGTGTTCCGCATCCTGTTCTAGTCGCCGGTCCTCTTCGTCAGTGTCTTCGTACATGTAACGCCAATCCTCGTCTTCCGTGTCTTCTTCGTTTGAGATACTTGTAGATGGTGAATTTACGTGTGTGATGGTGTTGTAGTTGTTGTTGTTGTTGAAGAATGGAGCGGTACGCCTGCACGAATAGGGAAGAGCAAAATTAACACTAGAATAGGTGTTGTTTTGGAAGAGGATGAAGAAACCACCATGGTTTCTTCAATTTTTGGATATCTGTTTGAAATTGTTGAGGAATCTTCAAATATTTGGAGAGTTATATTTAAAATCCTCCAAAATGAAGAAATCAAAGCACTTCCCTATCCGTGCAGCAGCATTCTTAAAGCTACGAAATACAAATATACATACATAATTTTATCCGCTGAAGATCTTTCTTCAACTTTGCGCTCTTGGATGTCTTCTTTTTTGGGCATCTGTGAAAATGATTGCTCCAAGGGTGCAGAAGGGCTGAAACTGCTATGTGATTTCAAAGCTGTAGTTTGCTCTTTTAATTGTATAGATTCAAGCGTTGCTAACGATCCTTCCGGGGTCTTAGTGTCCAGTTTTCGTTCAACTGCAGGTGCAGCACTTCCCTCGGGACGCACCTGGGTGTCTTCCGACAAAATCTGAAACCAATCTTTGATTATTTCTTACATATATGTGTTGGATTTGTCACCTTTTTTACTTCTTGTAAAAGTGTTGTGTCTTCAGAAATGACGGGCAGATCATCGTAGAGTTCAGGAAGAAATGTGACTTTCTTCTCGCTTAATTTATCAACAACCTCATTACTTGTGTGAGTCGACAGTGCTTCGGTACTTGTTTGTACTTCCACCACATTCTCAAATTCTTCTGTAGTTTCTTCTTTTACTTTTTCTTCATAATCCAAACTTTGGCCAGAGGATCCCGAATATTCAAACGAATACTCTTCTTTCGTGATTGCTAGCTCTGCTTCTTGCTTCTGTGAATCAATTTGTTTTCTCACCTTACTCTTCTTTATTTGTGCTTGAATCTCTTTGAGGATCTTATCTGCGTTTCCTTCTGGAAGTATTATCTTTTCTGGTGTGGTTTCTTCTTCCTCTGAAGACAATGAGTCATCTTCCAGGTATTCTTCAGTTGTTGACTCAACTTTTGAAGATTCACAGTCCTTCAATGGGATCCAGGCATTGGCTGAAGGATCTGTTTTCTGCAAAGGAGAAAAAGTTGTATTTGAAGACATTTTAAATTCTTCCACTTCAAGATATTTCAGAAATTTCTTCTTTTTTTATATACCTCAGTGTCTTTGCTGCCGGACTCTGAGATTTCAGCATCATCACGTTCTTCAAATATAGTGTCCAAGTGAGGTGCTTTCATTGCACCTCGTCGGAGGTCAGTTACCACCGATTCTAGGGACATTCGAGCTACTTTAGAATAATGGGCGTAAGTATTACTTTGTGGCCAGCTAACCTGGTATTTCTTGTTTGCGACTTTTAAACCGAAAAATATTTCTCCAAAATGACTTTTTAGGCTTTATTGCAGTGGTATCAGAACGCTCAATACTATTGTCTGAAGGGCCTGCATCTGTATTGTCACTATTACTGAGTTTAGACTTCTTCTTTTTGTTTAATTTTGAGTTTTGTTCCACTTGTCTAAAAGATAATGTTTTATTATTTTCATTTTGAGTTTTGCTTTGAATTTAATAGAATTTCGCCTTACATATTATCCATTTTGGTGAGTTGGTGCAGGTTACTAGAATTTATGATAAAATGAAATATTTTCACTTAAAATTTTGACATCGTCGTGACAAATACTATGCAGTATTCAAATTTTGTTATTTGAGTTTTTTGTTTAAATATTTCAACGGTATCTTCATATTTTTTTATTCTATCCTCTTCAAGAAATCTCAGCTAAATGAAGGTGGGGTCCTGTGTATTATTATTATTAAGACATATTCTAGCTACGAGCCTGTACTACAAATATTTTTACTATTATTTTGAGGTAAAAATCTTTAAAATTTCATGTCATTTGGCCTGCAGCATCCGGTGGGCCATATGGTATTTCATTTAAGGGATGCCCCTAGATAAATACATCTTGGTATCCCCCACTCATTGGCGTCCGGCGTTATGTCTTGCAGACTGTTAAATCTGTCAGAGTTGTTCTTCAAGCTGTTGAGGACGGTTGTGGTGTTAACACTAGTACATATATATATTTCATTCGAATATCTACGCATAATTGTTATTTATTTATTTATTAAAGTGATATCGAATTTAATACAATTGTTAAATGTTTTTAACTAATTACTATATTTGTGGTAAGTTTAATTTATTTATTAATAAATATAAAACCAATTACCTATAAATAAAAATTAGGAAGGACTATTTAATTATCCTTTAGTTTTATTTAGAATTCTGCAGGGGTTTTTATCTGCAGTTATGTTAAGGGTTTTTTTTCGCGGTTCTAGAAGCGAAATTTGTGGTGGACTGTACTGGAGACATTTGAATATTTAATATATTTATATAAGTTTGCAATAGTATTATGGGGATTTTTCGTGCTTTAACTATTGAAATCTATGGTTTAAATATTTGTTTTGTATATTAAGTCTTCTTAAGGGGATTTTTCGTGCGTATTATTTAAGGATATCTTTGATATATGAATGTAAGGGGCTGTTTCGCGGCGATTAGGCTCTATTGCGGCAATAAGAATCTTATGTGATTGTAGTTTTGTGTAGCAACACATATCTTTAAATCTCGAGGTTACCAATATTTATTGGTAATCTGTTTCGGACACGCGTTGGTTTCGACGGTAGATACAACATCGGCATCTGTAGGGCAGGTGTTTTGCAGACTCGACCACTCCGTGATTGGACCACCGACTGACAGCTGCTTCGCTTGTTGTTGTTTCTTCGGCTAACGGCCATCAGGTTCAGATTTCCATCTCGGCATCTCGCGTTACTCGTGCTCTCAGGGGCAACGGGGAACAAGGGGCGGGCCGGTTAGGGCTTTAAAACACCTGGCGCATGCAGAATCATCTGGTCCATAGCTACGTGGGCAGTGGCGTCGGGGCTCAAACAATTCGTTTTACGCGGATTTACACGTTTTTAGTTACGAAATCGAGATTTCAATACAGAAGTGGTTTTTGACGGTTGCAGTAGCGAAATTTGTATGTTATGTTTAATTCATAGGGGTTTAATTTAAAGTTAGGTTTGATATATGCGTTCAGATTTTTTTTTTATGCGTTAGGGGAACTTTGGCGAGTTTTATGTAGAAATCTCAAGGATTACTTTAGTTTATGGTACGTTTGATATAGTTTAGATACTTCAGGGGCTATTTTGCGAAGTACTAGATGAAATCTACTGTATCAGTGCACTATTAACCTAAGTACTACGTAACCAGACCACGTTTTAACAGTTAACCAGGTGTTTTATATTAATAATTAATTATACCAACACTGCCCGTATAAATATTGTAACGAAATATACCAATTAACGACTTTAACATTAAAATAAACAAAGTATTTTTAATTTTACAAATTACGCGTTTTCATCCAAAAAATTCAACTAAAAATATATAAATACTGGTATATGATTAAATATAATTACTATATACAAGCTGGTCAGGGATTATAGGGGAGAGTGGGGGTCTAATTAATGTAATTACATATGGTAGATAATTCGTGAATAATTCTCTCAATTTAAAACGAATTTTCAGTAAATTCTAATTATTTAAACTATTAGATATCGTATACATTTTTATACATAGAATTGTGTAAAAATCCTCATTTAATTGATTTTAACGGTTTTCTGATACGGCAGCGTAACCCTTTTCGGAATATTTGTCCACGGCTTACTACACAACAATTACCAAACAAATTATTTTGAAAATTTGACAACGCCAGGTGGCCGGGCCGGACCGGGCCAAACTACTCCATATTTATAACCCTTTTTACACCCGAAACTTACGGCCGATCAGATAAAAAAATGACAAAGTATCTCAATATCAGATATGTAATCAAAAACATATGATACAATAAATATTTGCATTTTTTTATACTTTAAATTGTATGTTAACACTTTTATGCATCTGGCATTAATATTCATTAGTTTCGAGACTGATAATTAAATTGTAGTATATATATTTACGGATATATAAGTTTTGATTCGTCATTTTTAAACGTCAAATTAAATAAATTGTTATTTAAATTTTGCAAGTATAATTTTCTCGAATTCAGTATTATTAATAAAAAAACTTTTCAAATTAAAGTTATAGGAAATTTAATTATCTTTAGTTTTACTTTTAATAGTTTTGGGTGTAAAACGTCTCATATTAAAGTTATTACTAATTTAATAATTTGTCTTTTCTTATAAGTTTGCATTCATATCTAATGAAAAGGTTTAGCATATTAGTACTTCCGTTTCCTGGGTAAATAAGGTCTTTTTGGGACCCAGGTCACGTACTAAACGGATATATTTATATTTTATATGTTACAAGTAATAAAAGTGTTTTCTATTCAGTATTCAATTGTAATATTTAAACAATAGAACTTGTCTTAGCTTATTCTTTGAAAATGTGTATGATATGGGCACATAGTGGCCACGAATGTACTGTAGTTCGATAAACTATTAAATACAATAATTTTTATAGTTTATTGTTAAATTTAATGAACGTTGCTATATAATTTTATTTTAATAAATATAATAAAGAAAACTTCATTTTATTGTTAATAATTATTTAATAACCAATTGTTTAAATATAATTGCATTTTGAAGACATTTCTATCGTTTTTAAATATTTTTCTTTAAGTAAAAATTCTAAAATCATCAATTGCTACATTCCTGGAATTGGTTACACTGCGCCTCCATATCCTGGCATATGTAGTGTTTCTTATTTTGTACCTGGAACAGATTCAAGTGCTATAATGCATGATTCTGGACTTTGGACTTTTGAACTAATTTTTACCTTTGGAGTTGTCTGACAATACAGCAATTAGCCGATGTCCAAGTTTGGCGAGATATACGTCCATTGGATCCACTCCATATTCTTTAGATGAAAGATACACATTTTTCTCCACTACATATATTATATACGAAGAATTCCCGTCTTGTGGAATATCTTCATTGATTATTCCCCTGCTGAACTCTGCAGCATATTTTTTAAAGTCTTCGTAATCTTCTCTTTTCATGTAATACTCTTTATCTCCCTTTCTTTCGAATTTCGCTCGTAAATAGTTTCCTAGGAAGTTTATTAAACGGGAGCGACTTTGGTTTGGATCAAAAGTCTGTTTATCTTCTGATAGTCTCGCCTTTGCATCTTCAGATCCTTGGCTCGCATCCCGCCTCACTTGCAATATACCTGCAATCATAACTTCAGGAATTCGAGCATCCGAACATCCATCCCCGGGAACGGAATTACAAGCTTGGACTGTAGGAGTTGGGGCTGAGGGAACAGTTGGGATACAATTGTGAGGAAATGGTTTTTCGACAGAAAACGGGCATTTGGATTTCTCCGGTTCATCAGGTTGTGGTTGTGGTTGTGGTTGTGGTTGTGGTTGTGGAGGTGTTTTTGTATCATTCACAGGATCAACGTCTGGATTTAAGGGAGCTGGAGGATGCTCAGGTTGGATAGGTGGTGCATTGGTATTATGGCAAGGGGCAATTGTGGAGGGGCCATCTAGGTTGCAATTGGGTTGTTTTTGACCAGCCTGACATCCAGAATCTTCTTGAGCGCTGATCATTGGTACAGGTACAGGTATGTTACCTGGGTATGCATATCCTGGTTGTACATATCCTGGTTGTACATATCCCGGTTGTACATATCCCGGTTGTATATATCCTGGTTGTACATATCCTGGTTGTGCATATCCTGGTTGTGCATATCCTGGATTTGCATATATTGGTTGTACATATTCTGCGTGTGGTTGTACGTGTTCCTTTTTAGCTCCTAAATCCACTCCAAATTTATTGTTCCAGGAAAATGGACCAACATCTAAATCCCAGCCTATTGTGTGATCTTTAAGGATAAATTTCCGTTTTGATTTACTATTTTCTAAACCTTCCTCAATTTCGCCATTCTCATATTGTACAATGTCGTCATTTCCTGGATTTTGTTCTTGGCCATCGTAATTCTCAGATTGGGCAGCTCCATTTGATAAAAGCTTTACACATAAATCAATATTCTTATGTTTGAATCCTTTAAAGGATAAATAGTGATACATACCTGGCACAAAATAACAAAAACCAATACAGGTGTCATTCGAAACATGACGAAGTTTTGAATATCTTATTTTCAAAACTAGTGGGCCTTTTATACAATATAACAACAATCTTATCAAATTATTAAAAAACATTTCAAATCATAATAATTAAATATGCTAATAAATGTTATCTTTATTATTTTTATTCAATTATTTATAAAAAGTACAATTAAAATATACACTTAAACCCCAAATATTTGTAAATGTCCATATTGTTGAAGCTCTATGTCAATAGATCTATTTTGAGGCATCGACTAGAACATTGAAACGATGGAGTACTGAATACAGAATAAAATCCTCTTTAAAATAAGCCCAAACACGATTTTTTATCACTAGAGTTACGAAGACTGATTAAGCTAAAGCTAAGCAGTGATAGCGGCTAAGCCCCACGGTGGTATTACGATGCAATCTAGTGATATGAAATCGTGTTTGGGCTCATTTCAAAGGGAATATTATGCTGATTACCGTTTAGGCAATTATAAGTATATAATAATAAACGAATTTAAAGTATAAGTATAAGCAAATCACTTCTAATAATTATAAACATCATTTTAGTGTTTTTTAAACTATTGGCATAATTTTTATGATAGCCACGCTTTATGCCTGAGCAATTAAATTATATTTATTTCAAAATTCGATTCAAATTGTTACACCTACACTGTACAAAATAATTAATATGTTCCGGTAATCATTTTAAATATTCCATGAAAATTCGATTTTTATTATTTATTGTGAATACAATCACAAATTCGGCAAAAAATCACATAAATATTTATATTTATTTATATATAAATAATGCAGGGGCGCTCTAAGGGGGTGGAGTTGACATATATATCTGTATATGTGATTCAAAATATTTGTTGTCATACCAGGAATGTATTTTTGAGCATTTTAAGGGTCACCTGGTGGGGAAATAAGTTTTGGTAACCAGGAAATATAGTATTGGGGGTGGAAGGGCGCTACAGGGGTTGATAATCGATTTGGTTTCAACGACACGAAACTCCATTGCATTCAACAGAAATGTTGGCCACAAATACACGTTTTGGTTATCCCTACAGTTATTTTTTTCTTATATTATACATTAATTTTAATGTATTTACAGTCGTATACAATTAATTCGATGTTTCCATTAGAATTACATTAAAAACATAACTAGGCAACCCGTTCTACATTTCTGTATAGCGGGAATACTAAATACTAAATTTTATAGTTTTAATCTAATTTCCTCCCAATAATCATTTAAAATTAAATTTATTTATATTAATTTACACTAGTTTTAAATATTTTTAATAATATCCTAATTTTACGTATTAAATCTAAAACCACTACTAGGCAACCCGTTCAACACAACTGCAAAGCGGGTTAACATTTAAAGCGTTTATCTAATTTACGTAATTATTCATTGAATTTTATAATTATTTATATTTTTTACACTCGTATTCAGTAGTAGAATTTTTAGAAGGGAGTTTCGTTGCGTTTAGGGCTGTTACCCTTAAGTCTATCACAACGCGTGGGTGTCTGCGAATTCTGGTTGTATATGTGACTCATCGCCAATGCATTTGGTCTTTAGACATGACCATAAGATACCAGAAGACAGGGAACATTTATTAGTTAGACCAACCCCTCTGTTTTAGTACTATTTGACCAAAAACTCGATTTCCTATATTTTGCTCAACTTTAAAATGCTCTAACTCAAAATTGACTACAGATACAAAGTTCTAATTAGCGCCATTCGATTTTTTAGACTTTCTTGTATACTATAAATATTTTAAATTGATTTTACACTGTTATTAATATAGAAATATGCGTTGAAAGTTTTTTCAAAATGTGTAAAATTAAGGTTCACTTTAAAGGGTTGTAACTTAAAGACAATTAAGGATAGAAGGTTCTAATTAGCGCTATTTAATTTCTGAAGTTTTTTTATGTTTATAAACAATTTTTAATATTTATCGCGTATATATAAAAAATAATAAAAAACGCGAAACAAAAATTCTCCTTGATTTAAAATTATATTTTCGTACATTTCGATGATATCAAAACTGTTTTCCGACGCCAAAATGAATGGATATTGCAAGCTGGGCACGGCGCAAACTCGACGTCGAACTTTTGGGACAGACTGCACGACGACGCTCGGTCATTTAGACGCTGAGCGTCGGTGTACAAGTAGTAACCATTTTTCACAGTGTAGAATTATTATTTTAATAATAGTTTAAATTAAAATGCATTTGATATGTGAATTTTAAATTTTTATTTAACTTTTTTAATATTTTTTGTTTAATTCGTGCGAAAATATGTGACTTTTAGTGTTCAAAAGTGGTTTTTACAGTGATCTTTGTCCCTGGGATACTTAATTTGGATTATGTTTTGGGTATTTATATATTTAATTATTGTTTATTATATATTTTTTTAATTATTTTAATTGTACGCACATTAAGACATACTAGGTCCCTTACGCTTAAAATTGACCCCCGGCTTAAGAACCACTGTTTTTTTAACTAAGCTTTCTAACATCTGGTATTTTTAAAATCGCTAATTTAATAAAAATGCTCATCTATAATTATTATATTATATATTGATTCAAATATACATATAATTATATTAAAAACAAATTTTTATTTAATGTTATGTTTTGAACCAGTGCCGTGCGTGACGGCGGGGCCAGACTAGACGTTTAAAAAATTACTAGCGGAACCGGAAGTCGTAACCACGAGATTCGCTGCCTCGAATGTTCTGATAAACATCAAATTTATGCAGAATGCAAAAAAAGATGCACTTGCATTTTCGGAGCTTTAGTTTTTTTTGGTTTGTCAGATTGCAATCTTGCCAAATATCACTACTAGTTTCGCTATAATATTTTGATTTATTCACAACGATAATATCTTGTGAAATAAAACTTATTCTCATCATTATTTCAAAAATAACAGATATTTTTTAAATTGGCTATGTCAGTGGTTCTTAACTTTTTAGTTCCATTTACTTCTTAAATACTACAACTACTCATTCCCCCCTCCCAGAATATTTCAAAATAAAATTTAAACCCATTTAAAGTACTACTAGTCTATTATTATTATTATTATTTTGTTATAAATATAAAACCCATTTGTTTATAAATTAACATTGTTAGCTAACGAACACCGGTGGAGTTTTAGGCTTGTTTGTATTGTATACAGTATAAAATTCTCTTTGAAATGAGCCCAAACACGGTTTTTTATCACTAAAGTTACGAAGACGGTAAGCGTGCTTGACTAAGTAGTGATAGCGGCTAAGACAAGGGATTACAATGAAATCTAGTGATAAGAAATCATGTTTGGGCTCATTTTACAGGGATATTTTATGTTGCTTAACGTTTTGGCAATTATAAGTGTAATTGGTATCAAATTAATTTAATTTAACTAAATTGAGCGTCTTTCTGGAGCAATTTTGTTATTCATTTATCAGTAATAATAAATAGACAAGTATATCTAGAGTATTTTGAAATTATACTGTTAGTTATTTATACGGAATAGTAAATAAATATATAATTTACGTGCTATTTAGTTAATAAATTATAAATATTAGTAAATATTACTACTTTTGATGTAATCAAGGGCTATTTTCTATGTGATTTCCAACAAACGTGACATAAGTTGTTATTAAAAAGAAAATGGCATATGTTACGAAGCACGTTATTATTGTTACGTGAATATCGATTGAGGGTTGACTGAAATTTATGAATAATTCAAAGTGACCTTGGTCTTTCACCTACAATAGCAAGTATAGGTATAGAATCAAATATTTATATGGAAATTTACGCAATAGTTGTTTAAAATACTTATAGATTCACCCCAGTTATGTAAATGGGGGTAACACCCAATCATTCTCGAACATTCCCAAACTAAACAACCTCATAACCGTATAATTAATTATTAATAACAGTGTATTGTTTACTAGAAACCTCATCAAAGTGTTCCTTCAGTCATGTTATAACTAATATAATATTTCGTGTGATCTGTATGGAGCAGTTTACCTATGTGCCGCTTCCGTGTGATCCAATTTTGTGGCTGTGGGTAAACTTCATTAACTTTCTAGTGAACTGAGCCCTTTTCTTTGTTAATTTGATCATGGGAAAGCAATCTGGCCTTATGTTGACACTATCGCAGATTGAATTACCTCTGGGTTAAGTCCACCTTGCTAGATAGTGCTAGCTATTAGTTAGATAATCCATCCGTGTTAATTTGGCCACTAAGGGGCTGTAAAAGCTTAAATCAAGGACTACTAAGTTTCCATTTAACAAAAAATACACAAGTAGTCAATAAGTACTATACAAATTTTTCTACGTCCTTACAAAGTTGAGGACGTGTGAAATTCCTATTATGCAACCCTCTTTTTACTACAATGCACACGCCCCCCCCCCCCCTCAACCGCATAACTTCTTGTAGCAGAGGGTGACTACCGCCCTTCTCAATATGTATTTTATGATAAAGGCAAGACAAAAAATAATATATACATATTTTGTATCGATATATTGACTATCGTAAATAAGGGTATTTTGCCTTGAATTCTTCACGCACCCTTAACAGTGCAATGTTCGTTGAAGGGTGCAGCTGTGTTAAGAGGGCACTTCTAACGCAGTTTAGAACAGTTTGAGTATGGTTGAGGACTTAGTTGTTTAGTTTATAGAATAATTATAAGTTTGAGCAGTTAAGAGGGTACTTCTAAAATAATTTACACACACTAGGGGCCGTCTGAATACATTTAAATACTATAGAACATAAATAATTTAAAATAATTTGACAATTGTGTACCCATATCATACACAGAACGATTATTTATTCGTTCTGGTCCTTGTTCTAGAACAGCGCCAACCAAAACCTGTGTAACATGCCAACCAATCTCTAATTAGGCTACTCAAAATGTCCTTAACTCCAGAAGTGCCCCTAGCGCCCAACTATGACAACAATAACGAAGCAAACGCTTCTAAAATGAAGGCCCAGCATACGAGCCTGCAACAACAACACCGGTGCTCTTCGGAGCCTAGGCGCGGTTCTTCCTCAAAAGGGGCAAGAACCCGTACGTCTGGAGCCTGTGGGGGACGGGTACATCTAAATAGCTTATGGTCCGTGTGGTACGGGTTCTTTGGGACGTTTTTACAAGCGTACACAGCGGTCAAATGTACTAAAAGGTTTTTGAGTAAGTTTTAGTTTGTTTTTGAGCAGATTTCAGAAGTTCTAACTGTTGGAGCGGTTGCGTTTGGTTTCTAGGGTATTCAGTGCTGCCGTGGACGTCTCCTGCAGCAGTTTGGGAGCTACATGCGTGCCTCCTAGTGACTGGATTGGCGGTGCTGCTATTGCCGCTATTTCTAGCGTCTGCCGTTTTTAAAGTAAGTTGGGACACCTTTAATTATATGTTTTCTTGTACGGGACATACAAATTAAGCTGTTTTAGTAAACTTTAGGTCTAAATCTAATAAAAGAAATGGTTTTTTGTTACAGGTGGGTAACCATGCAAACGATGGCTTCAAGTTGGGGCGGACCTCGACTATCTGCGATAAGGACCCCCCCAGCGCTCTGTTGGGCCCTAGGTGTAGCTTATGGAGGCATGGGGGCCCCACCGCGGCGTTCTTACACCTGGTGATCGCGTTCAGCATGCTCGTACCTAAACTGGTGATGGAAGCACGACTCGTTCAAGGCGGATTTCTTCCAAGTGGTGAGTTAACAATATTTATTTATTATATATATTATTAGGGACAATTCACACCCCAGTTATGAGTAACTCGGGGGCCATAAATCACGCATTGACACCCTAAATATGTCACCAACAATAAACGTTAAAATAAATCGTAAACCTTAAAATAAAATTTAACGAGCTCACTAGTGATTTATTTTAATTAAAACAGCAGTCCCCAACAGTTTAATGACCCGAGAATATTGTAATTTCGTCTACGAAGTTTTCTAACACTTCGGCGACTTTATTATACCGCATAATTCTGTATGTTCTGGTGTTAATAATATTTTTAACTCAATTTGTCGATTTTATAATCGTATTTTACGGTTAATCAATTCCAATTGTCGACGAGAATTGAATGAATGAATGCCACGTCTTACCAGGGTATTAAGATGCGAAATTTAATTTTAAATCCGTTTAGTTCCGCGACACTAAATTATCAGTGTTTGTGGCGCAACCAATTCCAATTCAATTCCAATTCACTCGTTTTGAACAAAATTCGTGTTTGTCGTGCAACTGTTTTAATTTAATGTTAATTACTGCAAACATCAAAGGCATAAAAGAGTTTTTTATAAAGTTGCTACGAAATATTTTTATTTAAAAAACTCTTTGATGTTTGTATGAATAATATAAGTGGCCTATGCTCAACCCTACGTGATAATTAGCTTGTCGAATGTACAACAGAGTGTATGTCTGTAACATTGTTGTACGAAATGGAAATAAAATATGTTATTCTAAAGACATTCCGTTAAAATACGTTATTAATAGAACAAATCTATTTTCTTTGCTTGATAGTTTACAGCAATAAGTTACGCTTTGTTTATTAGTTAAACGTGGGATTAAGCCTAAATTTAAGCCATGTTTATTGTTATACTCAAGTGTATATGTATCGATACTCTTTATAATCAATCAACTATTTATATCTTCAGTTATCGATGCTAACAGAATGGAGTTTACTGACCGGAAATACTATATTTAATTTGAACACGAGTTATTAACGGAAATACACGTTTTTATTATCCCTCTATCGTTTTTGACTATATTTAAATAGTGTATGTCTGTCTGTTTATATGTCTGTCTACTTGTCTGTCTGTTAGTTTGTCTGTATGTCTGTCGGTTGGTTTGTATTAGTTAAAGATAAAATTATTCTCATAATAGTTAAAGTTATTAAAATTTCTAGCAATTATTACTAATGTAATTTTAATACCACTAATTTCTATCACTAATAACAATATTTTTTAATTTCAAAATAGTGTAATTGTATAAATGGAAGTCTGAAAATTCGTTAGGTACTAAGTAGAGTCTTCTAACTTTAACGATTTTGGAGTTACGGCCCTTTAAAGTTGGTTAAAATCGCAATACGACCACGAATATGTGATTTCAGCTGATTCAGCAAGTAGACGGTACGAGTTTCCATTGTTTTTTTAGTTCGCAAGCGTATATTCAGTTTCATAAATCGGGTGTAATGTTTCAGAAACAGAAAAAAAAAATGACGCGTATGTATGCAAAATAAATCGCTTTTCGCGAAAACCCGTTGTTATACGAAGGCGAACCGAACCTGCTTTTATAGGTGTATATTAAGATCGTTCCGACTTTTTAACGTTGTACTATTTGAATTATTACTGCATTTGAGAATTTAAATAAATGCTTTTTTTAAAATAATTGCATTAGTAATATATAGCGCTATTACAGAGAACAGTGAAATAATTGTATTATATTCGAGAAATAAATCCCTAGTATTGTTGAATATTTAACTATAAAATACGTTCTTTGCGCCCTTTACCCCTTAGACTAGCCCTAAATAACACAATAACCTATCGTGCGTACCATTCGAACAACCCAAATGACCTTATACACGTAGAATGCGCCCCCTAAAACGCGACAACTGAATCTGAACCGCTGAGAAACCAAATAAAGGGCGAACAGAACCAGCAAATAATTTATCATAGCGTGACTGAATCCACTGACATGAAAATAATCGCTGTACCATTTTTTTCACGGATTCAAATGTCAATGTTATACTTGAAGGCCACTAAAACCTATTTCTAGCAAAAGGCAATCGAATCCTACAGATTTTGACTATAAACATGTAAAAATGTACGTTGTACTGTTCTAAATTAGTCCTGGTACCCCTTTCAACGCGAGAGTCAGAGAGCGACATCTCTTAAATTATTTACTGGTAGCATCAAACGAAGTTTCGTCAGTAGTATACGCATAAAAAGCTTATCAGGACGCTGTATACCATGAAAAGCTCATTCTAAGCGCTCCACTGCTTCCATTCAGCCACTAGTAAAAGCTCCCCGCCCCTTGCCACTTCGTGGGACCCCGCTAAACTTGCATAGAGATACACAGATATCGAGCTTTTACTGATAAGCTGCTTCAGATGAACTTTTGCACTCAAAAGTTCGTTATTTCAAGTTATTACGTGCCCCCCCTCATAAATTAGATTAAATTATACAGTTTTATTTTAAATATCATTTATAGTTTAACCATACAACTGTTAAATAACTTTTAATTTATCGTTTCGTTTTGTTATACGTATTAAAAACTGCAACAACGTACAACTAACACCAATAACAGCTAAAGTCACCACTAAACAGTACCCCAACACATCTAACAATAAAAATTTCCACCATTCAATATCAGCGTTAGGCAATCTCAAATGTTCGGTCCCTTTATGTCGAATAACATATTCCATCCACCATACAACCTTATCTAACGATTTCATTGGTTGATCTTGAAGCAGGTCAGCCACTTGTGCCATACGGCTAGCATACCTTAAATTCAAAACAAAATCATTCACATATTTGTAACAATTTTTATAAACATAGGTATATCCTAGTTGTAGAGCCCTATTAGGGTTTTATACATAGCAGAACTGAAATCAGCATAAAATGCCCATTAATTAGAGCCCAAACACAACATTTTACCACTAAAATTAGTCAGTTAGTCTACGGCTCACTCTCGACTAAAACAACAACGCGACTAAGGCTAATTTTAGTGATAATACATCGTGTTTGGGTTCATATTATAGGGCATTCTATCTGGAAACTAATGCATTTATTTAAAAGCGCCTAAGACCTTTACGTTAGTTACTAGTTGCATTCAAAACGTAGTGTTAGTGTAATAAGCGATATTTAAGATCTTGTAAGACTAATACTTGCCTTGGATTTTCAATTACTTCTACAATAGCTCTTTTAAAATCATCCTTAGACATTTTAGAATAATCTAGGCCTAAGCCAAGCCCAAGTTTTTTCACTTTGCGTATATTTTGTGGCTGATCTGAGAAAAATGGAAGTCCCAGTACTGGAACTTTACTATGAATTGCTTCTTCTAAAGATTGCAGACCTCCCTGTGTTATAAACAAACGTATATTTGGGTGATCTATACAACAAAGTATATATTAGTCTTATGCTAGTTTTTAAATTCAGTATTAATTTCTTTTTAATTTGAACCCCAACACGATTTTATATCACAAGACTTAGTCGTAAAGACTAACGGCTAAGTCGAGGCTAACTTTAGTGATAAGATATCGTGTTTGGGCTCAAATTAAAGGTAATTTTAAGAGGAATTCGGTATTGCTAAGCAGACGTACTTAAAATATCTTGTTGTGGTAACCATTTCCGGATTTCAACATTTTGTGGTTTACCATGTAAATTTTCATCTTCAAACTTCCAGAGGACATTATATGGTAATTCAGAAAAGGCTTCCATTATATTATGTTTAACTGATAGCGGTAGCATTGCACTCTGCAAGTTAGAGCCTAAACTGAAATAAATAGCGCCTTGCGTCGAGTTGTCCAAATAGGCCCCAATTGTCTACAAATGTTATAATTATTTTTTTGGTATTTGGTGGTAGTGGATGGATTACCGGTGGTAGGGGACGGCTGGGTTTTATGTGTAATGAACTATATTCGATTATAGCTGGGCCATTTGGTCTAGGTTTTGAGAAAATTGGGTTTACATTTAAAAACAACATGTCGACCTTTCGGGTTAGCTCGTGGAAACTCGGTAGGCTCCTTCCGACTATTTTAGGTATTGATTTATCTAGATCTTGAAAGATATTGTAGTAGTAATAATATCTAGAAGGTTATTAAATACATTATGATTGGGATTATTATTTTAAATATGTTTCTACCTTAACCATAACGAAAATGTAACACTTTCCAGACGATCCCAAAATGTTAGGTCATCATGAAAGGGTAAAAAGGGCTCTGGATTTAAAACCGGATGTACAGGGTTGCCAAATGCTTCATGGACTGTTAAAATAGTTCCTGATGATAAGATTCCAACCTTGTACAAACAATTAAATAGCCCTAATAATTGCGGCAAATTATGAGCGTGTAGGGGGAGTAGCTTAAGCCGGCCCTGTTTTCTCTACGTATATAACATACATTGGTGATACTTTTTTCCCCTAGTGCATGCGGCGTGGCTTAGGCTGGCTCTGTGCTCTATTTCGTATATAATATACTTACAGATGGACATTTAAAGATATCTCCGAATATTAACATTGTTGGTAGTGTCCATTCGACAATGACCAAATCAAAATGTTCATTTTGGGCATTTTTGATCAATTCCTGGACTTCTGGGTGATTTAAATGTTGCTCAGTCAGTTGTTGCAATATTTTAAATTGTTCTTTAATACTATCTTTAGGCGATTGTTTCGCTAAATCACAGAAATTTAGAATGTTTTTTAAATGAGAGAAACTTAAATCGATCTCTTTTAAATTCGTTAGGTTTGTATCGCGTATTGGGTTAGTTGTAAGCACTACCTGTAAACAAATCTTAGTGATGTTGTGGCTGCTGGGGTGGAAAGAACTTAGGTGTTCGGTGTTTGAGTTGATCTTACCAGTTCATGTCCCCGCACAGCTAATTCTTTATATACGGCTTGGTAGACTATTTGGTGGCTGTAAGATGGAATTGGGAAGACCCCTAAAATTCTCGCGCCCTCACTTAGGCCCAAGATGGCACTGGTTATAATTAAAACGGCCCCCAACGGTGACATTATATATATAAAATATATTTTAAATAAATATTGCTTTATATAATATATGTTTTTGTACACTGATAGAATAATTATAATTTATAGAATTTTTATGTTTTGGTAATTAAGATTATAAGAAATTTTTAACTAACTTAAAATTTTAATAGGCAATTTTAAATAATTTGACACACTTATATTTTTAAATTCTCACGAAATTATATAACAATATTGATAAAATTGTTATAACAAATAAAATGACAAACAATACTCGATTTTTAAACGGAAATACACGTTTTTACCATCCCTGAATCTGAAATACTATAGCTCTTTTGTACAACCGTACACAACAATAAAAATCCTAGTCCATAAATAAAATAGTTCTCAAACAACAAAAACAACAACAAAAAACTTGTAGTAAATATTTTTTGCCGTGTTTCTTCGTAATCCAACTTTTTTCAGTTATACAGACAGTTCTTTCAGACTGAAATGCATGTAAATAGCGTTGTTAGTCCCCGAAGGGGCTGAAATTTGTTTCACACGACTTTTATAGTACTGCTGGTTGCGGCAAAATTACACGGAAACCTATTGTGAGTTATGTGACCAAAAGATTTGTCTTTTTATGTTTATTTCGTGAATATAAGACAAGAATATTTATATAATACAAGTATTTTTATCATCGGCGTGAAGAATCACATGAATGGGGTGTAAACAACCCCACCGTGTCCCCGCACGAGCGTATTTTCGCCAATCCAATTTACGAGTCGAAATTTGTTACGATATAACAGCAAAATAGATGTCGAAAATAGAGCAGACATATCTAGTACAATCTAAATTTAACCACACACTAAAAATACCACTAAAATTGACGATATTTTAACAGCTGACAGTCTCAGTTTTATTGTAGCCACTACTAAATGTAATTGTTATTGGTATTTAGACACACACAATTATTTTTGTCGATTTGTCCTTTTTTAAAAGTCACAGTAACAACTATTTGAACGTGTCAATACGCTAGAATTCAAATAACTTGAATCCAGAATGCAATAACTTCAGTTCCAGCCGTTAAACTTACCCCCTGTTACCCCCCACCAAACGTACGTCTATGATTTCAAGTGGAAATCGTCTGGAGATCTAGGGGATTGCTGGATTTAATATGTATTGGACTTTGCACAGAGCCACACTAGCTCAATATATCAATTTCGTTTAGAAACATTTTTAAACATATCTATTATAACGTATATATGGTTCAAAGTAACATAAAACAACAAAAAAAGTAACAATTTGAGTAAAAGTGTGTTAAGGAGAAGCCACAAGGGCTTTAACATAGCTGGATTGAACTCAGAAAGAAATTTCTTTTAAAATAAGCCCAAACACGGTTTTTATCACTTAGTTAGTCTAAGCCTCACCCTAATTAATTAAGGCTAAGTCAAGCGAGACTAATTCTAGTGATAAAAATCAAGTTTAGGCTCAAATTGCAGGGAATTTTATGCTGTGTTTCACTACAACTATATAATAATTATAAAATCGTAACAATATATATATTGCCAATGAATGTATTGCGTGGCCGGGTGTTGAACTCAGCACTCTAGATGACTTGTATTATTAATGGCTTGTTGAAACAATTGTGCTGATAGAATGGAGCCAATTAGGACCGACTGACAAACCAAACACCACCAAAACTGGCCAAACTACATTTAACAAGTTGGCAATGCTGACTGAGCACTAATTGGCCTATAATAGATACACAAACCGGACCTAACTTCGTGTAAATGTACATGAATTGTCTCATTTAAGTCCGCAAACATGTTGAACACCTCTGTTTGTTCAATCAATTTGTAAATTCGTATTTTTCAGTAAAATAATGGTTAAACTTATAATAATTTAGTTGAATAATAAAAATTTACGGGTTCTGTAGTGAAATCTTTGGGGAATCGAATGGCGTCAACTAGAACTTAGTAAGACTTATAGTTCTGGAGATACGGCCCTTTAAACTTTGGTGTTTCGCAAGTTATACAAATAAATTACGTAGGTTGCTATGCAACCAGCGCAACAGCTGCGTGAAACTGGTTGCAGAACATTAAGACAATTTCGCATATCTTTACGACTAAATTCCTCTAAGACTGTACACTTTACCCGAAAAAGTTTCAAATAAAAACTATACATATTAAATGTATCTTTAATTTTAACAAGTATACATTTTTGTGTATCTCCAGCCGTTTTAAAGATATACGAAAAATAGTTTTCACGAATGCGTATATACAGTGTTTCTGATTGAATGATTCCAAGTCTAGTTGACAGCATTGAACCGGAACAGACATAAGTGACAATTTCACGCGTTCCGGTTGGTAGAGTGATGTTCCGGTAACCGGAGCACCGTTCCGGTGATACCCAGATCACTATCTATATATCCGGTCTATGCGGGGAGATATTTCAATTTATACAAATATTGTTATGGCATTTGATTAACATTATTTCTCTAAAGACCCCCCACCCCCCCATTCACTGAAAATGGATATTTTTAAATAATAATTATCACTAATGTAAAAATAGGAATTTATTTCATTTTAATGAAAACTAATGATGTATTTTGTACAATTTTGAAATCCCTACGCCCTAAAGGCCCTTGCACAACGCTCCACCACCCCCCTAGGGGTTTACAGTACCCCAAAATTAAATATGTCTCTAGAGAAATTAATTTATCGAAGTACCAATTCAATATCGAATGTATTTCTATATAACGCCCTTTAAAATCAAATATAGTACTATCCCCCCTTAAACTAGGGTTCCCCCCTTTGCCCAAAGGGCCAAATATCTTGAAATTAATATTAAGATAGTCACGTTTCTGTTTTATTAATATTTAAAAACATAAAACTCAGTTTGTTTTTATTTATTTTAATATTAATGCATTAATGGTACATATGGCTCTGTAAGGGTTAAGCCCAAATATATATTAGTTTTCTATACCCCTGAATACTGCTTATTTTTATTAAATTCGCCGCGAAACCAAATCCATCCTAGGGGTTAACGAATCCACACTTCTCCTACCTACCCCCTATTCCCCCCACTACATACCCTCCCCCCCACGTCCCTGCATTGCCATTTTCCCGCCCCCCCGTGCAGTACATAGCTAGAAAATGTGTATGGAGCCTCTGGCATTGGTATTGATTTCTAGTCCCCTTCTTGCAGCTGCCCCCCCGCACCCCGATATACAGGACGTCCATGGTCGGGGTGGAAGGGGCTGTATTGCTATGCATTTGTGGAATATATTATTAATATTATTAGTATCTTGCATAAAGTAAACATATAATCTTTATTTTGGTTGCCCAATGCTTGTTTATTTCTAGACTACTATAAATTAAATTTATTAATTATTTTTATTGGTTTAAATTGCATTAACGTAGCTTTGATTTGATTTCGAAATGAATTCGCTCCGAAAACAATTGGTATTGTATGTAGCTGGGCACAAAAGACCACATTGCATGATATGTGACAGCTAAAAGCCCCTTGAAAGCTGACAACTATATTTCTATAAGCTAACAATATGTTAGTATCATCATCGCTGTCAAAAGCTGCTCATTTCAAAATACATTTCAAACGTTGATAAACGTCATTGTTTGTGTTTGTTGATTGGCAACATTGTTTCACATCGGTCTATTTTGTGTCAAAACATAATTAATAAACTCATAATTTAAAATAACAAACAAAATAGTTTCATTTGAGTTATTATGGCTTAAAGAAGAGCCCTAGGGGCTCTAACATAGTTGGATTGTATTCCAAATGAAATTCCTTTTAAAACGAACCCAAACACGGTTTTTTATCTTTAGTTAGTCTGGCTTAGTCTTAGCCTCATAGACTAGTTAAGACTAAACCGAGTCTGACTAACTCTAGTGATAAAAATCGAGTTTGGGCTCAAATTGCAAGGAATTTTATACTATATGTAGTAAGAACTCAATTACTCTTTTTTTGCAGTATAGTAAACTTTAAAGAGCTGTAGCTCTGAAGCTATTACACACAGAGAGTTCTAATTAGCGCCATTAGTTTTCTTGAAGTTCTTAGTACATGTACTCAAGTTTACAGAACTATTTAACTGTTATTAATAACATTATAAAATAAAATATTAGCCAAGAGAATTTAAATTTATAACAATGTGGTGTATGATTACTTGGGGTTCTTATAATCCCATCTCCGCCATAAAAAGATGAAAATAAGCCTGCTTTTATGTCGCTTGCGTTAATACGTAGCTTCCGGTTCGTCGTAGCGTTTAATTTGAAAACTGTCCGCTAAGAGTTCAGATACAGGAAAAAGAAAATGAAATTGTCTATTTGCTTTTCATCTTCTTATACGTCTTTTTCTACACTCCAGTCACTTATTCTGTTTTTATTTCACGAAATAAATTGAATTTATTTCGTCAAATTACGCTTGGCTGACCTCAGAAACTCTCGTAAACCTTTGAACAACCCAACCCATTGCTTCAGCATATAAATATTTATTTCAATTGTTAAATTGTAGCAAAAATACAAAATTTAAGGGGTTTTTTTTAGTGGGAAAACCTTTAGAATTTACGATTTTAACTCTCTAGGGGACTTGGGGTGTGTTGGTACTAGTGTTAAATCCTTAATAATCAAAGTATTAAGGGTGTTCGTTAATAGCGGGTCCCTTGTGGCCAATTAAACTTTAATACATCCCTGTAATTACGCATATTCCCCTCGTTGCACTAAAATAGATGCGTAATGCCCTTATTGCATGTTTTATTGCTGAATCATTTGCATTAATATCAAATATGGAAGTAGGAATAGTTCAAATTTGCCGCCAAATATTTGCTGTGTCTATGTCTTATATTATTTCCGTTCGTACCCTTAACTTCCGGTTTGAGTCACCCTGGAGAACGAATATATCGTTAATTTCACCGCGGCAGCTAGAACGCTCCAAGCATTATCAGTATACATGAACACAAGATGAATAGACGTCATCAATCTCTTATGCTTTGCTTATTTCCGGTTAGGGTTTAAATGTTACGTTGGTACTATGTAACTAAGTTTTGACTTGGGGGGAAGTACACAAAAGATACCTTAATCAATACATACACACAGATATGTTTCATATTTTAATTATTGCAATATTTAAGAATCTTTAAAAAAATCTAGCACCAAAACTAGAATAGCTAGAACGTTCTAGTTAGCACCATTAGATTCCTTGGAGTTTTTGGTATCTATTTAGTAATTTTGCTAAATATTAGATTGGTTAAAACACCAAAATTTAATTAAATACACATATCGCTAATGTAATATATTTTAAAAAACGTTTAGGTAACTTTAGGGAACTCTAACTCTAGAACTAAAAAAGATGGAAGGTTCTAGTTAGCGGTAATCGATTTATTAGAGTTTTTTGTATACGTAAACGTTTATCAATTTTAAAATATGTTGTTAGTATTTACTATAAACTTAAATTACTGTATTATTAGAAATTAATATATATATCATGACCAACTTGTCACTGGTGTAATGCGGGCAAGTGTACTCTTAGGCGTTTCATATGTTTTTAAGGGGAAATATCGCGCAATTATTAGTTTTCTTCCATTTCAGACACAATTTGGCGGACAGACTTGGATTTTATGGTGGTTCACCACGATAGGTTGGTAGTCCTGAGTTTTATGACTGCTACATCACCTGGTAATACTACTACAGCAGTTCCAAGTACTACAATTGAAAGTATTACCGGTACTTCAGTATTTAATAGTACTAAAGTACCTGTAGAGCATATTAGCTTTAATTTCATGAAGATGTTAAAAGATTTCTTTAGCATGGAGTCCTCTGACAATAATGTTGGTAAGTACTATTAATATTTTAAACTAGGGGCATAATAATTAGGGGACTTTTTGCACTAGATTCTGGGTTTGGTAGTTCTGTGAGTGTCGAGTACTTAAATTATGCGTTAGCTTTATTCGTGTACTCAGTACGGTATCCAGCAATATTCTGGAATACTAATAAGTGTTTCGGCGCCATTTTCTCAGTGCAACTATTAGCAAATGGCCTCCAAAGTTTGCTAGCGTTTGCTGGAATGTCCGTTTTGTATAAAGTGAGTTGCTATTAATAGCAAAACTTTAAACGTTAACTGATTGTTGCATTTTTTTATAAATAGGTACAAATTATAGGGGCTTGGAAAGCTTTGCCCCTGTTACGGCATTACCCTGATGGTATGTCCCCCCTCGGGGGACGTTCCCCATTTTTACTAAACCCACACGTCACCTTAGCGCTTTTTGCGCTGTCTAGTCTATTGGTGCTATCTTCAAGTCTTATTTTGTACCTATACGGCCATGGGCGGTAAGCTCAACTAAGCGGCACATATGTAAACCGCTCCCTAGTTATTACTTTAGAACGGTTTACATATATATACGAATAAAATATTGAAAAACTAATTTGTATCTATTTTTTGGGCAGATTTAACTCGTTTTTAAACCAACAAAAAGACCGCAAACATATATTTGTGTCGCCGTCATCGCACCATCACTCCTGGGGATATTTCACGCATTGTGCCGCCCTTTGCGTGTTAGTTGCAGTGGCTGTAGCGTACGCCCCCCTTTTATACGATTACACTGTTGTGTATCGGGGCTCACTAGATGGCGCTGTTTTAGCGTGTATTGTCGCTAGTATTTCACATTTATTCCTTTGGGTGTTAGTATGGTTGTTTTTGACCATAAAACATCGGTGGACATTCAAACTACGAGTTACCGTAAGTTATACATGTTTTTATACTTGATTCTAGCAAAACGTATCTCGACGATTAAATACGGTAGTGTAACATGCACTAATAAATTAATTTTAGCGTAAATTACGTTAAATACGCATTATTAGTGATATTTAATCACTCATACACTAGAAATTCAGCGATTTTTAATCGAATATTAGTAAAAATAGGTTTTTTTGGGGTTTAGGTCGGTAGAGCAACAGTGCGATCGGCACGTAGTGTGAAACTAGTAACAGATATTGACCTAGCAGGGTGTCGTTCGGAAGAAGGAGTTCAACAACCATTGTTAATAGTTGGAAACGGCCGGACTTATACAGTTTCGGAGCATTCGCCGAAAAAAGCGATAATGAGTGTAATTCAAAAGGCTGCCATGGATAAAAAGAGTAAAACTAGCACAACTGCTAGTAGCGTAGGGTAAATTTAGCTCTAAACCAGACGTTTAGGAAGTAGAAATAATGAAATAAATCCAAATTAGGGGATCTTCGGTAGGGGACGAGGACCCGGAAGAGCAAATCTATTGGTTGCGGCCAGCGTTGGTTAGCCCGCAACGCACACCGGACTCCGGATCAGAGGATCGCCTGTGTTGGTTCAGTTCGAGCAATCGCCGCAAACAGGGTGGCCAACATAAGCATAAAGTTACCTTTAACGAAGCCTCTAGTACGTCTAATATTCGGTAACTAATGTATCATCTTCTAATATTTGTGTTGTTTCGTTGTTGGTTGTACTGTTACTGTGGTTTTGGGTTTTTCGTTTTAACACAGTTGGCATGATTGGTTCTGTTGCTTTTATTAGTGTATAATGCAAGCTTAATTTTAGGCCCTAGAACCCCTTAAGTCTTTTAAGTTCCCCTAATTTGAACATATATTCGTTGTATTAACAGGTTTAAGCCTAATTTACTCCTAAATCTTAAATATTTTAAAGATACTACTAAAATATGTTTGTATTGCATAGATAGTTAGAAATATTATTTTGAGTAAGCGGTTTACACATGTGCCGCCTCTTAATAATCATATTTATTCTTTGCCCGTATAGTAATACAAAAGGAGGTGCCGCCAAACCATCAAAGTTGCGATCTTCAGGAAACGGAGGCGTTGATGAAGATGACGGCGACTACGCTACTCTGAGGGAACTTCCACTAATCCCTTCCATGGTGCACCCGGACCTGGAGGACGATACAACCTCAGAAGAAGGCGGCAAAGTGAGTATTTCATTAAATATCCTAATATTAACATTGCATCATAGGTACGGCTAAAACTAACAAGTGTTACCAACCTACCCAACAACAAAACTCCCTAAAAAACCCCTAAGTACCCTAAAAAACACTAAGTACCCTAAAAACCCCTAAGTACCCATAAAAAACCCCCCTACAGTCCCCTGAACCGTTTGAATCCAATTAAATCAGCAAACTACGCTTTAAATAATACTAATAATTGCTGCCAACTGTTACCAAAATGAAAATCCTGCTAAAACCGTTGGTTTCTCAGTTGTTAGCATGCGTTAGAGACGATAATGTGACATACGCTAGCACCAGTCGGGATTTGATCCCACCTGGTGACTATGAGGACCCAAGTCCCCTGTTAACACCGGAACCCCTGTCCGACAGAGAGGACCATCAGCCTACCACTGCCAGACTAACTGCTGCGGTTAACACAACTAACAATAACCCGGTTACTGTTACCGTACACACACAGGTAAACCGCTTGTAAACGCTTGCTTAAAACTATCCTTGCTTGATTATATATGGTGTTACTCAAGCGGCACATGAGTAAACCGCTCCCTAATGATTACATTTAGGAGTCATACGGCCATATTACAGTTGTATGCATGTTTATGAGTAAACCGCTTCCTAGTGATTACATTTAGGGCTCTTTACTACCAACGTTTGCACCCAACAGTTACCAATGGCTCAAACACCTCGTTGCCTTCGCCGCGCCGATTCTGGAATGCCCCCGGAAGAGCTCACGCCTCGCTCTGACTCTATCTCAACTGAGAGCTCCAGTTCACCGCCGGAGCCGCCGGGCTCAAACCACAGCGAAACCTCGTCAGGCGTTCACTCAAACGCCTCAAATAACTCAGACCACATACACCATCATCAACAACAATTACCCCTGCCCCCACCACCCGCACAACTAATCATAAATCATCCTCAACAACCCTTACTGAATCATCAACTATCCCAAGTCATAGCTTCACGCAGAACGGCTAGCGTGGCAGATCTAGCTGGCCAAAAAGAGGATAACCAATGGAAAAGTTGCTCACTGCAACGTAATGTACAGCCCCCTAATTTCAGGGGCCAAAATGGGGGTGCTAGAGTTGATTATTCTGCTGCGCCTCGTAATATTGAACCAGGCTATGGTTATTTGGGAGCTAAAAATGAAGGCTCAAATTATGGGTATGCGCCTCAAAATATAAAAAATGAGAGCTCTAATTATGGGTACAATAACTCAGTGCCTCAAAACATTAAAAATGATGGCTCAAACTATAATTACAACAATGCAGGACCACAAAATGGATATAATAATTCTAAAAATGGTTCTAATTCTCAAATCCCTAAAACTGATTCGTCTAGCTATATTCATAATAATTTAAATTCGCAAAGTCCGAAAATCGACTCTTCTGGTTATGGTTGGAGCAAATCGAATCCACAAACTCCAAAACTGGACCAATCCGGTTACGGTTTCACCAAAGCGAACGCTCAAACCCAAAATATTGACCATTCTGGTTACGGTTACACAAAGTCTAATCCCCAAACCCCGAAAATGGATGCTCCTAACTATAATTACAACCAAAACGAATCCTCGAATTTCCCTAATCCCCCAAACATAAAGAGCGAAGCATTCCCTAATCCTGAACCGGAGTCCCATCGTCGTAACTCTAGTTACGGTTACAGTCCGGTTATAAAACCGGATGTAACCATTCGGCATAATTCCATTTATGGTACTGATACGATTACGGTTAGGGGATCCATTTATGGTTATACTGGGTCAGTAACCAGTGATACCAACGAAGTTGTTACGTATTCCCCTAGTACTAGTCAACATGGTTACACGGTTAAACCTAATAATAATGAAGTAACTAGTCCTGCGAATGGAATTTATGGGTTTACTAAAGCAAAAATCCCCCAGAATGAAACCCCAGAACATGGGATACCAGTTATATTAGAAAACAGTGAAAGTACAGTGGTTATTCGTCGGAAAAGTGTTAAACCACTTGCAGTCGTTGAGACGATTCCGGTTATAACCGAAGAACCATTTGGCCGGTCAACTAACATGAAAATGACGTCGTTTACGGAAAATAACGATCTTAAAAATATCCAAGCTTCCTCAGCGACCCTTCCCCATTATCCTACCCAGCCGATACAGCCCCAAAACCAATATCCGCATTGCTCCACTATGCCATTACCCCATAATATACCTACAGGGGCGCCGCCCCCTAATTTAGGGGCTGGTACTAGTTGTAATGTTTACCCTAGGCAGCATTCAACGATACCTACACATCATAATGGCGTTAGATTGTTTCCCCCAAATCAAAATCCTTATACGAAAAGAATTAATTTCCCTAATGGGGGGGTTAGGGGCTCTAATGAAGGGATTTATGGAAGCTCTAGCTCAAACGGACAAAAAACGGGAGATGTTTATCATTATAATTCTTAAGTAGTTATTTCATTTTTGCTGCCATTGGCAACACTGATTCAACCTTATATACCATTATACATGTAATTTTTAGCCATTTAGACTTGATTTCAAACAATTTAGACTCGATTTTAAACAATTTAGGCTTTATTTTTGAATATTTATACCTAATATTTAGATTATTTAGCTAAAATGTGCTTTTAAAATCATTCATGACAACATATCATCTACATAAAGTATTTTTACATTAAAATCAACTTTATAATCGATAAATCTATAGTAAATCGATTATAAATTAATTAAAAACAAAGCTAGATTCTATTTTTAACCCAAAAAGCGTATAAATTGCTATAAAAAAATTCATATCATTGTGCAAGTGTTGCCAAAGGCAGCAAAAATCCCCCAAAACGCGTTGTGATGTAACTAGTTTTTAGCGCACACAGGGCTGTATTTAGTAAGATTTTAGCCCCCCTTAACACTAAATTAACCCCGTAAGAACCGGACTGACCATACAGGGTGCGCCATATTTTAATTTTAACCGAAAGTTACAATAATATTAATAATATCGACATATAAAACATTGCACAATATTAATAGGGCAGTATTTGAGTTGTAAAGCGCTTTTACGTGTGAATACCCCTCAAATACTATCATGGCTCATAATAAATATAGAAAAATAATTATTGTATATTTTTTTTACAATTTAGTTGCGTATACAGGCTTCTTAAATACCAAAGATATTCTCTAATTTTAGTGTATTGTAGATTTTTTACATTCCAATATTTAAAATAAGGCACACACACACTCAAAACATACATGTGGACCATCGAATTACATCGGCTTAGTCATATCATCAAAAAACAAATCATTTTTAAGTTAATTCGCCCCAAAAAAATAAAAAATAATAACATTTTTTACATTTATAATACACAAAAAACAATTTGTTAGTTTAGGTTAATATTTAAAATTAATTTTATATATATTTTCAGTAAATAAATGTATTTTCCCTAATTTACAATTCTAAAAAATTAATTTTAAATATTAACTAGTTGGTAGAACTGTAAATAATTATTTATGCATATAGAAATAGGTTATTTATTATATTTTGTACATTTATAACTGTCTATAATATGTCCATTTTACTTGAGTTGGCAACACTGTTCCTTAAATACAAATTATGTGCAAATGCTTATATAAATGCGATTTGTTTATTGTCTAAAAAAGCAACAATTTATTATTTTATTTTAATAAATTGTTGCTTTTATTTATAAACAAATTCGTAATCCTTTGGTTAACTATCTATTGTTATATTCTCATAATAATAACTATAAAGAAAATAAATATAATAACTGTCGATTTATTAAAAAAATATACACACAATAACATTTATTGTATCGATTGTTTCAAATTTGGCGCCCACTAATTTTCATTTTAAATATTTGGTAACATTGCTGTAGTAAATTTAGGACCATTATAACGAAAAGTCTGAGGAAATAAATTAGTGTCCGGCAAATTTGAAACTATCGAATTATTATCATGTAAACGTGTTTTCTGATTAATTGTTAAATAATTTTTATTTATTTTGATTTGATGTAAAAATGAACAATAAATATCAATAATTAATGACTTATATGTTAAATAAACTAGACAAACCTGTGTTAATTTATTTTTGTCTTAAGTTTTGATATAGTTGGCAACACTTTTTATAGTTTTCGTATTTCATTTACCTAAAAATTCATATTTAAGATCTTTAAATTAAATAAGTATCTAGTTAAATACAAATGATTAATGAAATTTACAACGATTTATTAAATATTTCATTATTTTAAACCAAATAATCTTCTTATTTTGAATGGTTGGCTAAACTGGGAATTCAATTTATAACATATATTTAAGTAATCTAATATCATTAAATTAAGCAATATTGAACACCCAAATAAGTAAAATACATAAAATTCGACAATTTTAATCAATATCTGGCCACAATTCCATTATTTTAGCTATATAAACGCGTTTTTTTTTGTTTACCGCGCGCGAAATTTGCAAATTTGTTGCCGTAACAAACCCGCGTTGTTAAAATGACAACAGAATCTGTCAAAAACGCACATTTGTATCAGGCAAACAGGGGTGACACGCGGCAAGCAAAATAAACTTATTATTGTGCCATATTCTCATTGAAACAGCACGTGTTTCATTGTACAGGCACGGTGTATCCGGGTAGCATAAGTTTGACTAGGCGGTGACAGGCGAAAACCGTCAAAAATTCGTCAACAACGCGTCAAAAACGCGATTTTGGAACAGGAACACAGAATATTCAAGAATGCCGCGATTTAGTTTAAATACACAGCCAATCATATCGCTAGCGACATCTATTCAACCAATCACAAGAGTGATCTCGTGCTTGAAAGCACTGAGCGGCCATCTTAGAGTATTAATATAGATGAATATTGTATTTGTATTTATTTAACTGTTATTTTGGTTAATTTATGTAATTTCGCGATTTTATATGATTGTAAATTAATAAAATAAAGGCTAGTTTGTTAATTTATGTGTTTTCACGTGATTTAAGCTTAATTTCATGGGGTTAGTTATTGGGTGTTTCTGTATAGTGATACCATCGTTGTTATAACAAAGTTTAGCGTTTCTAACCTATAATAACAACACGTTATTTGAATGTTTGATCAATATAGTTGTAACAAACAGTTAAAATGAAAGTCGAAGAAGTGAAATCGACTGTTAAAACCCAAAGAATTAGTGCGCATACCCATATAAAAGGCTTGGGGTTAGACGAAAATGGGACGGCGATACAAAGTGCTGCCGGCCTCGTCGGGCAAGAAGCCGCCAGAGAGGTATTTATCCCACTTTATCCCAATTAAAACTCATGAAATAATATGCATAATGAATCAGGCTGCAGGGATTGTAGTCGATATGATTAAGAGTAAAAAAATGGCGGGCCGCGCTGTGCTATTGGCGGGCCCACCGGGTACGGGCAAAACAGCGGTAGCACTAGCCATCGCGCAAGATTTGGGCAATAAAGTCCCGTTTTGCCCGATGGTTGGCTCCGAAGTGTACAGTACCGAGATTAAAAAGACTGAAGTGCTCATGGAGAACTTCAGGCGGGCGATAGGACTTCGCATTCGTGAAACCAAGGAGGTTTACGAAGGCGAAGTTATCGAACAAACTCCGGTTGAAACCGAGAATCCTGTTGGCGGTATTTATTCAATCTGAGTTTGTTTGAAGCCGCTTCAAAGTTTCAATCGGCTTTCGAAACGATAATTACTTTATATATATATAAACAAATTGGCCATTTTGTGTTGATAGCGTCCGCCATCTTGTTTCAATCCACTGAGTTCAACATAGATAGAATAGCCATTGTATATAAAGCCGATCGAGATTTAAAGCGGCTTCAAACTATATAATAATTAAATTATAATTTAATGTAATTATTGCATTAGGCTACGGAAAGACAATTAGTCACGTAATAATCGGTCTAAAAACGGCGAAAGGTACAAAACAATTAAAATTAGACCCTTCAATATATGAAAGTTTACAAAAAGAAAAAGTCGAAGTTGGCGATGTTATTTATATTGAGGCGAATAGTGGGGCAGTTAAACGACAGGGTCGCTCTGATATGTACGCCACTGAGTTCGATTTAGAGGTATTAATTATTGCGCTAAAATTATAAATTGGTGTATATAATAATTTTTTTGATAAATAGGCAGAGGAATATGTTCCGCTTCCTAAAGGTGATGTACACAAAAAGAAGGAGGTAATCCAGGATGTGACCCTTCACGACTTGGATATCGCTAACGCGAAGCCCCAAGGGGGGCAAGATATCATGTCGATGATGGGGCAATTAATGAAACCCAAGAAAACTGAAATTACAGGTAAAATTAATAAAAATAATGGTTTTTGGGGCTTTGAACCCCGCCCAGCGTGCCCCCCTCTTAAAAATTCTAAAGGGGGGGTCTCTCTTATTTATCTAGCAAATGTTCTTTTCTATCGTTATATATAGACATTTAGGTCTCTTTAGCAAAATATGATTTCAACAGAGCGGCACATGAGTAAACCGCTCCCTATAAATCACATTTACAACATTAACAAATTCCTATACTAAAACTCGATTTTAAGTGAAATTTATATTAATTTATCAACTTTAGACAAACTTCGTAAAGAAATCAATAAGGTGGTCAATAAATATATTGATCAGGGCATCGCTGAATTAGTGCCCGGCGTTTTATTTATTGACGAAGTCCACATGTTGGACATCGAAACATTTACATATTTACATCGAGCGCTGGAAAGCGCAATTGCGCCAATCGTTATATTTGCGACAAATCGTGGTAAATGTGTCATTCGAGGCACAGAGGACATATCTTCACCCCACGGCATTCCTCTAGATCTTCTAGACAGACTTCTAATCATTAGAACTCTGCCTTACTCAAGGTTACTTTAAATTAAAAGTAACTTTGGTGCAAAATACCAAATTTTTTATTTGCAGGCCTGAATTAGAACAAATTTTGAAACTTAGGGCGCAAACCGAGGGACTTTCTATTGATTCTGAAGCGCTAACGACGCTAAGTGAACTTGGAAACAAAACAACTTTAAGGTAATTTAATTTTAATTTAAAATGATTTTTTTGTTAATTTTTTCTCCATAGATACGCTGTTCAACTATTAACGCCTGGTTCATTAACTGCTAAAGTTAACGGAAGAACATCTATAAACAAATCGGACATTGAAGAAGTCGCTAATTTGTTTTTAGATGCGAAATCCTCCGCGAAAATCTTATCGCAGCAACGAGATAAATTTATGCTTTAAATTACATCAATTTCAAACAAAAAACTGTTTATTTTCTATAATTTGTGTATTTCTAAGTTCTTTATTAATAAAAAATAAACCTAAACATTATTTAGTCATCATTTTCCTACATATATAGTCGTTTTATGAGGTTTTAAACCCAAATAAACAATATTTAGAGTATTTCCCGCAATTGTTTTAAAAAACCGAACGAAATCACCCTTATGTCAAGACTATTTAAGGTGCAATTCGTTCGTATTTCACTATATCGAGTTTCTCTCGTACAAACATACAAAAACGACCTTATGTCTAGACTCCTTAACGGCGAAATTCATGTGTTTCAAATGCGCCAATTAGCGTCAGCCATTTGTTCAACCGGTCAATTCGCGTGTTCTGATTGGTCCAGGTGTCCTAAGCCATGCCGTAGCACTTGGTGGCGTTCGCTGATTGGTCCACTGTCACTTTCACACTTGTCTATAATGTTGATGACGTTCTCAGTGTTAAATTAGAGTTTTTGGGTTAAAAACGTGTTATTAATACCGTAAAACGCGGTGTAGTTAGTGTTATTTTAACTCTAGTTACAATGAAGTACCTAGGTTTATTATTATTAGGGGTTTTTTTGATATGTGGTACGTTTTCTGTTAGAAATTTTAGGTTATTTGTTGTTTAATAGGGGTGTTTTGAGGGTTTTAAGGGTGGTTTTGTGTGATTTAGATGGCGCATTAGGGGATATTGATGTGGTCAGCGAGGGAACGGTTGAAAAAGTCGATTTGGACCTGGGGGCAAGTCGGGAAGGCTCCCGAACCGGTAAGTTTAGCGATTTTATTCTATTTTTTTGAGTTATTACATGAGTTATGAGGTTTTTTTGTCCATTGTAACGAGATACAGTTTGATTAAGTGGTCCATTCGTTTTCTGAAGTATATTCTGTTATCCGTCTTATCGATATCCGTAAATTTTATATGTTCGTACCATCCATATCTAAATTAAAACAATTTAATTATTTTATATTAATTTTGTATGTTTTTATGCCCATACTTTTGATTTTCGGTTATAGGAGCGTAATATTTGTCCCTAGGACTTTGCATAATTAAATTTTGAGCCTCTTTTTCGATTAGTTCAGGCTCAAAATTGTACTGGTCCTTTGTAGAAATTTTTCCTGTTACTGTATTAGCTGAAATAATCAAAATAATATTTAGTTGTAATTTGCTCATATTACTCATATTGCTCAAATATTAACTATCGAATTAATTGTAATGCTTAAGTAGGAATGGCTCAATTTTTTATGAGTTTATTTTGTTTTGAGGCGAATTTGAGCACTTATTTATTTATTATTGAGTAAATATGGCTCAAAACAGTTAGTTTTGAGGCTCAATTTTTGAGCCACGGTACTTACGAGTCCGTAAAGGTAATCCAACACGTACAAAAGATTTGCCCATTAGGTTTTTATGCCCAAAATGGACTTTAAACGGGATATTTTTCGGCTTTTTTTCTTCCTTCTTAGCAGGAAGTTCGTACATTTTATTGCAGAAGTTTTGTCGATATTTTTTATGGATTTTCAGGCCCGTATTAAGTTAAATATGTAATACATATACTTTATATATATTAGAAATAGTATTGTTTTGGGACTTCAGCAATTTTTTTTCATGGTTTAGACGATGAGGTAGTCCAACGCGAAGAAGAAGCAATCAAACTAGATGGACTTAACGTAGCACAGTACAAGGAACTTCGCGAGAAGTCGGAGAAGTTAACGTTTCAAGCTGAAGTGAACCGTATGATGAAATTAATCATAAATTCATTGTATAGAAACAAGGAAGTAAGTTTTAGGGACTTTTCATGAAGTTCCACAAATCGGAACTTCAATTTTCATGATGTTCCACAAATGGAACTTCAATTTTCATGAAGTTCCACATTTTTTATCCTTAGATTTATTTGCGAGAGTTAATTTCAAACGCTTCTGACGCATTGGATAAAATCCGAATGTTATCGTTAACAGATCCAAAAGTGTTGGACAGTAATCCTGACTTAAATATCCGGATAAAGGCAGATAAGGATGGGAAATTTTTGCATATTACCGATACTGGGATTGGAATGACGCGACAAGATTTAGTTAATAATTTAGGGACAATTGCCAAATCGGGGACCGCTGAATTTTTAAATAAAATGCAGGATCAAGCCGCTGCGACGTCGCAGGACATGAACGATATGATTGGGCAGTTCGGCGTTGGGTTCTATTCAGCGTTTTTGGGTAAATTTTCAATCGTATTGATTCTAGCAGTAATAATTATAAAATAAATATAAATTAAAGTCGCTGATCGAGTGATTGTAACTACGAAACACAACGATGACCCTAATCAATATATTTGGGAGTCGGATGCGTCCAGTTATACGATTACGGAGGACCCTAGGGGCCCTACACTGAAAAGAGGCACCACAATCAGCCTGCAATTAAAGCCCGAATCGGTGGATTTCCTGGAAACGGAGACAATTAAGAATTTAGTGCGAAAATATTCACAATTTATAAATTTCCCGATTTATTTATGGAACAGTAAAACTGTGGAAGTGGAAGAACCTTTGGACGCGGATGAAATTGGCGATAAGGATGACGAAAAAACGGAGGATGATGTTGAAGATGCTCAGGTTAATTTAAAAAAAAATTAAATTAGTGCCCATATCATATACTCAATTTCCCTATTAGGTAGAGGAGGAAAAAGAGGATAAACCGAAAACGAAAAAGGTGGAAAAAACTGTTTGGGATTGGGAAATCGTGAATGATTCCAAACCGATTTGGACCCGAAAACCGGCGGAAATCGAAGAATCGGAATACGAAGAGTTTTATAAAGCGCTTACAAAGGACACAAATGGGCCTTTGACGAAGATCCACTTCGTCGCCGAAGGCGAAGTCACCTTTAAATCCGTTTTATTCGTTCCGAAAGCTCAACCATCCGAAAGTTTCAATAAATACGGGACTAAAGTTGATAATATTAAAGTTAGTATGATTTAATCGTTGCAGCTACTATATTTTAACCTTAACAATCTTTTAATTTAGTTATATGTCCGTCGTGTGTTCATTACGGATGAATTCAACGATATGATGCCCAATTATTTAAGTTTTATCCAAGGTGTCGTCGATTCCGATGATTTACCGTTAAATGTTTCGCGTGAAACCTTACAACAACATAAATTAATTAAAGTAATTAAGAAGAAATTAGTTCGTAAGGCGTTAGACATGATTAAGAAGATTGCAAAACCTGAATATGAGAAATTCTGGAAAGAATATTCAACTAATGTGAAGTTAGGCGTCATTGAAGATCCTAGCAATCGCACCCGATTAGCCAAATTGCTTATGTTCCATTCTAGCAATGGTAAGTTTTTTTTTTGGGCCTACACGGCCCTATAGATTTTAATGCCACTTTATCCAGACTGTAATTACTAATTGTAGTATATGTTCTGAAATTTTGAATTTTTTTGAACGTCTAGAAAATGAGAAAAACAAGTTTAAAAGAAATGTATACTTTATTTTAATTTTTTGTGTCTAAACGGCCTAATAGATTTTAATGCCACATTACCCAGAAGTTAATTACTATTTGTAGTACATGTTCTGAAATTTTTAAATTTTTTTAACGTCTAGAAATTGAAAAAAAAAACATTTTGTAAAATTAAAACGGCTTGAAGTTCCAAAACGGAACTTCAGCTGTTTTCATTCATAGATTAATTTGCGAGTGTTAATTTTAATGTTTAGGCGATGAAATGACATCTTTAGCCGACTATGTCAACCGTATGAAACCCATACAGGACAAAGTGTATTACATCGCCGGGTCAAACAGGGCCGAACTAGCCAAATCGCCCTTCGTCGAGCGTCTCTTAAAAAAAGGTTACGAAGTGCTATTCCTAATCGAGGCCGTGGACGAGTACTGTATCTCAGCAATCCCAGATTTCGAAGGGAAGAAATTCCAAAACGTTGCCAAAGAGGGCTTTTCCCTAGCGGATCAAGAGGGCGGCAAAGAGAAATTGGACGAGCTCAAATCGACCTATGAACCTTTGACGAAATGGTTGGGCGACAGTGCCCTAAAGGACCAAATCTCTAAAGCGGAAGTGTCCGAACGCTTAAGCGACTCCCCATGCGCATTAGTCGCCAGCATGTTTGGGTGGACTGGAAACATGGAACGTTTAGCCGTTTCTAACGCTCACCAAAAATCAGATGACCCACAAAGATCGTTAGTAGTTTTATTACCACTGCTTTAATACATAAATAAATGTTTTACACTTTGCAGCTATTATTTGAACCAAAAGAAGACTTTAGAGATTAATCCGCGCCACCCGTTGATGAAGGAACTGTTGCGTCGGGTCGATAACGACCCAGCGGACCCGCAAGCTCGCGATATGGCCCTTATGTTGTTCCGGACCGCGACTTTACGCTCCGGGTATATGCTACGTGAAACTTCAGATTTCGCTTTGTCCATTGAGTATATGATGAGGCAAACTTTGGGCATTCCACTTGAGGAACTCGCGGAGGAAGAGGATGATGAACCCACTGAGTACAATCCGAAGGATGATGAAGACATCGATGACGAACATGATGAACTTTAAGTGCCCACACTTTGTTTTAGTTTAGTTATTTTGTCCGAATTATTGGACTTTAAAAGACTGGTTGGACTACAACAGGGGTCCTAATTTAATTTTATTGTGTTTGGCGCTGAACCAGTGGTTCCTAACATAACAAACATGTTTCTGTCTATTCATTGTAATATAAATAATTCGTTTTTGATTAATCGCTACGCCAGTAGTACTCAAACAACATAAATTTGATTAACTTTTGAACTAATTCAAATCAATCTAAACACTACACCAGTAGTAGTCAAACAATTAAACTAATGTTCATTGGATTTTGTTAATTAATTTAGACTTATTAGTCTAAACGCTACACCAGTAGTAACCAAACAATTGAAATCACATATTTAAAAGAAAATGTTTAACATTTGTATTATTTCTGGAAGAACTGCTACACCAGTGGTATACAAACCAGGAATTGAAAATAAATCATTTAATTTCCAATTCCAACGAATTAAGACTATTAGTCTATGCGCTACACCAGTAGTCGCCAAACAATTAAATTCATATATTTAAAAGAAAATGTTTAACTTTTGTATTATTTCTGGAAGTCTCACCGCTACACCAGTGGTATTAAAACTATGAATTGAAAGAAAATCATTCAATTTCCAATTCCAACGAATTAAGACAGTAGTTCTCAACATGTATTGTTATGAACCACTGCAACACTATTTATAAATTTGTTTTTTACAATGTTTATATATAAATTTGTATTAATAAAATACATAAATAATAAAACTGGCAAACTTTATAATTGTTTACAATTATTTAAAACTTGAATACATTCGATTTATGAATCATTCTGTATATGATATGGGCACAGGTTTATAAATAAATACAAGATTTTGTGTAGTAATTTGTATTAAAAATTTCATTACATTTATTTATTAAATTCAATGTTTTGCCACTTAAAAATAACACAAAAAAAACAATAAAAAATTGTTTTTTGCAGTTTTCTTTTGTTTTTGTTTTTACAACACAATTGGGTTTTTTTAATATTTTGTTTTTTATTAACAAAAAAATCAGTCGCAAACAAGTGAATTCACACACACAAATTAATAATAAAAGGTACAAAAATCACAACAAAAAAATAGTTGGTGATAGAATTTCGAAAATAATAATAAAAATAATATTTATTTATAACATCCTTAAATAATCACATTTTTCTCAGGTTTCCCCCACTTCCCCTCACCACGTGTCTTAATAAGGGCTTCCATTGGGGATGAGGGGGGGGTACACCTTTATATGATTTGTTGGAGGGGGGAATTTTATTGTTTTCTCTTGTATATAAATAATAACTTAAATATGGAAGTCAAAATGTTTTTTGATTTAATTAAATTTATAACTCATCGTGGGATTCCTGCAACAAACAAAAAAACATATAAGTAACCACTAGTGCGTCCAGCTTAATCACCGTAGTTTTTTTTTTTTATAATTGACTTAAGCGTTTCGCTATATTTACAAGCGCATTCTTACCTCAACATCCGGAACGATCTCATCCTCCTCATTGTCATCCTCGTCCTCATCATCATCCGCCTGATCCTCGCCCTCCTGCTTCTTGCCATCCTCACTCGCATCTCGTTCGGCTTTGTCCTGGCTTTCCTTCATCGCCTTTTCGCCCTCCTGCGTCGTCTTTAGGTCCTTAATGGCCGCTTGGGCCGCGTCCAAATCGTCAGTGATTAGGATACTATCGAAGATAGTGCCCGCTTTCACCTGCCACAAATCGAAGCCGAGCGCGCATACTTCCTCGCGCAAGTACAGAGCCTCGTCGGCAGCGTACTCAGGGTTAGGCACCTCGGGGTGCACCCAGGTGCCTTTGTAGGCGGGGTTGTCGATTTGCTTAGGGGACCATTCCCCTTTGTAGTCGGGGTTGTCGATCATTGGCGGCTCCCATTCACCTGTAAACAACAAGAAACTAAATATATGATTTGTATCGAGCGGCACATAGGTAAACCGCTCTCTATAAATAACATTTTTATTTTGGTAATGTTTAAGATCTGATTGAGGGTGTTAAACTATAAAAAATCGTTTCACCGCACCCGAGACCTCTTTTACAGTTAATCTACTTCCGGTTGACGACCTAATAAGGCACTTTTGAGCTCAGAAAGGCGCTTTTAGGAAGATTAACGCATAAATTAGTTAAAATTTCGACTTACCGTCCATTTCATCGTCCCAATCGTCCGGTTTGGTCGCTTCTGGGTCAGCGATATGTTCTGCTTTGTCCCAATCTTCCGGTTTTTGATCATCCGGATCAGGAATTGTTGCTCTATCGGATAAAAACGAAACGTATTTACCCGTTTTTATTGAATTATCGGTGTATTAGTTTTACCTATCGTCCCAATCTTCTGGTTTTTTGGCTTCCGGGTCTTTGATGTTTTTCGGTGGCAAAAAGTCCCAATCGGCCTCCAAATCGCCTCCTTCGACCTTTTCCCCATCGATTTGTACTTCGTACGTGTTATCCGGCTTTACAATCAATGTATACGCGTGCGTATAGACATCGTCTTTGCAACGGATCTCTTTACTAATTAAATGATTTTTGCCTTTGTAACTAAAGATCACATGGACCTGCGAACATAATTAACGACCCAAACACAATTAAATAATATATTCACACATTTTGGACCAATTTGGCGCTCAAAATGAGCTTTTTACTCAAAAATTACCTTTTTCGTGCCGGGTCCACAGATGTCCGGGCCGAACATGATCTCGTACGGGGATTCCCCGTGCATATCCTCCTGGTTGAGTTTGCAGTCGAAGACTTTAACGTATCCGCCGCCGCAATCGATGTTCTGCTCGTGTTTAACAGTGAATTGGATGACCAGATTCTTGTCCTTGTTGGAAAACGGCGCAAACTTGCGACTGACTGCGTAGAAACGGGCGTCTTGCGACGTCTGAATGCCTTTATCGGTGGTTTCATCGTTGTAGAATTTGCCGGGTGTTAATAAGAATTTACCGAACTCTTTTCCGGGGTGTTTGCTGTAAATCCAGTTTTTCTCCCATCCTTCTGCAAGGATTAACACGTTTTTTTAGGGATTTTATTATTTATTTTAAGTTTAAAATATTAATTATTAAAAATTAGACGGGAAAACAGTAATTTATTTAATTAAAATCGACATTTCGGTAAAAAAGATTGTCTTTTGCAGCAGGAAGACACATTTTTAGCCGAAACGTAGAGTTTAATTAAATAAATTTAACTAATATATTTATATTATACAATTTATTGCATAAATACGTAATTAACAATAAGAAATTTCGTTTATTTTTAAGTTTATATAAAGTATTAATTATTAAAATATATGAAATAATATTACAAATATTTTAAAACAATATAAATTAATTACAATTCCCTCTACATATAATTTTAATTTATATTTAAAGTTATTTTCGATAAATAATTGAATAATTCGAAACATTAGGATCTTATAAGGCGATTTTGCGCTCAAAAAGGCGCTTTTAGGATCAGTGTTAATAAAAAAACATACGTAAAAACCGCTATTATAAAATACCTAAGCAAAATATATCGCAAAAATAATAAAAATATAGAATTGTCTTAAATTTATACAAAAACTTTAAACTTATTAAAGCCGTTCTCAATAATATAATTTTTTTTTTATTAAAATTAGAGCCGTACTCAAATAATAAACTGTATATTCGTAAAAAAGTCGTTCTTAAAACTAGCAAACACAATAAATTGAAAAACAAGTCCATAAATATGTCTAGATAAAGATAAACTATAAAAAAACTGTTCTAAAATCGAATATTGTGTACAAAGTAAACAAAAACATCAATAAATTGCTGTATTTATAATAAAACAAAAGATTTTTATAAAACGCCTAACAGTCAGTTTCCTGCAATACACGCAAGCAACATTTTAAATCATACAACTTCAATTTGTAACATATCTCGTTAACAGTGTAACGTAGAAAGAAAAAAATGTAGACTGAAAATTAACAACAATTTAATTGTTAACAACTTTTATTTGAAACATTTTTCTATAACACTTCAATTAAGACGAGAAAATAAAAAAAAATAAACAAATTTCTATGACTTGCGTATTTTGATATAGTTGGCAACACTGGTTAGGGCAACACGCAACTCACATAATTTGAAACTGTTATAATTCACATCACTATAATATCGCGTTTTTTTTTTTATCATTTTGCTAATGTAGACACAATGATTAAATATAAAATAAACGCGATTTATCTATAGATATTATAAAAACGTGGTAAAAAAATTAATCTAGTAATTTAGGACACGTCGCTAAAATTGTACACTATTTTGTAAAAAGAATGAATTATTAATCACAGTCTAGACTAGCTGTAAAAAAAATACTAAACTATTTGAATTTCACTAATTTATTGCTAAATAAGCACTAAAAAACTGTATAGAAAATCCATTTTCGTCCCTAATAGTTAGCATAGTGGCGCCCAGAAAAATATACCGGTACTCAAACACGAATTTTCCCCTTATTTTAACCGTAAAACCCCTTAAATTAATAACTTACCATCTGAGAATGTTTCTTCCAAGAAGACTTCAGCCTTAATTAGGCAAAACACTGACAAAATTACGGTAAATATCGTGAAATTCTTCATTTTGAGCGAGGAGCCTCCGACAGACTTTAATAAACGAATGCGTGTAACTTGAAAATACTGACAAATCTATAGAAATATACTCTCTAGCAACGACGTATCCCTAAATAATCTATTTCCCTTCTACACACCGGTATAAATATACTACACTACACCAAACGTACGTCCTAGCAAAACAGGACGCTGGACAGATGGAACGAATTCATTGGTCAACCAATAACACATAAAATGCATGTCACCTGCACGACATACGTCTAGCTTTCTTTAAAACATTTATACAACACCATATAACCGATTAAACATACGTCTCAGCTATTCCAAGCGTACGACAGATGGAAGCGTCTGATTGGTCAACAAATTCTAATAACGTATAGCAACTTTCACATATATATAATAGTTTGAAATCATCTAATGATAATACAATCGCCAAAATGACCCTACAATAATTACCCTAATCGCTAAATATATCCCTAATCACTAAATATATATATTTGCAATCGCTACTAATTATCCTAAATATACAATTAAATTGATTGTGCTAAGATAACATTGTTATATTTCGTCATGCTGATTGATTTTAAACAAAACCAGTTCCTTACAACAATAGATTCAGTTTTGCGATCAAATCACTTAATTTCTAACCAATCACAACGCTACATGTAGTACACGCGGTTATAATACAAGCCATGTGATTGGTCGCAAAGCGACTAGGAGACTATGATTGGTTGTACACATTTTTAGAAAGAACACTACATATATAAACAATGCTAAATTTGAATTACGCGCGTTTAGTGTACAAATGGCGGAGCATTACCGATGAATTATAAATACGATTAAGTTAGTTGCAGTTAAACAGTTAATTATGTAATAAAAACAATTAAAATGAATGTTAATAACAAATAATAGTTGTTTTAGTGTAATAATTTGAGTGTTTTATGGTTTTTTGAGCAAAAATGGTTAGTTTTATGAGTATTATTGGTTTGGGAGCTATGTTCGGGTTTGTAGTCGATTTGCAGGGGAGTGGAGGTGGAAGAAAGCTTCCATAACCTTGCAAAGTCGCCTACATTTGAAAGTAAGAGTAAAATTATAGTCTGACATTTCTAAAATTGGTTTATCGACGATGTATTCATTGAAATAAATGTATCAGTGCAAATCGTAGTAAATAATAGGTGCATCGTTAGTTAAAATGTATCGATTTTACGGTAATAAGTGATTGATGTGTCACCGAATCGCGGAAATATATATATAAAAAGTTGATTGCCTTGAAATACAGTGTAATGTTTTAAAATATTGATTATTGATTAGTTTTAACAATGATTTGATCAACTTTTGATTGATAAATTAAATTCAAACATGGTCCTAGCAACACGTAGTTTATTACGATTTATTGTGGTTTAATAAGTCGTTTTTTGTGATTTTATGGTAAGTTATTTAATAATAAAAAATGTTTATAAGTAAATATATATAATTTTTTTTTTTTTATAAGTCGATTTATTATAATTTGTGTAGAATAGAAATTAGATCGCGTCTAAAATTAAAATTCGATTTTTCACCCTACTTTCATGTTAGGGAGAAAGTACCGAAGAAAGTCAATTTCTGATCAGAATACATATTTGTGTGAATTTTTATGCAATAAAACCAATTAAAATCTGATTAATTGTACAATTTTGTTAATGTTAATTAAATTCTCACACTTTTGACAGTAATTGACAACAATTACACGCTTCAATTACTCAAGTAATGCCATATACTTGGAATAATTATTATTATTAAAGATATGCATATATTATTATTATTTCTATATATGTAATGGTGCAATATTAAACATTTTTACTCATGAATTATTAATTTTTATTATTATTTAATAAATAATTACTACATTTTTATGTATATTATGTAATTAATTACGAAAGTAATACATTTTTTTATATATTCGTAATTTTTGGATGTATTAGCAAATTAGATTGAAATTTTAGTTGCAAAATTGAATAATTATTACGTTACTGGCGCTAATACAAGATGGCGGCGACAATTTATACGAGACGCATGTGTATTATGTTATTATAAACGTGCACATTTAATGAATTAGTCTAAGAAACGCAATTTTTTTTATTACACAAGTAATTTTATCACAAAAGTGATATAATTTTAGATATAATCGTAATTTTTGAATTTATTAGCTAATAAAATTAAAGTTTTCGTTGCAAAATTGTTTTTTTTGTTACTTAAATAATTATTACGTTAGTGGCGTTAATACAAGATGGCGCCGACGGGACGCATGTGTATTATGTTATTATTAACGTGCATATTTAGTTAATTAATCACAAAAGTGATATAATTTTAGATATAATCGTAATTTTTGGATGTATTAGCTAATCAAATTAAAATTTTCGTTGCATTTTTTTTTTTTTGTTAGTTAAATAATTATTACGTTAGTGGCGCTAAAACAAGATGGCGCTGACAGCTTATGTGTGTATTATGTAATTATAAACGTGCACATTTAGTTAATTAGTTTAAGATTCGCAATTTTTTGACTATACAAGTAATTTTTACTTATAGTATAAAAATGGCGTCGAATTCTGAACGTATAATCCCGCATATTCGCGATGTTTTCACGAATACGAACGGTGTGCTGTCTGATCGCAACGAGATCGAGAACTACGATGAAAAATCGAATGATTACAGCGATAAAACACGAAATAAAAAATATAAAACGCTCGAGCGGCATTTAAGTATGAAAAAAACGATTCGAAAGAAAATGATGCGTGATTTACAAGAGATTGGCGACGCAGACGACGAGAATTCGACTACTGCGCATAATGGGATTCTGGAGAAGTTAAAAACGGACCAACCACCGTCGGCGAACATCGATAAACCGAGCTTATGGAAGCGGCTGACTAAAGGATGGACCGGGAGCGCCAACAGTAAGAGTTAATTAACCTAACTTATGAATAATTATTGTATTTTCGCGCGAAATTCACAGATGGCGTCTAAAGTAATTTATATTACGTGATTTTTATGTTTTTTGGTATATTGACAGGTTAAAAAGGGTTTTATTCATATAATAACCGGAATATTTAGCCCTTTCAATAACAAATATGTATATTTGTTATTAATTCATATCACAATTAGAAATTTAGGTAATTAGGTGATTTTATAATGAACCAAGACCAGTTTTAAACAATTTACGGTAACTTTTTGGAAGTTTTTTATACAATATTTATACATTTATATATATCAAAGATATTTGCCAAGCAATAATTAATAATAATTGAAAAATGCAATATATATTATTATTGTTATAGTTTAACTGTTTCATTTTATTTATTTCTTAAAAAGAAATATACGAATTTTATCTTTAGAAATAAGCATTTATTAATATTTAATTATTTTTGAAATATTGCAGCTATTTTTTTTAATGTTCCTATTTTATTTAAAAAATATATTTTTTTTTTTAGAAAAAAAAACTGTGTACAGTCAACAATAGTTTTAGTAATTTTCGCAATTTAACATAATTAATTTTTTAATTATACTTAAAAAATTGCAAAAATTCCAAAACGACAGTGTGTGACTGTACATATGGTACTTAAGTTTAATTTATAAGATTTTTATTTAAAGAAATATGGCATTTTTATATTTCTAGAATTTAAAAAATTTAATTTTTTGAGTTTAAATGTGGCGCTTATCTTTTAAGTGCCACCTTCCAGTGAAAACCAACATAAATTAGTTTATATTATTTAAGGGACCAAAATTGTTGCATTTATTTGTATTAAAATGAAGAAAACAACTTTAATTTGCCATTTTCTTTACAGTGATTCGTCCTTTTTATTGTGATTTAATTTAAGGGGTTCATTCCCTTTAATATGTTTGTATTTATACAATTTTATAATAAAAATAAATGTTTGTACTTATTTAAATATGATTTATTTATGTATAAAGTCGCTTATCTGCTAAATACTCCGAAAAAAAAACTATATAATAAACAATTTTTATCAAATTTGTACCTAGTTCCACTTATTTCTTGTTAAGGATTCATTAAACAAGCTATCCAAACACGTTTCACTCGTAATTTAATTAAATATTCAATAAAATGTATAATTTCTAAAATTACCGTACTAGAAACACTATTTTTATAGAATAACGTTATAAAACGTTCAAAATTCGACCTTAAAGTACTTAAATAACCCCTAAAGTGTTTAAACAACGCAAAAACAATTAAATTCCATTCCAAACTTACCATGTAGGCCCTTTACTGCTAATCACATCACTTTAAGTTAACAATCACTACGTGATTGGGTCACAAATACATTGTGACCAATCACAAACGTTATTAAGTGAACTAGATTTAATATGTGGTTGAAAGAACGTATAACGCATATGGGATGTGATATAAAATGGCCGCAATTTGCAAATGGCGGAGAAATACGTTGTATATATAACAATGACCCGTTTATTATACAATTAATTAAATATAAAGGACAAAAATAAATTTATTTTAACAACTAACAAGTTTAAAAATTATGATACTAGTCTAATAATAATTTTAATTTATCACACCAAAATGTCTTTTAAAAGGAATGCTAAAAAAAACTTGTAAAATTGTACTAAAATATTTAAATATATTTAGCGTTTAAGTGGAAAATTTTGTGCTAAATACGCTAAAAAATTCAAATTATGAACCGAATTGTTCCGTATCCGGTTCAATTGGTTTAAATTCGTACAAACCGTGACCGTCGAATTGTAACACGTGTTCATGATGTTTCCATAGCGACCGCCTGTGCGATACAGTGAACAAAGTGATGCCAACCTAAATTGAAATATCCCTAACTCAGTTACTTTTGTTTAATTATTAAATTTTGTTAAATATTAACCACAATTGTACCAACTTTAGCAACAAAAAATTGCCCTAAATTAATTCATAGACAAAGCGAACATATTAACGAGTTATTTTGTTATTAAGCAGACAATGGTTTAATTATTTCACCATTTAATATTAAATAGCAATAAAAGTTACGTAGAATAAAATAATGGTTATTTTCTTAAATATTAACTACAATTGTACCAACTTTAGCAGCAAAAAATGTCCCTAAAACGAGTTATTTTGTTATTAAGCAGCCACAATGGTTCCAAATTGTAGAAAAAGAAATCCCTAACTATATTCCTTATTTAGAATATTATTATTTAAAAATTATTAACTATTTAGCTCGCTTATATATATATATATATATATATATATTATAAATAAATTAGATATTAAATGTTGCCAACTATAGCAATAACTAAGACCCTAGTTAGTTACTTTAGTTTTAAAGACGTTTCGAGTCAAATATCACACAGTGTTACCCCCACCAATTAAACCTGTTACCAACAACAAATAAATAAAAACCCTAAATAAAAAATGGACTCACCTCACGGCAATATTGGTACATGCTGCCCTCTACATCAACGGAAACGGCACTAGTACATTCGTCTAAAATGGCAAATTGTGGCGCATGGTAAAACAGTCTTGCCATCTGTAACAAAACAAAAACAAAAATCCCTAGAATATTTTTATTGCAATGTATGACATATTATGTTTGCGCTGTTTAATAAGTAAAATTGGTGCTATTTAAAATGGAACATAATGTTACCAACAGGTACATGTTAAAAACAAAAATCCCTAGAATATTATGTATAAAAAGTGAACTAACCGCAATCCTTTGTTTCTCCCCTCCACTCAAAACGTCCAGCCAATCAGCGACAGCATCTAATCCGTCGTCTCTGTCTAACAAATAGGTCAATTGGACCCTTTTCAAATGTTCCTCCAACCTAAACTCCAAAAAAACCAAACATAATCCCCCTAATAACATAAAATATCCCTAAAACGTACATCACGTCAGTGCAGCCTCGCCGCGTGGCTTCTGATAGACTGTGCGGGTACGTGATTTGGTCCCGCAACGACCCCAAGGTCATGTAAGGTCGTTGAGGTACATAGAATAGTTTGCCTTTCGGTGGTTTGGTGAGTGTACCCCCGAATAAGGGCCACAGTTCGCCCAGAATGCGGAATAAACTCGATTTGCCACAACCGTTGGGACCACAAACGAGGACATTTGTCCCAGAACGTACCTCGAAGGTTAATTCTGGGATTAAAATGTCCCCGTTGGGGGTGATCAGGGGTACTTTGTCGAAACGGATGATGTTGTCTTTAAATATTAGTTTACCCAAACCGGGTATTAGTGCGTTACTTCCGGCTACCATTGTGCGTGTGTATCTAGGGGAAAAGAAATGTCCCTAGTTGTTTGGTTTTATTTTAAACACAAATTAATAATAATAATTGGATTAGCAGGAAAAATAAATCAAAATAAATTGATTTCTTACTGTCCTTGGTTCAAATCCTTCAAAACGTCCCTAAGTTGCGTGACTCGAGCCGTGAACCCAGCTAGCCGTGTCAATTCCCGCCCAGCGAGTACCAACCTACCAATAGCTTCAGCTAACTTCACTAGCATTCGCCCATACGTATAATATAACCTAAATTAAAAAAAAAAAAACACAAAATAACATATAATACAATATAAATCACAAAACTTACCTAAATCTCTCAGTTTCATTGTCGGCGGCCATTAAATGTGTCGCAGACATAAACGGCCTAGAAACCGCGTAAAAACCAACAACTGTCGCTACATATTTAGCGACAACATTATCTAAAACGCCCATAGTGACACGGAATTTCAAAAATTTACGCGAATGATTTATCAGTTTGTGGAAACTCGCTAATAAGGTCATACGTTCTCGATTGTTTCCTTTGTAAAAGGCGACTTCCTCGGCGTGCGTAATTAACCTAGCATTTATATGTCGAAATTCTCCCTCCAATTTTTGCTCTTGGACCGTTAATCGAGCTAACATTAATGTAAACATAACCTAATTCAGTTATTTATTCATATATGTTGCATTAACCGCCATTTTGTGTAAATGGGTTACCTAGGTAACCAAACAAAATGGCGACACAAACAAAATACTATTTATTAACCCACAAATATGTTGCATTCACCGCCATTTAATGTAGATGCGTTACCTAGGTAACCAATGGCGACATAAACAAAATACTATTTATTAACCCACAAATATGTTGCATTCACTGCCATTTAATGTAGATGCGTTACCTAGGTAACCAAACAAAATGGCGGCTTTTAAGATATTTAGGTAAAATGAATGCTTACCAGTAGGTCTTCGTACGTAGGTCAACAGGACCCCAGCAACTAATAAGTACCCCAGCATAATTGTAGGGGTCTCGACCCCTAAATTAACTGTTAATCGATACACATATAAACTAATATCTAATATTGGTTTTGACACATTTGAGTACAAATCAGCGAGACTCTCGCAAAACTTATCGACATCCGTTGTTAATAGTTGGTCAGCGTTAGCGATACGATTGTCTAAATTCGACATTCGATAATATGTGAACGATTTTAAGTAGTCATTGTACAAATGATGCGTTAAATTCGTTCGTAATCGAATTTTCAATTCACCAATCGACCATTTTAAGATATTGTTTACGAAGGATATAACAGGCATTGCTAGTAAAAATCGAATTAAACGTTTTAGGAATAATTCACGGTTTACAGACACAATTGCACTGGAATCATAGAAAATATATTCAAATTAGCGGTTTTCCCGCGTTGTACGGCAGACATCTTGAATTAACTGTGCGTTCTTTTTGCATAGAACTCATCTATTCACTTTGTGTTAACGTTGCATAGATTCAAATTTCGCGGCCGGAAACGCGTATTAAATTTGACTCAATTCGTTTGTGTTACGACAACAGTAATGGCGGCTTAATTCAAGATGGCTGCCTTTATATAATGGATTATAAACACACGTAAAACTTACTTTTCCACTGATGTGACGTTGTTAATGAACCACAAATCGCATAAAGTCCGTGAAACTAAACTGCCCGCTATTAAAAATAGGAGGCCAGCCTCCGCCGATAGCCATCCTGGCACAACTATTTTCAATAATTGCGTTAATTGTTGTAAAAACAATTTATCGACATGCGCTTTAGGTGTTTTCTCTGGTTTCTTCTCATTGATGCAATATTTTATTTCTTCTTCAACTATTTTAGGCCTATTTAAATATTTATTACACTTTTAACACTTTTCTTCATAATATTATCGTTTAATAGCATTATTAATTAATTACGTGCAAGTACCAATGCATTTAGCCGTATTATCTAATCAGTGTTAATGTTTTTATTTATTAATTTATTTATATAAATATATAGAATGACATTGTTATTGATAGCAACAATATTTTAAATTTAATGTTTTTTTTTCTGAATGCACAAATGCATTTAGCCGTATTATCTAATCAGTGTTAATGTTTTTATTTATTTATTTATTTATAAAGATATAATTCTTTAACCTTGTTTACTAAAACAAATTTATAACTGCTGAATTTTAAGAAATAATAATAACATTGTTATTGATTGCAACAATATTTGAAATATAAATGTTATTTTCTGGGTTTGTGTTCATAATATGACAAATTGTTATAATTATAAAAAGTCTTATAATTTTTAGAAGAATTTAAAAAAAAATGATTTAGGCAAATAATGTATAAAAAAATATTTTAATTAGATTCATATTGCCTAAAACCTTGAATTAATATTCCTAAAACTCATAAATATACTAAAAATAAATTGAAAATATATAAATACTAATCGAACAATAGAATTAATTCATATAATTTATAATAAAAATACATAATTCTATTTTGGAATAATAAAACATCAAAATTTACGGCTTTAAAATCTTAATTAATTCCTATAAAGCACTAGAAAATGCCCTATAATACTCAAAAGTGCCCAAAAATGACTTAAAAACTAATTAAACTGGAGTGGCCTGCACTCAACTTTCCTATACTGCCCCTATCTATACATAAATTTGCCCTATTTTATTTTAAAAGTAATTTTTGGGGAATTGGTACATTTAAAAAAAAAACTTCGTTATTTAAAGTTACTCAAAATTTAATTATCTATAACTTTTATTAAAACATTTTTTCTCTAACTACCACCGTTCACGAGATATTGTAAATGTGGCATGAATAAACTAGTACTTCCGGTTAAGATATTACTTAAAGGAACAGAGGCCATTAAAGTTATATAGTGTTGCTGTAGACACGGAAAAACGTTGAAAGTTCGTAAGCTATCGTAATTGTGATACTTTCTTATGTAAATTCGTATAAGATAGTAAAAAGCAATGATAAAGCAAGTTGTATGTCACAAATACAAAAAAAAAAATTCTAACCTTGATTTCTTTGAACTTAGTTTTTTTGCCAGCACATAAATAGATGTTCCAATCAAAGCTGCAGCCACTGCGTTATTTTTTGTTAACACTTTACTTAATGTTGGAGCCATCGTATATAACCGTTAATAAACACTATCTTGTACAACCGTTTGCACATAAAAAATGGACTTTAACCAGTCATAACATGTTTTAAAGCAATCAGATATGACAACGCATAGCATAAAATTATAATTATATGATAATTAACTTGAATTAACAAAATTTCACTGTAGCTTTTACCATTTCCAACTCATACAGGTTATTGCTCAACTGCAACGTTTACATTTACCCCAATTAAAACGTTCACATTAAAACTACACTTATACACAAAACTCTTATATATATACATATAGAACTATTAAAATATAACATAAACACACCTAATTATGCATTAATAACCTTCTAAATCTTATTTAAACTAGTTTATATAAAAAAATCGATTTGAAAAGCTAATATAAACGTCCACCATGTAAAAAACTGCCACGTATACATGAAACACTTAAATTTAGAAATAAATCATATAAAATAACGAAACGATTAATAATTTAGCTTACAAATTACCACTAATTATTCTAGTTTGTTATATGACATATAATACTAACGTTCACAGCATTAAATTACGTATAATTAACATGATAATCGGCTTAATTATCCAATATAAACGTACCATGTACCCGTCAAAAAATTAACGTTTACATAACCTCAAAATTTTACGTAATTTCCTGCATAAAAATGAAAACTGACGATGATAAAGACGTATTATTACGTAAAGCGTTAGCTGTTAATGATATACCCGTAGATTTTGACCCAAACAAACAACCTGAAACCGGTATAACTAGTTTTGTTCATTTAAGACGTAAAATTAAACGTTTTTTCACGTTATAGGCGAGGAATATATTCATCAAGTGATGCATGAAGCAAAACAGTGTAAATCGTGTATTCACGTCGATATTGATACGTTAAAATTGAATGTGAAACGTGCAACAGTGCAAGAAGTATATAAGTGAGGTTAAAAGCTCCACATTTAATCTTTGAACACGTTTTTCTTGTAGATGGAGGGTTGTCTTAGGGCTCCGCCCCAATTGTTACCGAGTATAGAGTGGCAGAGACAGCAAGTCGCTGATTTTTCCCGGTTTCGTGACCATATTGCAAAAATTCGGGAGACTATTGGAGATTTGCCGCCTTTTAACGGTATGGCGGCGCAGTGGGCGAAAAAGTGTGCGAAATATCCGAGTGTCACGGATTTAGTGACGCTAAATCAGCGGGGGCTTTGTAAAGTGTTCGGATTTCATTTGGAATGGTTGGAGGATTTGGAGCCGGGGGAAATGTTTAATAAGTTTACAGGGACTTGGTTGTATGCGTTGTTGGCATGCCTGGAGTTGCCGCTGATGCCAGAAATGTGTGCCAACTTAAGGGAAATGGCGCGAACTTGTTCGCAAATACGCGCGAACTTGCCCAGTGATGCCAACCTCGAACAAGTTAAACCCCTGAACTTAATTATTACTTTAGTTGCGCGATATTTTAATAATCCTGACTTAATCGACAATAATAATGAATTGTAACTTTAAATTACTTATAAATAAAAAATAAACATTTAAAATGACTAGTTATTTATAAAACAAGCTTAGGTAGAACGCACGTATGCGTTTAACTCGCCTTAAAAGTAATGCGATGCGAACAGCGTTATTTAATTATTATAGCCTTTTGGTTAACAATTTGACCAAAATGTTATAGATATAAAAAGTTTTGCAATTTTTTGTAGATTATTTTGATATAAAACAAGTTTAGGTATAACGCACGTATGCGTCCAGCTCGCCTTATAAGTAATGCGATGCGAACAGCGTTATTTAATTATTATAGCCGTTTTGGTTAACAATTTGAAAAAATGTTATAGATATAAAAATCTTAGAATTATTAATAGAATTTTTGGGTGTTTTAATTATTTTTATAAGAGCAGTATTAAGGGGGGTTGTAAACATAATAAAAATATATGAATACAATTATTGTTGTATTTTATTTAACTGCTTTCAATTCTAATATACATATAAAAAAAATCAAAATATTTTATTATTACAACAGAAATATCTTAAAAATTGTAGTATTTTTTTTTTAATAATTTAAATTTTCTCCGGAATGTATTCAAGAGCAATTTGAGCATACATACATTCAAAAACTCATAACTCTCTCTTTCTGCCAAAATGTTTAAATTTTAGAATATTTTTCGCTTGATATTTCATAACATAAAAGTGCATAAAACACACAAGGATTCATTTTTGCAATACGTATTTTTAGTTTAGGGTTTTTTTTTATTCACGGATTGGTATCACTGACTCAAAATATACAATTAAAAATATTTTATGAGTAAAATTTGGAGTTCTAAATTAAATTCTTTCAATTATATACAGAAATTATACGAATTCGCGTAATTTTCACTTTGCAATTAGTAATAATATAATTATGCGTGAATGGGAAATTATTATAAATAGATATTTGACCTAATCAATTAAAAATGTATATTTAGAATTGTTTAAATCGTATATCTATTTAATTTTCACCTAAAACATATATAGGAACAAATATTCAACAAAAAAAACTTATAAATAATCGTTATTATCATTATTTTAAAGCAACAAGGGCCCTATATAGTATTAAAAAATAGTTTTTCAACAATTTTCCTTCAATTTTCACAATAAATACCACAATATGTTCACAAGCTTCGCATTTGTTTCATTCACGCGTATTTTTAAAATAAATTTTATAACAAACTAATTGCAAGACAATATTACCATAATTACAAAAAAAAAACTAAATTTTTCATCTGAATTTACATAAAAACTAATTTATTTTATTTCAATAATCGAAAAAATTAGTTAAAAACGTTTATAATTATAAAATTTAAGCGAAAATACGTGAATTTATAACAAAATACGAATAATAACTGTCATAATACTCGTGTATACATAATATTTTTTCTATCAAGTTTCACGACTGAATCGTAAAAACTGATAGAAAAAATACTAAACAAATTCGTTTTGGCGTTTAGACTAATTGTTTAATACTAGTATTGTTATTTATTAATTTTTTTTACAAAAATTGAAGCATAAGCCATAGCTAAGCTTTTATTTTTATATATTTTATACAAATTGTACACTTCCATTCAAAAGAATTGCTTTCATAATACGCCAAGTGGTTTTGACAATGATTTTAAACTACAATGTACAATTACCTTCTTTTTTTATTGTTTTTAAATAGATTTTTTCAATTCCTAGCTAAAATCTAGTAGTTTAAAGCTTTAAAACATACTAAAATCACCCTATTGACAATACTTTTGATGGTCAGTGTATAAATAAAATTTTAATTTGTAATGCATAAAAAATTGCGAGTTTTACTACAATTTAGGATCTAAAACTACAGTTTAGAATCGTTTTAATATTGTTAATGATGGTTAAGAGTTATTTTAACAACGTTTAACAATAATAAAATGATACAAACTGTAACATGACAATACTTTTGATGGTCAGTGTATAATGTATACTTGAGTTCAAAAATGCTGACTAGTAAAATCGTTTAATTATGAGAAATTAATGGGGTTGAAGGTAGTTAAGGGTCGTTTTAGGGTGTTTTAAAGCTTGGAATACTAGCAAAAATTATTTTAAGCATGGCTAATTTTTATTCTCAAATTAAAAATCTATTTAATTATTTCACATATAATGATGGCACTCAGTGGCATTCAGTGTATTACAATTAATTTGTTTATTTCGTTATTAATTAAAGTTGGGTCGTATTACACTTTTGCTTGGATCTGTTGATCCAAAAATTGTTGTAATACGTAAAAATTAACGAAAGAAACGAATTTATTGTTTGTTTTTTAATATTTTTACATAGTAGGGGGGATATTTAACTCACATTCAAAAATATGGACTAAATTAACTGAAAATACAGTAATTTGTTAGTTAAAATAAAAATAAACTTGTTTAAAATACAAAAAAAAATATTTTATTCTAAAAAAAAAAACGATAATACAATTTCTAAAATTAAAAATTCAGGCGTTAAACTAACAAAATTTTATAATTTCTAATATATTTACAATTTATACAATTTTAAATCAATTACTAATAACATAATAAAAATTGAATTTGTAAATTTTCCTAAACAAAGAAAATTGTCCTAAATTATAACAAATATTTAGAATGTGAGTTTGTTTTTTGTTTTTCGTAATTTTCTCGAAAAAAAAAATCTAAATAAAATCGATTGCCATTTAGGGACTTTTTGTTTACACGTCTGGTAACATTTCACTCGATCTAGGGGGCAAAAATGTTACTAATTCCACAACAAAACTTATATAAAAAATATTTGTATCTTATAAAATAAAAACGCGCTCTGAAAATACAATTAAAGACATTTAACTTCAATAAATTGGCAACACAGTGTTGCCAACTTACCACTGGACAAGTTAGCAGTCCTTTTAACAATAGCAGTTCGTGATGTTTATTACCAACTGCAAAAAACAAAAAAAAAAAAAAACACTATCACAATGAATTGTAAAAACAGTTTATTTAATAATGGTCCAAAATCATCAAAAAAAAGTTTTTAATTAATTAATTGAAACATAAAAACCTTAAAAATTATAATATCTTCATTCACTGGTTTGAATTTCGCGCCACTATTCAAAAACACATCCACATTGTTTTTAGTTCGGGCAACTTGCACTGGATGGCGACACACTTTGTTTTAGGGGGGGCGTTTGAGTGTTTTTCGCAATGTTACCAAGACTTATCGTAGTTAATTTTGTTTGTTTAAGTAGTATTGATTTTGTGATTTAAATCAAATCATAATCGATTCGAAATATAATTAAAACGCATTTTATTTAACAGCTGAAAGTTTGACTAAAACAAAAACTCAAAATCGACAGCAAAATTATATTAATTAAAAAATTTAATTTGTAATACATGAATTTAATTTGATAGTAAACCGTTCAATTTAAAACCCAAAATTGTCCAACTTATAAGTTCAAAATAGTCCAACTTATAAGTTCAAAATTGTCCAAATCTACCTAAATATTGCAATGATTTGAATTTGGACAATTCATTAAATCAGCAACAGAATTTGTAACTCAAAACTGTCCAAACTAATACCTATTAAAAATTGGACACATTCCCAAATTTAAACAAAAATACAAATTAACTAGTGCAAATTTTAATAACTTCTGAGTATTATACCGTTTTAAAAAATGGTCCAATTTTAAACCCAAAACCGTCCAAACTAGCGTAGACAATGAATACAAATAGTATTCTTGATTTAAACTCAAAATATGAGCAAATAGCGCTCAAATTAGTTAAAAAATTGTCCAATTCGGGATTCAAAACCGTCCAAACTAGCGTCGACAGTGAATACATATAGTTTTTTTTTTATATTAACTCGAAATATGAATATTTAGTTGAAAAGTTGTCCAATTTGTAACTCAAAATTGTCCAAACTAGCGTCAACAATTACAATGAGTATGGTATTAATGATTTAAACTCGAAATATGAGAAAATAGGGGCTATATCAGTTAAAAAATTGTCCAATTCGGGATTCAAAACCGTCCAAACTAGCGTCGACAATGAATGCATATAGTATTTTTGATATAAACTCGAAATATGAATATTTAGTTGAAAAATTGTCCAATTTGTAATTCAAAACTGTCCAAACTAGCGTCGACAATTAATTCGTAAGGTATTCTTGATTTAAACTCGAAATATGAGTAAAATATGGGTATTTAATTGAAAAATTGTCCAATTTAAAACTCAAAATTGTCCAATTTGTAACTCAAAATTGTCCAAACTAGCGTCGACAATGAATGCGTAAGGTATTCTGTATTTAAACTCGAAATATAAGTAAAATATGGGTATTTAGTTGAAATTGGTCCAATTAGTAACTCAAAATTGTCCAAACTTTCAGCTGACCAATGAAAAGAGTCCCTCAACAATTGAAGCCCGACATTGTTGTAGTAAAATGAATAAAATCGCGCACAATAGGTGTAAGTGTTTTTGTTTAATTAGTTAGTTGTGTGTGTTGTTTGGGTGTGTATTTAATAGTATTACATAACCTAATTGTTTAACCTAAAATATCCTATAGCAGTCAAATTTTGCTAGAACTTATCTTGGAATAGAAACAGGTTATTTGTGGCGGCGACAGCGATTATATTCTCCGTCGGATGCCAAGCGGTGTGCAATATTTTCTTATTAAAGTCCAAACAGTCGACACTAATCTCGTCCTTTTTACGTTTGCCGCCCGTGCACACTTTGCGCGGCTTCAACACCGTCTTCGGTTTGGCGATGTCGCGCGACGCCTCCAGCGTCACGTCGCGCTTCGTCGTGCGGTCGAACATGCGGAAAAAATTGTTATACGACCCGGTCATGATGGCCGTATCGTTGCCGTTCCAACAACACTCGAACTTATCGAATATACAATCGTTCTCGTACAACGAACACAACTTCGTGCGCAGATATTCGTGCACCTAAGGGGCGTGGGGGGGGGGGGGGGAAAACATTCGTATACGGAAGTAGAAATAAGTGAGAGAATATATATATATATATATAGACTTACCGGATACGTTTCGATCGGTTTCGTCTCCATGTGCAAGTCCCATACTTTCACCGACAAATAATCCCGCGAGATCATATATCGGCCCGAATTGCTCAACTTAACGTCGGATATACTCGAGATGATCTCCGAGAAGAACGACCGATTTGTCGGGTCTTCGGGCTCTTCGAATAACTTTGAGTGGCGATCACAGAGGGCCGCCGCTCTCATATCACACAGTCTTATTGTACCTAAATCGAAAACAATCGACTAATCACTCAAAATAAAAACTCCTCCATTTCAATGAAATCAATGCAATTTTACCTCCTAAATGGAAATTAAATATTCAATTAAAAAACTGGAGTGGACTGTACTCGATTATCTTGTTCTTTGACTATTTGCGTATATATATATATATATATTTATTATATACTAGGTTACTATATATACCCATATCATATACATAATACAGTTCACAAGATTTATATATATATATATAACACTTGGGCAGCAGATACCCATATCATCAACAAAATAATTCATTTATATATATATATATATATACATATATAACTAAGTGAACTCATGGACACTATATGCCCATATCATATACATAATACACTACACAAGATTTATATATTTATATATTCATAACTCTTGGGTACCAGATACCCATATCATATACAGTCCACAAAATAATTCATTTATATATATATATATATATATATATAACCATATACCCATATCATATACATAATAAGATAATTTATGTATATATATATAACTAGGTTAGCCCGTGGGATCCATATGCCCATATCACATACAGAATTCATTCAACAATATAATTATAATATATAACTTGGTTAATCCGTGGGCTCCATATGCCCATTTCATATACAGAATACAGTACGCAAGATAATTTATGTATATATATATATATAACCCGTGGGATCCATATGCCCATTTCATATACAGAATACAGTCCACAAGATAATTTATATATATATATATATATATATATAACTAAGTTAATCCGTGGGCTCCATATGCCCATATCATATACTAATCCACAAGAAAATTAATATATATATATATATATATATATATACAACTTGGGTAACTCGTGGGCTCGATATGCCCACATCATATACCGAATTCAGTCCACAAGATAATTCATATATATATATATATATATATATATATATATATATATATATATATATATATATATATATACAACTAGGTTAACTCGTGGGCACCAATACCCAAATCATATACAGAATACAATCAACAATTTATATATATATATATATAAATAGGTTAACCCATGGGCTTCATATGCCCATATCATAAGCAGATAATTCATTAATATATACAACTAGGTTAACTCGTGACCACCAGTACACAAATCATATACAGAATACAATCCACAATTTATATATATATATATATATTAACCCATGGGCTTCATATGCCCATATCATAAACAGATAATTCATTTATATATACAACTAGGTTAACTCATGGCCACCATTTACCCATATCATATACAGAATTCAATCCACAATTTATATATATATATATATATATAAACCTGTTAAAAATAAAAAAAGATCAAAACTGACCTTTACTGCTGGAATAAACAAATAGATTGCACTCGACGGGATGGAATTCGGCGGCGGTGATGACTTCGGTGAGTTCCTCCATGTTTGTGGGTTTGATGTCGACGATATTGAAACTTTGGTCGGTGATCTCCAGGTGCCACAGATTGATGCGCAGATCGTCGGCGGACAGATACGTCTCCTGGTCGGAGTTCACCGATATCGAGTTGATGTGGTAGGTGTGCGCGTTCGCGAATATACGGCGCGGCGACGCCTCCACCATCAGCTCCATCGGCTTGATTGTTGGCACTTTTAGCGAACTTATATGCGCCGGGTCACGCAGCGAACCATTCTCCAAACGTGTATTATATCCCTCGACACGCTTATCACGTTCTGATACCTACATTTTATTATATTATATATATATATATATATATACAGAAAGTTTCAAGTTGCCATTTATTAATAAGTACAATTTGATCTTGACATATTTTTTATATAACCTTGACTTTAAACGTAACGATAAATACTAATTTTAAACTATTTTAATTGAATAAATGGTTAATAAATGTTCGAAAAATAAAGCGCTTTTAACGCCTCAGACTCACTATATCATAACATACAAGAACATAAAAGCACTTTTAACACTGAAAAGCTTTTTAAAACTATTATATATCAATAATAATTGCAAATTTATATGCTTAAGCTGTAAAAAGCGCTTTTAACGCCTCAAACATAATATATCTTTAAAATACAGGAGCATAAAAGCACATTTAACTCTGAGAAGTGCTTTAAAACTATAATGCATCAAAAATAATTACAAATTTATATGTTTAAGCAATAAAAAGCGATTTTAACGCTACAAATTTAATATATCTTAAACATACAAGCACTTTTAAGTCTCAAAAGCGCTCCAAAACAATATTTACAAGCACTATTGAGTCGTAAAAAAAGCTTACCTTCCATAACTTAATAGTCTTATCATTTGTAGACAACAGAAAGTGTGCTTGATTTTTCCGTTTCAGCCATCGTATTTTATTGATTTTCTCTTCGATTTCGAGACTTTTCAGGTAATCGAATTCGGGTTCGTGCGATTGGAACGTCGAATAAACGTTGTATTCGCCGCGACGCGGCAGCGACGTCTTCGACAGTGGATCCCGCTGGAAAATGACAACTCTGCCCCCCTTGTCCCCCGTTGCCAACAATTCCCCGTCATGATTGAACTCCACGCACGAGATGATGTCCGCTTCGGTGACGTCATCGTCTAACGTCCCTTTTACCTGGGAGAAACACCACTGGACGTCCCCATTGCCTTCGGAATCAATAGTGTCAACATAAAAATACAATAAATTACACAGAAATTACCCAAAAACTAATTTAAAATTCATATATATATATATAGCTAAAGCAATCGGTTGTGTGTCTGTAGCATAATCGGATCAAAAAATGTCTCGTCGCCCTGAATCCAAAAATATATATAACTCGGTCGCTCTACTCCTCTGAAGGTACCGGACCCATTCACACCAAATTTGCTACACATATTATTAAACATCCCATTTGACTCCATTCGCAATTTAAATCTAATCGCCCGTTTACTTCCCGAGTTATAAGGCCCCAAAATTTACAACCCCCCTTAATACAACCCTTATAAAAATAATTTAAACACCTAAAAATTCTACTATTAATTCTAAGATATTTTATGTCCACAAGATTTTTGCATATTGTTAACCCAAGGGCCATAAAAAATTATTAAATTTATTATAATTTTAAATTTTAAAATATGCATTAAAAAAATTATATTTTAAAATCAAAATAATCTATAAAAAATCGTAAGACTTTTTATATCTATAACATTATTTCAAATTGTTAACGAAAAGGGCATAATAATTAAATCTCGCATCGCATTACTAATAAGGCGAGCTGGACGCATAGGTACCTAAGCTTGTTTATTATCAATAATAATTTTTAATACACAGAAATTTACAAAAAAAAACTGTTTAAAATTAAATTAAAAGCTTTTATAAACAAATTATTCACTAGAAATACCATTAATTACTTTATACACGTAAATATACCCGTCCTGTGACGGGCAACATACTCATGAGGCCGTAATATAATTTAATAAACGTTTAAAATTGTGTATTTCTTATATAAACCTAGTAAATAAGCCGAAAACAAAAAATATAGAAAGTATGAAGCGGTTTACATATGTGCCGCTTTATAAAAATCATATTTTGCAAAATATGTGGAATAACACGTTGTTATATTGAATTTCTTAATATATTCTAGTAGGTAGGTGCTATGCCGGGTCTTATTACATTTATTCATACTCTATGTAGGTACACCTGTCTTATGACGGGTAATTTACTTGTAAATATATAATTGAATAAATGTTTAAAACCATAAAAATATTTATCTAATCAATTTTATAGCAAAAAAAAGAGTATTAATTAAGTGTTGCTTAGCTTTTAAGTAACGGTTTAAAGCGCATATTAAGCTTAAAAAAAACAATTCAATATATAGTTTAAGGAACAGTTTCACATGTAGATTCGAGTTTGTTTAATCGATTTTCGTGATACAAATCGATTTGCGGTTAAATAAAATGTAAAAATGAGTTAATTTTAAAACAAAAAATTCAAATTTGTCAACTGTCATTTGCGTAAAAGTAAGGTTGGAAATTACCAAGAAAAGCACTTGATTAAAATTAAAATGCTAAAAACACATGGGAAAAATGCAGGTTTTTCATAAAATAAATAATAAAAAGTTGTGGTTCGAAACGGCGTCATTTGCACGAGTCAAGTTTTAACCTAAATGTTGTAATGGAAATCGCGATTTTACGGTTTAAAAGCTGTCACATGTGCATTTAAAAGGAGGTTAAATTGATTAAGCATTAATTTATGAGTGGAATAGGTCAGATTAGATAAAAAATTAGAGGTTCCCTGTACGAATTGAGCATGGTTTAGGGGTCAGGGTGGTATTTGGTAGTAATATCAATTTGTCTTTACCTTCCATTATATGAAAAAACACGATTTCTGTATACACTGGGATATAAGTTAAAATTTCGTTAAAATAAATCACTGTCTGTGGATCACCGAGAAAGTGGCCATTCTCCACTTATCTACGGCCACTGTGGCGGTAATAAAATTACCAGATGCGCGGGCGGTAAGGAGAAAACACAGTGAATTTTGAACACAACCGATTTTTCGATTTGATAAAACCATATAGACAGTGTAAAAGAAAATCGGCCTTCCGTATTTTGTTGTGTAAAAAAATGTGCATGCGAAATTCACAATGGCGGCCAGCCACTTGCATGTGTGAGGGAAATACGAACACTCGCCGCATCTCGCACTCACTCACACTCATTACAACGCTCAGCTCACCGCTCACCGTGACGTCACACCTGTTATACCGACATTCACCCATTTGACACATTTATAGTTCCGCTCCCCATTCACAGATACTACTCATACTATTATACCACAAACACTGTTACCAACCATAGCAAAAATAAACTAATCTTGAACATTCAACAAGTATTTTACGATGCTATAAATATGATTATTTTTACTACGTTTTAACACCTAAATCTTATAGACTTATTAACATTAGCGAATTTTAATTAATATTTGGAAATTTCCACTATAAAAAACAATAATTATTATTGTTTAAGCATTATTTCAAGTTTATTTATAGATATTAAATATATTTAATGTATAAAACAATTAAATTCAACACCTAAAAGTTAAGACTGTAATACACATTGCGTTAGGATCTCTGAATCATTTTTATTTAATATAAATTTAAGAAACAATAATCTTAGGGCTCAAATCATAAGTTTAACTATATTATAATCTCTTAATTTTTAATAATTACTAATTATAGACCAAATTAGTACTAATTGAGTAATTATAGACCATATTAGTACTAATTGACTAAATTTAGACCAAATTAGTACAAAAATAACTAAATATTGACCAAATTAGTACTAAAAGTACTAAATTAGTACTAAAATAGTTAAACATAGACCTAATTAGTACTAAAATAGTTAAATATAGACCAAATTAGTACTAAAAGTCTAAATATAGAATTAGTACTAAAATGATTAAATTAGTACTAAAATGACTAAATTTGTAATAAAATGACTAAATATAGACCAAATTAGTACTAAAAGTACTAAATTGGTACTAAAATAGTTAAATGTAGACCAAATTAGTACTAAAATAGTTAAATATAGACCAAATTAGTACTAAAAGTCTAAATATAGACCAAATTAGTACAAAAATGTTTAAATTAGTACAAAAATGACTAAATTAGTACAAAACGAAGTACTAAAATGACTAAATTTGTAATAAAATGACTAAATATAGACCAAATTAGTACAAAAGTACTAAATATAAGCAAAAATTTATTAGTAAAATAGAGCCAAAATTAGTACGAAAATGAATACCTTGGGTTTGAGCAGCGCGTTTGCCGGCGTTGACTGCATTGTTGATGAGCCTGCCGAGACTAGAGGCGTGTTTCATCGCGTAGAACGGTGAGGGCGTGGTCGGGCCGGAGTGGGCTCCGCCCCCAGGTTGTGGTGGCGGTGGTGGTGGAGGCCTGGTGAGGGAAGCGGTGGCGCCCCCAGCACCAGGACACGCGGCCCATAGACCCAGCACGCCTGCCTGTCGGATCGTCGCCTCCGTTTGATGGTGTTGCAGATTGAGCGGGGGGTGGGCGAAAGGGTAATGATGGGGGGCGGAGTCCTCAGGCAGGGTGGCCTGAGGGTAGGGTGTTTGCGGCTTAAACGTTGTGGTAAATGGGGGGGTATATTAGGGATTAGTGTGCCTGGTGCACTATTAATGTAAAATCTAGAAATAAATGTGACGATTTGTATAAATAAATAAATAGATTAGTGCTAATTAGTGCTGTACACACGATACTAGTTGTGTTAGTACTAGTTTACACTAGTAATAACTGTTTTGCACCAATTCATTGTTAAAATCGCAAAACTATGCTAGTTATTCTAGTTTTATGTCGTTATATTTATTTAGGGGCATTTTATTATGAGCATGTTGGCAATACTACAAGACACTTAATGTATTTTTATAGGAATACTTTAAATATAGTAGAATACTAACAAATTAGATTTTATTCAATTATTTCTAACTAAATACTATTTAGAATAATAATAATTATACGTTTTTTAATTGTATACTAGTTATTTTTCGTCAGTTAGGGGTGTTTTTAATGGTTGCATTGGCAACACTTATTGTTAAGAATACTGCGTAATATTAAATTATATTGTTAAATCATCGTAGTTTAGTTAGAATACTAGCGAATTAGCTTTATAATTATATACTATTAGAAATAATAATAATTATAAGTAGATAAATTAAAGATTGATTGAAAATATTAGTTATTTTTCGTCAGTTTGGGGTGTTTTTAATGGTTGGATTGGCAACACTTATTCTAAGGAATACCGCGTAATATTAAATTACATTGTTAAATCATCTTAGTTTAGTAGAATACTAGTGAATTAGCTTTATAATTATATACTATTAGAAATAATAATAATTATATGTAGACAAATTAAGGATTGATTGAAAATATTAGTTATTTTTCGTCAGTTAGGGGTGTTTTTAATGGTTGAATTGGCAACACTTATTGTTAAGAATACTGCGTAATATTAAATTACATTGTTAAAACATCGTCATTTAGTAGAATACTAGTGAATTAGCTTTATAATTATATACTATTAGGAATAATAGTAATTATTTGTAGACAAATTAAGGATTGATTGAAAATACTAGTTATTTTTCGTCAGTTTGGGGTGTTTTTAATGGTTGAATTGGCAACACTTATTGTTAAGAATACCGCGTAATATTAAATTACATTGTTAAAACATCGTTGTTTAGTAGAATATTAGCGAATTAGCTTTATAATTATATACTATTAGGAATAATAATAATTATTTGTAGACAAATTAAGGATTGATTGAAAATACTAGTTATTTTCATCTGTAAATTTAGGGTTGTTTTTAATGGTAGAATTGGCAACACTACTACTACTATATAGGGAAACCGCGTAAAATTTTCTTACATTGTTGTACATAGTTGCTTAGTGGGATAGTTAGTGTTTGTAAAATTAGCGTAAATCATAGTAATTATGTATAATTTTGGCAAATTTTGTTGCTTATGCCTTTCTGACGAACGAGATTTACAAAGTGTAGAGAATTATGATTTGAACGGAGTAACGATTGCGAAGAAAATTAAAGTTTGTGTTTGGAAAGATGTAAGTTTTGCGATTTATTACATATTTAGGGTAACCAGAAATGATTTTGTGGTAACAAATATTCATTTTCTGGTAATAAGTTTCATTTGTGATGCCGGAAAATCATTTTTTGGCAACTTTAACATGTCTTTTAGGAATTACGTGCTATATAAAAGCTGGAGTGACCTTTACTTGACTTTCTTACACTTATTGTTCTAATTTGATTTATATTGTATCTAGGATTGCTTTGAAACAATATTTACTGTAACTAGATTCTTTTTTAAACGCGGATTTACCCGTTTTATAATTTTATCAGTTATTTTTAAACTTGTATTTCTGTTAAAATTGAATTGAATTTATAAATCCTCAAATAGGTTTCAACCTCTCAAAAAGGCTTCAAGCCATCAAAATTTATTATGATTTCAAATTAAAAGCATTATATAAAATATTTCCAATTACTGAATATAAAATTTGACTTTAATTCCGTTTGATTGTTGTTTTATAATACAAAATCACATACAAGGCAATTGTAATTGTCAAAAAGGCTTCAATTCCTTTTGAATTATAACAAATTTATAGGCAAATAGGAATTAATCCTTTTGATTAATAGCCTATGGCATAAATGCGCATACAAGGCAATTGTAATTGTCAAAAAGGCTTCAATTACTTTTGAATTATAACAGATTTGAATTAATAAACAAATCTTAATGATTTCTTTGATTAATAATACAAAATCACATACAAATCAATTGTAATTGCCAAAAAGGCTTCAATTCCTTTAGAATTATTACAGATTTGTAATTAATAAACAAGCCTTAATTATTTTTTTGATTTATAATATAAAATCACATACAAGGCAATTTGTAATTGTCAAAAAGGCTTCAATTTCTTTAAAAGTACAAAAGATATGTACAATAATAATTACAAATCTTTTTCAAGCCGTAATTCCTTTTAATTTATAATACAAAATTGCATAAAAGGCTTCAATTCATTTGAATTATAACAGATAAGTAATTTATAATACAAAATCACCTAAAAGGCTTCAATTCCTTTTGAATTATAACAGATTTATTAGGCAAATAGGCATTAATTCCTTTTAATTAATGACCTATGACACATACATGACTTGTAACTCGTCAAAAAAGCTTCAATTCCTTTTAAGTTATAAATGATTTGTAATTTATGAATTACAAATCTTTTTGAAGCCTTAAATCCTTTTGTTTTATAATACAAAATCACATATAAGGCTTCAATTCCCATTTAAATTACAATAACAGATTTAATAATTAATAATCAAGCGTTAATTCCTTTTGATTTTTAATACAAAATCACATAAATGGATTCAATTCCTTTTGAATTACATTAACAGATTTATAATTATTAAACAAGGGTTAATTTATTTTGATTTATAATACAAAATCACATAAAAGGATTCAATTCCTTTTGAATTACAATAACAGATTTGTAATTAATAAACAAACCTTATAATTCCTTTGGATTTATAATACAAAATCACATAAATGGATTCAATTCCCTTTGAATTACAACAGATTTGTCCCTTTGGATTTATAAAAATCACATAAACGGTTTTAATTCCTTTTGAATTACTTTAGAATTAATAAACCTTAATTTCCATGAATTTATAAAACAAAACTACATAAAAGGTTAGTAATTGCCAAAAAGGTAATTCAATTCCTTTGGAATTACAACAGATTAGTAAATTTATAATACAAATTCACATAAATTACTTGTAATTCCTTCAATTCCTATTGAATTATAATCGATTTAAATGTAAATAGACATTAATTCCTATTAATTCAAGACATATAGCACAAATTCACATAAATGACTTGTAATATTTTGTTTTTATAGGTGAAATTTTCGGAAAACGCCTCAGAATACATTTGCTACAAATGTTTATGTCAGGTGCGACAATCGCACGACTTTTACTCAACCTGTGCACAAAAACGGCGCGAATTTAATAAATGTTTGCGCCAATTGAAACGAGGCAAAACGAAACCGGACGATTGTATCGATGTTACAATGGCAGATTTAAAACAATACGTAACTTACGATGAACCTACATTATCCGGTGAAAATGTGAGTTATGAGGACGAAACGGAACCAACTCAACAATGGGTTGTCGAAAACGGCACGAAACAAGACACATTAATATTAAAAAAGACAAATATTGTACCTATAGTTGTAGCAGCACGCGATTTAATTAGCAAACCAGTTGATTACAACAAAAACGGCATTTCTCCCAAAATTAGTGCTAAAAGTGTGCTAATGAAACCCAATCAGACACCTATTGATAGCAGCAAAACCGTAATTGCGAATCCAGTAAACATTAGTCCAAAAATAGGCCAGAGTCCGTTAAAAATTAGTGCTAAAAGTGTGCTAATGAAACCCAATCAGACACCTGTTGATAGCAGCAAAACCGTAATTGCGAATCCAGTAAACATTAGTCCAAAAGGCACCTCGAGTCCGTTCAAAATTAGTGCTAAAAGTGTGCTAATGAAACCGAATGAGACACCTGTTAGCACTAAAAGTGCCCTGAGCGATCTAGGAGCACCTTTTGATAGCAGCAAACCCATAATTGCGAATTTAGTCAAAGTTAGTCCAAACAGAGTCCCGAGTGCAATCAAAATGAGTGCTAAAAGTGTGCTAATGCAACCCAATCAAACACCTGTGAGCACCAAAACAGCAAATTCGCCAATAAGTACCGTGAATCAGTTCAAAAGCGATGGAATCAGTGTACTAGGAACACCTTTTGATAGTAGCAAAAGGATCATTGCGAATCTAGTAAAAATCAGTCCGAAAATGGTACCGAATTCGATCAAAATTAGTGCTAAAAGTGCACCTGTTAGCACCAAACACGTTTTCACGCCAATACGTGCTGGAAAAAGTATTTTAAAGAAAACAATTTTTGATAACAACCAAAACGTAATTGCTAATGCGGAAGCAGTTAAAATTGCTCAGCCTTCGTTCGAAAACGCTCCGAATATTCGAAAATTTGTTAAAATTGCTCCGAAGAGCACCCTGCCTTCGTTAGAAAGCAATACGAATACAAATAGTAATTCTAATTTCGCTCCGGTTACTCCAAATAGCGCCCCGCGTTCGTTCGAAACTGGTGTTAACACCACAAATGCAATTTGTATTCCAAAATTAGTTCAAATTGCTCCAATGGAGCAATTTTCCCCCGATCAAATCGCGCGCACAATAACTTATGCAGATATAGTTAAAAGGCGTTCGTTCAAAAGCGCTCCAATGAGCACTAACATTGAGCGAACAAGTGCGCCAAACACCACCAACAATACTAACACCGATCAGCTTCCGTTCAAAAGTGCCCCAACTAACATAGAGCGATTCCCGGACAAAAGCGCGTTCAATAACCAAACCATTACTAAATGCGACCAGCTTCCGGTCAAAAGTCCCCCAAGTACTAGTACTAACATGGAGCAATTCCCGGATAAAAGTGCGCCAAACACAAACATTAGTCCAAAAAGGGACCAGCTTCCGTTCAAAAGTGCCCCAAACATGGAGCGATTCCCGGACAAAAGCGCGCCAAACACAAACATTAGTCCAAAAAGGGACCAGCTTCCGGTCAAAAGTGCCCCAAACATGGAGCGATTCCCGGACAAAAGCGCGCCAAACACAAACATTAGTCCAAAAAGGGACCAGCTTCCGTTCAAAAGTGCCCCAAACATTGAGCAATTCCCGGACAAAAGCGCTTTCAACAAACAAACCGTTAGTCCCAACAGGGACCAGTTTCCGTTCAAAAGTGCCCAAAGTAACATGGAGCGATGCCCGGATAAAAGCGCGTTCAACAACGAAAACATTACTCCGGAGAGGAACCAGCGTCCGTTCACAAGTGCCCTTAGTACAAATACTACTAACATGGAGCGATTTCCGGATAAAAGCGGGTTCACCAACGTTACTCCGAAAAAAAACCAACGTCCGTTCGAAATCGGTGATAAAAGCGTCTCATATTATAACGACATGGAGAAATTCTCAGATATATACGGCCCAAACCCAAATATAGTCAAAATTACTTGTGATAGTGACGTATGGGGCTATAAAAGCGATATAATTAGTGTTGCCAGTTACACTAACATAGAGCAATCCCCGGAAAAAAGCGCTTCTATATCGAGTTTAGTTCCAATGGATCTTGAAAGCAGTAATAATAACATAGAGCGCTCCGCGGCCTTCAATCCTAATTCCCATGTAGCTCAAATTACGCCTAGTAGGGCCACCCCTTCTTTAGAAAGTTCCCCAATAGTGCAAAAGAGCCAAGAGTTCCAAAGGGCGTCAACAGACGTTTTTGATACAGTCAAACATGAATTCTATAGAAACGGGAAGTATTATTTGAGCAATTCTCGTGAAACTGGATGCACTGGTGCTAAGATAACAGAACTGCGTCGAAGCTCGCGCATTAGCGTCGATGTTTCGTACCGTAATCCAGGCGATAGTGATGAAGAAAGTGTCGATGATTTAGCGTCCGATTGGAACTGGACACCAAAGTCAAAGAAAAACCGCCGATTAAGCGTAGCGTCTAAACGGCGCAAAAGCGCAATTCGCCGATCGGTCTCAACGCCCAAATCGGCCAAGTGTCCAATTGTACAAAACCCGAATTTAATTTGTGTAACGCCAGAGAGCACCCCAGGGCCACGTACCCCAGCACGCACTGACTCCAGTAACATTTTCACAAAACTCAAATTAAACCCGAATCCACCCGAATTTTCACCTATCAATGCAACTCCGCCGAAACATATTCGCAAACAAAGCCACATAGATTCTGAATCAAACATTACCCATATCACTCCAAATCGTACTAATCCTGCCATCATTGATCCCACATTTAAAACTCCACCTCAACATACTCATAAACCAAAAACGTCAACTCCAACAGTGCAAACTTGCTCTAAAACTATCCAATTGCCCAAAAAACTTCCTACAATTGAAACTCCACCTATACATACCCAAAAACCACAATCGCCAACCCCAGCTAGCAAACCCAAAAATGACCCAACTTCCTCAAAACCTGTCCAATCTCCCAAAACTGCACCTACAGATACCCAAAATCCTAAATCGTCAACCCCAGCAGCCCAGAAAGATTCGAAACCAACGTGCAGTATACTCAAAAATGTCCAAATTGCCTCAAAATCTGTCCAATCCGCCAAAATGCACCCTACAATTGAAACGCCACCTACATATGCCCCCAAACCAAGATGGTCAACCCCAGCGGTGCACATAGATTCGCAACCAAGTTCCAGCATACCCAAAATAGTCCAAACCTACGCAAATTATGTCCAAAAGACCCAATCGCTGAAAGGTGCCTTAGCTTTAAGTGTAGACTTAGATAATAAACACAAATGGGTGGGTTTGGAAATAATAGAACCTAAATTAAATGATGGCGACACAAAATCAAAAAATGCTCAACCTGGTAATTCTGGTTGTACGCCTCCAAAACACAAGGAAATTGGAGACACCGAACAACCAATTAAACCGTTATCGCCAATTAAATTATTGGAATGCCTAGAATATGACCAACAATGTAGAGAATGGTTATATAGTTGTCCAATTAGAAATTTGGACGATAGCATGTCTCAATTGGAAGAATATATTGAAATCATGCCCCCAGAAATTCCAGATAATTTTATTTTAAATGTAGATGAAACAAAATGTGATAAAACCTCAGCTAATAGTTCAAATTACGTCCAATCTGGTCCAAAAAATGCTCAACCTAGTGCAATAACAAATCAAGAAATAAGTGACCGTTCCGCAATTGATATTTCCGTCCAAAACGCAATAGGATGCCAAAATGACTCAAATATTACTCTCGTGCTTCCAAAAACCGTCCAAACTCCTCAAAAAGTTGTCCAAACTCCCCAAAAACTTGTCCAAACTCCTCAAAAACTTGTCCAAACTCCTCAAAACCGTGTCCAAACCCGTCAAAAACGTGTCCAAACTCCTGAAATAGTTCACGAAAGGCCTAGACGCATCCAAACACGTTCGAGGACAGTAGAATCAGGGGAAAAAGCGTGTGTCAGTTATTTTCGTGCGGTCAATAGCGCCCGAAAAGGTGGGCCAAGCAAACCAAAAAAGATCCCAGAACGTCGAAATAGCATTGATAAACTTTGCGTGCAAAATTTCGTTGAGAATAAAGAAATTATTAATGGGGAATACTCAGACTATGAGTATAAATGTAATATATGCCAGATTAGTTTTCCAGAGCGTCCAATATTGAAAATGCATTTATGGACGCATTTTGAAGATGATAAAAATGTTCGGTGCCCATATTGCAACAAAATATTCCAACGATTATTGTATTTGAATCGGCACTTATTAAAATGTGCACCGGCGAAAAATAACGAATCTGAGTTATCTTCAGATTAAGATTAGTATTCGTGTTCGACTGAGCTGGGCAGGGCTTCAAATCAAAAAGGGCTTTAATTCATTTTGAGATTTAAATCAATATAATTTAATCCTTTATAATGAAGAGGAATTTTTTTCAAATGAATTGATATTCAAAGTTTGAAGTCCCCATTAACAAAAAGGCTTCAATTACATTTAAATCCCGAAATGAATTAAAACCCTTGGTAATTCCATCTGATTTGAATTAATTAAGGGCTTCAAGCCCCAAAAATGATATCAAGCCCTCAAATAGGCTTCAAGCCTTATATGTATAATTGTTAAAAAGGCTAAATAGTTACTTAAAATATTTTTATAATTTTTAAATATAAAACAGGCTTTAATTCCTTTCACATACGAAGCTTATAATTGTCAAAAAGGCTTCAATTCCTTTTTTGGAATTACAATAGATTTGTAAATTGGTATATAGGCTTTAATTCCTTTTGATTAATGACTATACAAATTCAGAGAAAAGACTTTTAATTTCCAAAAAGGCTTCAATTCATTTTGAATTACAACAGATTTGTAAATAGTAAATAAGTATTAATTCCTTTTGATTAACGACTTATAATATAAATTAACCGAAGAAACTTGTAATTGCCAAAAAGGCTTCAATTTTTATTTATTTATTTATTTGAGTTTTTATATATAAACAATTTTATTTGAAAACTTTACAATGTACAATTTTATATATATATATATATATATATATGTGTAATTACACAAAGAGAATGAGGCATATTATATATAGTATGCCTATTTTGGCGCCAAACCGTAGGTTTTCAAATATAGAAATATTAGCTTTAAATGTTTCGTACTGAGAGAGAATGTATTATATATGTATAAACTGTATTTGATTTTGTATTAATTTCTATTTAATGTTTTTAATAAAAAATAAAAAAAAACATATATAATGGTTTGAAATCAATTTGAATCTTAATTACTATGAAGCTAGCTGCGCTACGATAAGCAACATAGTTAATATAGTGCAAATTAAATTACTATCTAAGTACTAATTAGCGCTGTAAATTGATATTAGCAGCACATAACCTCTATAAATAAAATATGTAAATACTAAATAAGATTTGTGTTGGTTTAAGGAATACAACAAAATATATATATACTTACGGGTTTAATGTAAGCATTCGTTTTAGAATATTGGTTCCAAATTCATAGAATTCCTAGAAATAAAAATTAATCTTAAATTCATTTATTAAAAATAGGCGAAATCGGTGCTTTATTTAATTTATAACGAAAACTTTACATATATATTATTTCTATTTTAGTCCTGTTTCTAATCCGATTAGTAGATTTCAAGCCTCTTTTAAGGTTTCGTGCTTTTATTTAATTTTTTTCCGCAATATGTGCACTATTAACCCATATCATACAGAAAAAAATCTACGAGTCCTTTCATTTATATATATATATATATATTATTCATTGGTCCATGTGTCCATATCATATACAGAATACAGTCAAAGTAATTAATTTATATATATATATATATGATTCGAATCTCGAATTATTAAATACAAAAATACTCAAATATGCTGAATTTTGGTACAAATTTAATTTTAAAATAGTTTTAAAATCCAAATTGGTACGCCTATGCTTATTTTACTCAAACATTTGTGGGCTTAGGGCAATATAACACATATGATTCGAATCTCTCGAATTATTAAATACAAAAATGCTTAATTTTAAATACAAATTTAATTTTAAAATGGTTTAAAAACCCCAAATGATGCGTTAATGGCATTGGTGCTTGTACCTATGCTTGTTTTACTCATACATTTGTGGGCTAAGGGCAATATAACACATATGATTCGAATCTCTCGAATTATTAAACACAAAAATGTTTAATTTTAAATACAAATTTAATTTTAAAATTGTTTTAAACCCCAAACGGTGCATTAAAGATATTTGTCCGTACACCTATGCTTTTTTTTACTCATACATTTGTGGCTAAGGGCAATATAACACATATGATTCGAATCTCTCGACTTATTAAACACGAAAATTGTAAAGAATACACAAAAATGCTTAATTTTGAATACAATTTTAATTTTAAAGCGGTTTAAAACTCTAAGCGGCACGCTAAATGCATTGGTGCATGCACCTATACTTGTTTTATTTATACATTTGTGGGCTAAGGGCGATATAACACATATGATTCGAATCTCTCGACTCGGCTTATTAAACACGAAAATTGTAAAGAATACACAAAAATGCTTAATTTTGAATATAAATTTAATTTTAAAATGGTTTTAAACCCCAAATGGTGCGTTAAAGGCATTGTTTATGCTTGTTTTACTCATTTGTGGGTTACGGGCAATATAACACATATGGTTCGAATCTCTCGATTGATTAAACACGATAATTGTAAGGAATACACAAAAATGCTTAATTTTGAATAGAAATTTAATTTAAAAATGGTTTTAAACCCATAAATGTGATACGAATCTTGCGATTAGCGGCGTGTACGTAGAAGAGTGACATTTGAAAAGTAATTTGAAACGAGAAACGACTAAAAATATGTAATCATTAAAAGCAATCATGTTGCAATATTATGTCGTGTGCAAATGTTTGTTGACCACGCGTTTTTCTGGGCTTGTGGCTTAGAGCCAATATATTCTATGTGTGTGACACATGTGAAACAATGATTTTACTCAGCTAGATTACCGATTGGACATGAAACAGGTGTACGTACACTGATTGAAATAGAATTAGATTTGTCACTGCGAAGCGAAGCGAACCCACATGACGACTAAACACATTTTTTAAAAACCATACAATAAATGAATGAAATTCTTTTATTGTTCTTGGCACAAAAACACCGTCAAATTGCCCCTTGTTTTCTATTAATAACAAGCCAATTGATTCAGGGGTTCGCTTCAACGTGTTATACCGCCAACAATTGTTATTCTAAATATTTGTGGTATTACGCATTGTTTTTAATACTTTTCTACTCCACCCGCACACATTATATGTATATATATATATATACACTAGGTGGACACCATGTGCCCATATCATATACAGAATATACTAAACTAACTGAATCAACTGTCTAATTAAATAATTACTCAAGTAGTGAGCTTCCATGTAGTTCTTTTAATGTATTTCCTAATCATGAATACATTAAATAAATAAAGCATTGCTAGTAACCATAGAAACATAATATCAAAGCGTTCCACACATACATACATCTAGATGTTTGGGGTTTAATGTACTTTTAAAATTAAATTTGTATTCAAAATTGAGCATTTTCGTGTTTAATCAATCGATAGATTCGAATCACATGTGTTATACCGCCCCTTAAGCAGTTATTTATGAGTCACTCTTAGTAAAACAAGCATAGGTGCATGCACTAATGCCTTTATCGCACTAATCGGGGTTTAAACCAGTTTAAAATTAATTTGTATTAAAATTGAGCATTTTCGTGTTTAATAATTAGAGAGATTCGAATCACATGTGTTATACTACCCCTTAACTACTAATTGATGAATCACCCTTAGTAAAACAAGCATAGGTACATGCACTAATGCTTTTAACGCACTAATCGGGGTTTAAACCAGTTTAAAATTAATTTGTATTAAAAATTAAGCATTTTCGTGTTTAATAATTCGAGAGATTCGAATCACATGTGTTATACTACCTCCAAACCAGTAATTTATGAATATTCCTTAGTAAAACAAGCATAAATGCATGTATTAATTCCGTAAGCGCCCCGTTTTAGGGTTTAAACCCCGTTTAGGATTAAATTTGTATTAAAAATTAAGGATTTTATTGTTTATTTAAAAATTTACGTATTTAATAATTCGAGAGATGCGATGCACACGTGTAATCGTGGCTAGAAAACAAAAATATATTGTTTTTTCTGGATTTCTTTGAAAATCTCAACATTACGATATAGTTGTTGACCTTAATCTAATTTTCCGATACAAATACAAGTATATACATATATATATATATATATATATATATATATATATATATATATATATAAACTTATATACATTAATATATATATATGTTCGCCAACTTGATCGCAAAATACAGTTGATTACATTGACACAGATAGAAATAAGTTCGCAAAAATGCATTTATATTAGGCCTGGGGGGGAAAAAACGCCATTAATCGATTTTTGAAATTAAAAATCGATTGATTTCCAATTTACTAGATTAAAATATATTGATATAACCGATTTATTCATTTTAATTACCAATAACTTTTGCATTCTCAATTTTTAGCATGAAAATAATTTTAAATTGTATAAATAAAACTTAATACAGTCCTGCATAGTAAATAAATAATGGAATATTTTAAAATTTATCTAAATGGGTTCTTAAAGTAAATATTACATAATTTTTACGAACACATTTTCATTAATTATATAAATAAGACAGTAAATAAAATTTATTAGCCATAAAAATTAATTATTACAGCAGTAAAATCACATTTACTAAATTATCGATTAAATAAATTAAAAATGTATATGTGAACAATATATAAAATTTAAATACATCGATTTTATTACTGCAATGTACATAATAGTGACCTTGGGATATTTTCCCAGAGTTGAGGTCATAAGACCAATTTATAATTCTCCCCTGAAAGTATTAAACAAAATTTGATATACATTAATACCCAATTTCCACTTCCGGACTCGAAAAACGGGTCTTTCTCATTATTAACTTTCGAAAATATTGTTTAGTGAACGGTTTAAATCACGTACGTGCAAACAACCCAATAATTATATATAATTTGTTCAAAATTCAGTAATATTAAAAACATCTTGTTTTAAATTCATAAGATACTGTAAACAAATTGATAATAGGCTATAAGACACAAGCTGGAGGCGAACTGCACCAATGCTTGCTTATTTGTTTAATAAATGCCTTACGGTGAGCTGTAGACATTGGTGTATTATTAAAAACAATTTTTTTACACTATAAGACAAGCTGGAGGCTAATTGCACCAATGCTTGTTTATGTATTGTGTTATTAAACACTTATATATGTCTGGAGGCATTGGTGTGGCCCTGTGCTTGTTTATTTAGTCATTTTAATAGTATGATATTTCACACCGGGGTGTAAGACGAGCTGGCTTAATTACACCAATGCTTGTTTATTTATTGAGTTATAAAACATTTACGGCAAACTGGAGGCATTGTTATGTGTTCCAGTGCTTGTTTATTAGTGAAATTAATAGCAAAAGATGAGCTGACTGCATAATTGCACTAATGCTTGTTTATTAATTGTGTTATAAAACACTTATATGCGCTTTATGGTGAGCTGGACGCATTGGTATGTGTGCAAATGCTTGTTTATACGTAATTGCAATTGCTGAAATGTCACACCAAGAACGAGCTGACTGCATAATTGCACCATGCTTGTTTATGTATTGTGTATATGTTTTATGGTGAGCTGGATGCATTGGTAAGTGTGCAAATGCTTGTTTATTAGTAATATTAATAAAATAAGTGAAATTTCATATCGTAAAGGCTGGCTGCATAATTGCACTAATGCTTGTTTATGCATTGTGTATTAATGTTTTATGGTAAGCTGGACGCATTGGTCAGTGTGCAAATGTTTGTTTATTAGTAATATTAAATACACACACACACACACCGAGCTGACTGCATAATTGCATCAATGCTTGTTTATGTATAGTGGATATAAAATGGGGAGCTGGACGCATTGGTAAGTGTGCAAATTAATAAAATGACTGAAATTTTACACCAAGGTTATATGTAAGACGAGCTGGCTGCATAATTGCATCAACGCTTGTTTATATATAGTGTTATAAAACATTTGTTTTATGGTGAGCTGGACGCATTGGTAAGTGTGCAAATTAATAGAATGACCAAGGTTATATATGTAAGACGAGCTGGCTGCATAATTGCACCCATGTTTGTTTATTAATTGTGTTATAAAACACTTAGATATGCCTTACGGTGAGCTGGATGCATTGATATGTATATAAGCAATTGCACAAAGGATGGGCTGGCTGTATGATTGCACCAATGCTTGTTTATTAATTGTGTTATAAACTATTTAGCATTACGGTGCGCTGGACGCATTGGTGTATGTGCCAATGCTTGTTTATTAGTCATAATAATAGAAGTATTGAAATTTCATACTGTGCTATGTATCATGTAACAACGTGTTTGTATAAATTCTTATAATAAATTAGCTGACCTAATTAGTGAAACATAAGCTAATATTTATACTTTTACTAATTAGTTAGTGTATTTAAACTATTTATAAACCGGAAATATGCAGTCTATAACAAATATAATATTATAATTTGCTAATAAAGTTCTAAAATTATTGACCTAATTCTTAAAATAAATATATTTTCACTTTTACGTAGCAATAATATATTAAAAAAAAACAATTTAGTAACAGGAAATACCAAAGGCCTAACGTAAACATATATAAAATTCATCGCAATTCGCATATATAAATAAAATTCGCAACAACCAGTTCCAACAATAAAATACATGCGACTTACCAAAATATGTTGAGTCAACCCTCGAATTAACGTGTATTTAGGCACTAAATTTGTTTAGGCACACACTACAAGCACAGCACTTAGCCAAATGTCGCCCAATTTAGTTTAATCAACAATAAACTCTGTTTTTAGATCAACAGGTACACTTAACGCAACAATTTCAGTGCATATAGGCCGAGGGTGACACGGGAGGCGGCGGTGCACTAACATGTGTGTGTGCGTCTCGCACTGTCAAAATGCACCAACAAACTGATTTTAAATTTTTGTTAGCATCAACAATCACTTTTTAATTGGCCAGTTTTGCCAACTCACAAACATTAAAAATAAACAAAATTCACGCGATGCCTATGCACGATGTTGCACCTCCGACATGACAACCCGCATAACAGCTGCGTAAAATCAATCGCAAATTGTTGCCAACTTAGCACAGACGCAAACCATAAATTACAGATTCAACAAACATTTTTACACTGAATTTACGTTAAAAATCGCTTGAAATTACGTAATTTAACAATAAATTACCTTTTATTTGAACTAATTCAACTTTAATATATAAATACGTAAAATGGTTCAAATAAAACGTAATTCATGTTAAATTACGATATAATCCATAGGTTTTCGGTAAATTCAACTATTTTTGACGTAAATTATCGTAATTTAACATTAAATTACTTTATAATAGTAATTTAACGTTAAATTACTACATATTATACAAATAAACGAATTTATGACACAAAATTGCGAATCTGAGAAACAAAAACAAAATAAATCAAATATATGAATTACTAATTACTAAATAACGCTTAATTATATGGAAAATACGCAATATTTAACGAATTTATATAAGTATTAGTCACAATGTTGCCAATCTAATAAACAAAAAAATATTCTGGATTTAATTTGGATTGATTTAACATTTAAATCAACTAATTATAGTAATTTAAAGTATATATGGTGTAAATTACATTATATTAAATATAATATACGTTTTTATATAATAATTCGACTGATTATATAAATATATTTTTATAATTCTACACCTGAAGTGTTGCCAACTATGTCAAAAAAATACATGAAATGAAAAATGTTTTTTTTTTTATTATTTTAGTAGATTTAAGCGTTTTTTATTGAAATTTAAACCTAAAATTGAAAATTTGCTTTAGTTTTTATACCATTTTGAATAATTATTACGTTTTTACGTCGAAACTTCATTAATTCCGTATTTTAAATGCAATTATTACTAAACTAAATATTATTTTAACGAAAAATTATGATAATTTATTTATTTTATCATAATTAAAATTACAAATAGTACATTTTCTATGCAACACCAAAAAATAAATAAGAAAAATTATTTTAAAGTTGAAAAATTAAATTATTATAAAAGGAAACCTACTTATTTCAGGAGATCTTTCAGATCAATGACGCGCGATTTGATTTCCGGTTGATTGTCGTTCTCAATATCCGGTAAAATCTCCATGAATTTCTCCCGTAATTTCGCAAAATCATCATGGCGCTGTTTTTCTAAAAATTACACAAAATAAAAACACAAAATACATTTTAAAATTTAAAATAAATACCTTTTAAACTCTTAGTTAATGATAAAAACACATTTAGAGCCTCTTTTCGTAATCGCGTATGTTTAGAAATACCTAAAACAAATATATATATTTAATTTCTACCAACAAAAAATAAATATAAACTTACTTAAAGCATAAGTTAATGCTTCGAAAATATTATCTAAAATTTTCGGGAAGATCTCCTCGTATTTCGGGGAACCACCGTCAGCATTCAGTATTGCCAACTTATCTACATACAAACACAGGGCTGCCACCACAGACACTTGTACAGACCGCGTTGTAGTTGGCAAACATGACACACAATGTTCTACAAACAATTCTCCATATTTTTCTATAAAAAAAACATAATTTTTACTTAATACTCAATTTTCCCAGCGTTTGCCTTCTAATATGGCGGCTAGTGCCTTATCAGTTGCCGGCCTCAAACTCAGAAAAACCCCCTACTTATTTAATTTCACAAAATAAACTCAAAAATTACGTTTTTACTTAATAATTAATTTCACCGGTGTTTGCCTTCTAACTTGGCGGGCAGTGCCTCGGCACTTGCCGGCATCATTTCAAGAAAGTCCCCGCTCAAATAATTTTTGTTTTTTTTTCCAAAATTCCATTATATTTAGTTATAAATAAATAATTTAACACATTTCTAATTATTTTTAACGACGATTTTAATGCCAATTTTTGAATAAACTGACCTTGGGTTAAGCTATCGGTGGGCCAAGCTTTTCCTAATGTTTCATAAACGACTTCTTTCAGTTTTATGATCGCTTCGCGTTTTTTGGTCGTTTCTTCAGCGGTCAAATCGTCTTCATCCCCAATATCTGAAGTTTCCTGAATAATTTACATACAAAAACACAGTTAAATTAATTTGCATTAATAGAAAATAATTTATAAATCACCTTTGATAATATAACTTTAACAATATTATATAATTGATCAAATTTATCGATTTTAAGCGATGATAGTACATCCCCTAGTGCTTCCAGCGCTTGTCGCTTATAAACTAAATCATCTTTGTTACATTCCTTCATAATAACATCAATTAATTGATCTAAATCAATTTCTGGATCATCTTTTAATGCGTCCCTAAAAATTTAGTAATATTAGTCATAATTTTAGGGGTTTTTGAGGCTAAATTACTAACTTGCAACTATTACAAATGCTAGCTAGGGCTTTTAGTAATTTTTCTTTGCCGTTCCAAGTCCGGCCGGATAATCCGGATATTAGAATATGTAATAAAATGTTTCGATGCTTAGATTCTAGGGTTGAGCCTAATTTTGATGCTACGGTTGACACGGCGTTCGCTGCCTAAGAAATTTTAGTAAAAAAAAGTTACAGACATACTATTTACTATTTAAATTGATAAATAATAATACCTGAGCTTTCATATTCCAAGATGGTGACTCCAGCGCATTTTGTAATGTATCACAGATGACTTCAATGTTTTGCCGGATTCCAGTCTCAGTGCCCGGACTATTTTCCGACCAAATATCAGTCCAAACTTCCACAGTACTTTGTGTTTCTACCCCAAAACACAAAAAAATTATTTATACAAAAACTGTAATATTTACAATAAAATGTTTCGAATAAAAGTTGTAAAAGACACTTATATTATTGTTTTTTGTTTGAAAAATATTTTCATTAAATGCGCCAGTTTCAAGATATTCAAGAATTACGAAACATTCAATAAGAGTAAACTAGTATTTCTAGCCATACGATTTTATTGGAAATTTCAGGGAATTAACAGTATGTTATACTACAATTAGGTATAAAGTTACGACAAATTAAATTAAGCCGTTTCGCATAAAAAAAATACAATGGGTGAAAGCCACAAGAGTAAACTAGTACTTCTGAGCATACGATATTATTCAAACTTGCAAAGATTAATTTAAATATTAAATAACACTTAACTTTAATGTCTCGTCAAAATATTATAAGCCATTTCGGCGTATTTCAAAAATTTGACAAGAGTAAACTAGTAGTTCTGGACATACGATTTTATTCAAACTTGAAGTGATTAATTTAAATATTATACTTAACTTAAATTTAACGTTTTGTCAAAATCGTATAAGTAGTTTTAGCGTTAGTACGGTTTTTCACAAATTTGATAAGAGTAAACTGTCTATTACGGTTGTAGGATTTTATTCAAAATTGCAGAGATAAATTTATATATTAAATAAAACTTAAATTTAACGTCTCGTTAAAATATTATAAGCCGCTTTTGAGTTTATAAGTTTTCTTTTCTACTAATTTGATAAGAGTAAACTGGCTATTTCGTAAGTGCAATTGGGTTCAAAATTTATGTAGATTTACTATGTATTATAAACAAGTAAATTATAGAGTTACAATAAAATCTCTCGGGCCATTTCGCTGTAAATAATTCCTGAAACTAACCTGGTGTTTTTTCGGCGTGCATCGCAAAGAAAACCAGTGGTAACACAACGTCTGAGTGCGTCTTTAATATATCTTGATTGTGGATCGAAATTGATTGAATTGTGTTAGCACAAGCCGACCGAATGCTGTCGTCTTCACGTTCGATGTACCATAATCGCAATTTCGCGAATAATTTTTCTAAGCTAGAATCTTTCGCTGTACCAACTAAGTGGCCAATGGTAGACGCGTAATGTTTACGCACTGCCGCGTTCCTATCGGTCAAACCGTTAACTAACGTCGCCAAAAATTTGCCTGTATACGGCTGCAAATCTTGGCCTAGTTGTACGGTAAGTAACGTAATGAAATGGGCGCAGGCGACACGAGTGCCTAAACCGATGCTGCTTTTCATTAGTTCCAACACTTTAGGCACTAATTCGTCCAAAATCGTTTTATCAGCGTGTTGTAAACACTAGAAAACGACATATTGCTCAAACAAATATGCTCAAAATTTGAGCAAATATTTGTTTAAACGGCTCTAGCGGGGAAACGGGGAAAGATAGCGGGTTCTAGTTTTCACCAATCGATTTCGCACTTATTAAACTATATATTAGCGTAGTTTCATTTATGCAAATTTAAAAATACAAATTTGAGAAGTATTTTACTAAAAAATGGAATTTATTGTCAATTGAAGTTAGCGGAAATTTGGTTAAGTTTAGAATTTTTTAGCGGCAAAACAGAACCAGATAAAGACTTCTAGTTTTCACCATTCGATCCTCCAGTTATTAAACTATATTTAGGGATAATTTCATTAATGCACATTTAAAATTACAAGTCTGAGAACGTTTATACTAAAAAATGGAATTTATTGTAAATTGAATTTAGCGGCAATTTGGTTAAGTTTAGAAATTTCTAGCGGCGAAACGGAGACAGATAGAAAGTTCTAGTTTACGCCATTCGATCCTCCAGTTATTAAACTATAGTTAGGGGTATTTTTATTTATGGCAATTTAAAACTAGAAGTTTGAGAATTGTTTTAGTAAAAATTGATATATATTTTTTTGAGAATTGAATAAATTTAGCGGAAGTTTAGAATCATCAAGGGGCAAAACGGAAACAGATAGAGAGTTCTAGTTGGCACCATTCGATCCTCCAGTTATTCAACTATATGTTAGGGTATTTACATGTATGACAAATTAAATCTAGAAGATTGAGAATTTTTTAACTAAAAACTGATATTTTATTTTTTGTAATTTGAATAAATTAAGCGGAAGTTTAGATTTTTCTAGCGGCAAAACGAAAATAGATAGAGAGTTCTAGTCTACGCCATTCGATTTGTCAGTTATTCAACTATTGATAATAAATTTTTTATTTATTTAAACAAATTAAATGCAAAATTGGGGGGCACATTTCAAAAATATTGCAACTTACTCGTCCCATAGTCTCAGTGGTGTAGTGTGATTTCGCTGCGCTTGCGCGAACACTATCGATGACTTCCTGCGTTTGACTTTGCGCGCCAAACATAGTGCTCAGGTGTGACAACTTGGACGACTCTAATTCCCCTGTTGCTTGTAACAGGGCCGGAATAAGTTCGGGCAAAAATGGTTTTAATTGTTTCCCCGCAGCGCCAACTAATTTTGACACCGTTTGCAAACTAAACAAATGCGCCAATTAAAATCCACTAAAAAAAAAACAAAAAATGGACCCAAAGTTGTACCTAATATTCCTAACTTCTGCAACCATATTAATAATTCCGTTCTGGAGCAAAACGGGCAGAATTGCCTCCAGCATTTTGGCCCCATCTTTGCCAAATGTGACGTCACACGCTCGGATGCAAAGCTATAACAAAAAAAAATCGGTTGTGGCCTACACAGAACTAATTTGGTTTAAATGCGATAGAAAAATATTTTTCTATTTAAATATAACGAAATTCTTGTGTTTTCGTTCCATTATCATTGCAATAAAATTCCCCTAGATACATATTTGATGTTTTATCACGTGTGTCATCTTCAGGAATGGGCTTTAACTCACCTTACTAAGGATTTTCGCGGTGTTTGTCGCCGCAACGCGTGTCCCTTCATGGACATCGTCCATTACCCGGAATAATTGTGTCCACAGTTCAGCCATGGAGTCCACACTGTCGTGAATCGAACGATTCCCGCCGCCCCGGAAGAAGTCCTGAAGTCCTAAACAACTGGACTGCCGTACACGCCATTGTTGCGCAGTTAAATTGTAAATTAAATCCGCTAAAATCTCTTTGTGGTATTCGTCAATCTAATAGAAGGAAAATGGTCACTTCCGGTTATACGATTTTATTCAAAATTTAGGAAGATTAGCTATATGTTATAAATTAACTAATTTTAAAATGGCGTCAAAATATATTAAGCCGTTTCGGAGAAAATAAATATATATGTTGAAATTGATAAGAGTAAACTATTATTTCTAGACATACAATATATTTCTAGGTTTGGGACAATGTTTTAAATAATATAATTAACCCAATTTATAAGTTTCATGCCAATACGTTGAGCCATTTTCGCGCAATTAAATATTTTCTTAAATTTAATAAGAGTAAACTGGCATTTCTAGAAATAGAATTGAATCCAAATTTTAGGAAGACTATCTATATATTATAAATTAACTAATTTTAAAGTTTTAAGAAAATGTATCGGGCCAAATACACACAAAATTAAAATCTTAAGAGTAACTCACAGTTTTTTGAGTTTCTGGGACGAGTGCGTGCCAAATACGCGTCATGGAGTTTTGTAAATTTGGTGTTGGATCAAATTGGTAACGGTACAGTCGCGGAATGATTTTCGGCAAATGTGGTTTGAGTTGTTCACCCGCTTTTGCCGCGATTGTTAAGAAACCAAACGCTGCGCCCTAGAAATAGTAAATATTTACGTATTAGAGGCTCTAATCTAAAAATTATTAGTACCTTTTTCGAATTCCAGATTGTGTTGTGATTTGCAAGATGCATAAATTTATAAATTAAATCCGGTTTATTTAAATCGGAAGCCAATGAGCATAATTCTTTGTAAGTCGACAAATTACCGCTAAAAAAATAATAATTTAATATTAAATACATATGATACGGGCACACCGTGTACTTACCCTGTAGGTGATTTGCCCAATTCGCCTTCTTCAAACAGTTTAGTGTCACTAGTTACTTGTTTGACCGATTTTCGACCAGATTGTAACTGATCGACTAATTGCTCCAATAGGGCTGCGCCCACATCACTCTCACAACTCTCAAACACTAAGCCTAACCCTTTCGATGCCACATCTACTACAATATCTATAAAAAACCAATTAAATTTTTTATTATTCTAAATAACTCAAAAACCGTTAATTTTTCAAAAAAAAAAACAGATGGTAAATTGTAGAAAACATTTATATTTATGTTTTATATTCGAAAATAATTTCGCTATCTTAAACCAGGCTCGAGTTATAAGCAATTAACATAAAAATTTATAAGAGTAAACTGGTATTTCTAGAAGTACAATTTAATCCAAAATTGCAGAGAATCTTGCTTGTTGTATATACAACTTAAATTTATAGTATTACGAAAATCTATCGGGCCTTTTAGCCGAAAATGTGACACAAATATAAACCCGATAAGAGTAAACTGTTGTTTCCTGTAGTACAATTTAATTCAAATTCACAAATATGTTTTTATATGTTAAATACAATTTAAATATAAAGAGGCATCAAAATCTATCGGGCCATTTTAGAGAAAAAGCTAAAAAATCAATTTAATAAGAGTAAACTACTACTTTTAGTCATAGGATTTAATTGAAACTCACTGAAACTTTATATACAAGGGTATAACTTACCATTATTTTCGGACAATAAATCCATAAAAGTCACTTGCATATCAGCTAGGTGGGCAATAACGGGTTCTCGATTCGGGCATTTTTTCAATAAAGTCAATAGCCAAATACTTGACGCCTAAAAAAATAATGAGGCTCAATTTGCTCAAAAATGCTCAAACCAAACTAGTACCTGTCTAGAGTTTGGATGAGGAAACGAGACTAGCTTCAACAATTTATTTAATAAGATCGTTAAATTGCTGTCGATTGAACTTTCCGGGAAAGTTTGATCCGGTTTATAATCGGCGGGTAATACGGACCACGCGTCTCGCGCCTCTGGCGACCAAACGCTCTGGACGCACATAACAAATGATTCCCCAACCGTAAAATGGACCTCAACATCTTTAGTCTAAAGAAAACATTGCTCAAATATGTGTTGCTAATATGGAGCTAAAAAAAACTTACATCCTTAGCCGTTTTCAGTAAGCCGTCCATTACGTCTTTCGTATTCGGGAACACCTCCCCAACGCAAATAAGCCCTAGGGACCTTGCCCCACGTTCGCGAACTTTCGACGGTAACTTTATATTATTCATTATATTTAGTAATTCCGTTACTAAATCTAATTTACTAGTAATATTACTAGTATTTGTATCACAAGTGTCATCTAGCGGCAACGCAGTACAACTACCAAGTACACCGATAGAGATGCAGGCAGCGCTTACTAATAGCGCACTCTGATTGGTCAGGAATGAGTCTATCAACCAATCAAATGTTTACTCATACAAACCTTTCAAACACAGTATTATGATTACAACCAAGCGGCACATGTATAAACCGCTTACTAGTTATTACATTTGTAGTTTTCACTCATACACATAAATTGAATTAATTAATTGATATTAAAATTGCAATTTGAGTAATTTGAGCGATTTTTGAGGATAAGAGCATTTTTGCTCAAAATATGAGTAGATTAAGTGTAAAGAATAACGTATTAAATGGTGACAATGTTTGAGCGATTTGAGCTGTTTGAGTATAAATTGAGGTATTTTTGAGCTTGAAATTGAGTTGAATGTATAATGAATTAAATGGCGATAAGTTTCTAACTGTCTTGTTTGAGCGATTTGAGTTATTTTTGAGTATAAATTGAGGCTATTTTGAGCTTGGGTTTAAAGTATAACGAATTAAATAATGACATGTTTGTTTTGTTTGTGCTATTTGTGAGTTGAGGTTTTTTTGAGTAGATTGTGTGTAAAGTATAACGAATTAATTGGTGACAAGTTTCTGTTTTGTTTGAGCGAATTGAGTTCTTTTTGAGTATTTTTGAGCTTGCTCAAACATTGAGTAATTGAGTTTAAAGTATAACGAATTAAATGATTACCAGTTTCTAACTGTTTGAGAGATTGGAGCTATTTGTATAAGGTGAGGTTTTTTTGAGCTTACTCAAAATTTGAGTAGATTGAGTGTAAAGAATTACGGATTAATTAGTGATAAGTACATAAGTGTGTTTTGGTAAAATTGGAGTTAATATTAACTATTTAATCAATAATTTACGGTTTGAGCAACTTTTGAGCACAAGTCGAGGGTTTTATTGAGTAATTTTACTCAAAATTTGGGTATCTAAAGAAATTAATAATATCCGAACTGTAATTGAAATAACCTTGTTTTAGAATTAAACTATTTGGGATATTTGAGCAATTTCATTTAAAACTTAAGGTTTTAGAGTAAATCGGTTGCTTTTTGAGCAATATTACTCAATATTTGGTATTTAATGGCGTCGTAATTGGAATTTAAATATCGTACGTTGAGTTTTTAATTTTGAGAATTGAGCAATTTTGTAATTTTTTTAATTTGTATTTGCGTTAAGTAGAAGGAATATATTAACTATGAAGCGGTTTATTCATGTACCGCTTTGTTGAAATCATAATTGTGTAACAACGAACTTACTTATAACAATTGTCGACTTTTTGAACACATCCCAATTACAAATGGCGTCTTTATTTAATTGTTTGAAAACAATGCGCCGTTCTAAGCAACAAGCGATGGCCAACAGACAACCATGTTGTGTTTCTAAGTACTTATTGTTTTCGGTGCCGACGATCAGCTCCAAAACAGTCTCATCGAATTTCTGATCGGTTGAGCCGTGCGCTGTTATAATACCGAACAGCGTTGCGGCGAATTCGCGTATTACCTCTTTGGTAGAGTTCAATAACTCCCGAATCCATTTCCGGTCGTCGTCCAGCAAACTTGTGTACTGCGGCGCGCACCCAATCAGCTCCACCATGCAGTGTAGAGCTTCAATACCTGCAATTTGTTTTGAACAATTTTGAAAATTTGATATATTTAAATGATTTTGAGTAAAATGAGTTACTTACTTGGGCTCGCCTTAAGAAGGTTTTTGATCAAGTGCAAATATTGTAGCAACGGATTTTTGGCGATTGAATCGTCTTCATTTGAGAATTGCTCAAAATAGTTACGAATTTTTGGTGTCACTTCGTTTGGATGGTTTACGATTTCCTTGGATAACGGAATATCGACATCTTTCATCAAACATAATCGTAGATAAATTAATATCTACAAAAAATTATATATATATATATATATATTTAATGTCTTATACTCAAAAATAACTCAAATCGCTCAAACAAAACAGAATCTTGTCACTCGTATCTCCTCTAATGTTGAGCAAGATTGCTCATTGTATACTCAAAAATAACTCAAATCGCTCAAACAAATAATTAGAAACTTTTAACCATTTAATTTGTTATACTTTACACTCTACTTTCTCAAATGTTGAACAATATTGCTCAAAAACCCTCATTTTATACTCAAAAATAGCACAAGGTGCTCAAAAAAGACAGTTAAGAGCTTGTCATTATTTAATTCGTTTTACTTTATACTGTACCTTCTCAAATGTTGAGCAAGATTGTTCAAAAAACCCCAACTTATACTTAAAAATAGCTCAAACAAGAGTTAGAAACTCGTCACCATTTAATTCGTAATATTTTACATTTGACCTTCTCAAATGTTGAGCAAGATTGCTCAAAAAGTCACAACTTATACTCAAAAATAGCTCAAATCTTTCAAAAAAGACAATTATAAACTTTTATTGGCCTTTATTTAATTCGTTTTACTTTACTATTAAGCAAGATTGCTCAAAAAACCTTTAATTTATACTCAAAAAGAAACACAAATTGCTCAAAAAATACAATTAGGAACCATTTAATTCGTTATATTTTACACTCTACCTTCTCAAATATTGAGCAAGATTGCTCAAAAACCCTCAAATTATACTCAAAATAGAATTTTAATTGCTCATAAATTACTCAAATTTCTTTGCAATGATCTAAATTACCTTAAAAGATTCTAAAAATGTCTCTTACCTCCTTGTAAACATTCGGCGGAAACGGCAACAAGTGGTTCCCTTGCGAGAAACATTTTGACAACTTCTGCATGCGCGCAATCGACTCATTATAGATAAAATTGAATAATTCGCGGAACGACGGCAACTGAACCGCTTTTTCGACGTCTTTTTTCTCATCCGTTTTTAAGTTTAATTCTTGTTTAACGGCGCTTCCGTAGAGCGCTTTTGTTGCTTCGGTGGACACGTCGTCTTTAGCGTCGCCAGTGGCAACCAACAGTAAGTATTTGGACGGGACGTGGTGCGGCGGAAACACAGTGGCAACAAACCGGGTAGCCACAAATCGGACCATTGGCTCTTCGGCGTCCATGTATTGCGATAAGAGCGAATGGAGCAGAATCATTTTGGAGTCGTCGGCATTTTGCGATTTATTATCCGAATCTACGGTTGCCGTGTAACGGTAAGCCGTTACTAGATTCAACATTCCTTCCCTGAAGTTACATTAACTGTATTAATAGTACGCCGCTCTGGTGGCAGTTTTGTTAACTTTGGTAAGGGTAGACGCCATTTTGATTGTTAGACAGTTAGACTTACCGTATTTGGAATCGAACATCAGCGGGTTCAGAGACGAGTTTTTTGAAAAGTGTTTCTAAAAGGCCTAAATCATTACTAAATAATGCTGGGAGGCGGCGCCCTAGTAGGCCTAAGATGACATAGGCTTGACTCTGATGGACTGCCTCCCCTTCTTCGGTTAATTTTGTTAAACCACAAAGTAAAAGACGTCCGATAGGTTCCAAAGCTTTCAAATCCGAACTTAATAATTTAAAAATTTAATTAAAATAAATATAACAACCAATAACCAATTTTTTTTACTTACTCTTGAATTATATTTGTGGTAAATTTTAAAGTTAAACTTTTTAATCGTGTGTTCGTGTTTGTTCCATACAACGAATCGAAGATAACCTGAAAATTAGTTTTATATATATTTTTTATAGCTTTCATGTTCACAATTCGAAGAAAGTTGCAAAATAGAAAATATCTTAGAATTCATCGTAGAATTTTTCTATATTTTATAAAAAATCCTAAAAGCAGTATTAAGGGGTGTTTAAAATTTTGGGGCCCTATTACTCTGGACCTGTAAAAACGATTGAATTTAAAATGCGATAAGGCACTTTTATAAAAATTCCTAAAAGCAGTATTAAGAGGGCCCTATTACTCTAGACCTGTAAAAACGATTGAATTTAAAATTCGATAAGGCACTTCTTGGCCACTTAAATTGTATGTATACCAAATTTCATTAAAATCTGTCGGGTACCTTCAGAGAAATTACTGTTACAAAGTTATATATATATATATTTGGATTCAGGGCGACAAAACAAGAACTTTTTTTAATACGAGCATGTTACAGACACACAAACACTATTATACGATGAGCTAAATATACATAAAACCTACTAATAACTAATGTAACTTCGTTTATTTACATAATTTCTCACTAAAGTAAAATTATTTAACTGTAAATACCAATATTTATTTATATAGTGAATTATCAATTCCATACCTGAATTGAAGCAGGAATAACGAAGCCAGCGCCACTCACTTTGCATAAATAATGCAATAACTTCAAACGAATCCGTGTATTGGCTGGCGATTTTTTGTTTTCAGCTGTCACTTGCCCATGACTGCCTAAATATAGCCTAAATAGTGGCATTGCCAACGCTGAAGTACTCCAATCTAATCCACTATTAAAAAAAATATTACAAAACACTTATAAATTAATTCATTTTAGGCCTGTTACACTAATACAGCGCTCATGCAAAATACCAATAGAAATGTATGCATATTGTCACATCAATCGGCTATCTCGTAACTGGTACATTATTTAAAGAAACTTTTCAAACAAAAGTTGTACAAAATATTAATCTCTTTCATTTTGAACATAACTAATTTTGCCATAAGTGCAGCCGTTTTAATGATATTGGCGATAAATAGGTTAAAAGTGTGTACATACCCGACAACTTTCTTTAGTTCCAAGTCAGCTAAGTTGGCAACACTGAATCTGGTATCAGCTGCGGCTACAACTAAAGGTAATAGTATATCCGTATCCGGTAGGATGCCATAAGCCAGGAATTTAACAATTCCTAGCTTAATTTGCTCCAAATCTTCCGGTTTTAGTGGCCCTTCAGCTGTAACGCGCTTAAACGAAACTTCGGACATTCCAGCCGGAACCGGAAATGTTGATTCTCCGCCACTGGGCGATGTGGCAGGCGCAGATTGGGCGCAGGCGCTAACCCAAAAACCAATCAAAATAATTCCCTAATTTATGTATTCAATTCAAGTTTTTATTTTATTATTATTTTTATAGACAGCTGAGTTGAATTCAATTCAATTCCATTCAATTCCAGTCAATTCCATTCAACTCCATTCAATTCCATTCAATTCCATTCAATTCCATTCAATTCAATTCAATTCAATTCAATTATTTTTATAAAAACAGTTGAAAAATCAACTATCCTAGTCTTATGAAATAATTCTTACCCATAAGGCAGCAGTAGCATATCTAGCATTAGTATGCACAGTTGTTTGGCGACATATTGTTTTTCGTTCAAGCCGAAGAGAGACGACCGCTTTTCGGGATCAGTCGGAACGGTCACATGACCCAACAGTGGCAGAATTAACATTAAAATGCTGTCCTGGTGTGATTGAGGCTTCGCCTCCAGGGAATTTAGCATAGATGGCACTAGTTCGGCTTGTTTATCAGTTGGCAGCCGTGGGAAACCCATTTTTATGTAAATTATCGTGAAATTCTAGTAACATTTAAAAACACAGTGTTACCAACTTAAGAAAAACGGAATAAAATCTAGTTTTATTGTAAATTTTACCAATAATATAAGATAAAAACCTAATTTGTGTATATTTAGACTTAAAGACATATATAAAACGTATTTTATTAAGTTAGTAACACTGAATAATGTTGCCAACTTAAGAAAAATTGCATTCTACGACATAAAATCTAGTTTTATTGCAAATTTTACCAATAATATGGGGTAAAAACGATATTTATGCGTATATATATAATTAAATACATATATAAAACGTATTTTATTAAGTTAGTAACACTGAATAATGTTGCCAACTTAAGAAAAATTGCATTCTACGACATAAAATCTAGTTTTATTGCAAATTTTACCAATAATATGGGGTAAAAACAATATATATGCATATATATATATAATTAAATACATATATAAAACGTATTTTATTAAGTTAGTAACACTGAACAGTGTTGCCAACTCAAGAAAAACGAAATAAAATACAGTTTTATAGTAAAAAATAACTATAATATGAGAGAAAAACAATATTAGAGCATATTTATACTTGATACTAAAAATATAGACGTATTTTCTTAATTTAGTAACAGTAAACAGTGTTGCTAATCTAAGAAAATCCGATTTTCACGAAATTAAATAGTTATATTGTAAATATTTCCTATAATATGGGAAAAATAAACAAAATCGCATAAAAATTACTTACAGTAACGAAAGAACTGGCGGCAGGATCTTGGTACTGCAGTAACAACGCTTCAACCGGAAGTTGAACCAACGGCCGACTTTTAATACGTTTATTTATATGAATTAATAATTCCATCACCTACACAATAAAAATACATATTTCCGTGCATTTCTTCGATTTTCTTTGTCGCAAATTACCTTTTTCCTAACACCTTCTTGTTGCGACGCTAATTTTAGTAAAACTGGTGCCAAAAACTTTGAAACCGCATTTTGCAGCTGATCATCACTTTCAGCCGACCCAATACGCAGAAAAACACGTTCTAGCAACACTAAAACACGGTATAAATCCGTTTTTACACTTCTAAACTACACATTACTACTTTAAACGTTAATACTACTAATTAAAACTATGGCAAAGACCTTGTTTTGACTCTAAATGCTATAAAAATTCAGTGTTTCCGGTTAAATAATCTCTTTTACTCATATAAACGTTAGAAAACCAATAAAAACTATTATAAAAGACATAATTTTGACTAAAATTGTTCATAAATAGCGGCGAAATTAACATGTACGTTCAACGCAGTGGCGTACCCAATTTGCCACAATTTCTCAGCCAATTTTCATATAATTTAGACAGTTACGCTACTGATTCAACGTACATGTTAATTTAACCGGAAACACTGCAATTTATAAACAATAGTCAAAATAGTGTGTATTACTATAGTTTTAAATAATATTCTAACGTTTAAAATCATAATACGTATTGAAAATACGTAAAAACGGACTTATACGTTCATTCCGTGTTAATTACGTAGAAAAACACGTTCATAAGTTCGTTTTTATACTTTTACATAACATATTACTGGTTTAAACGAATATTTATTAAAACTGTGGTAAAACAGATTGTTTTGACATAAAATTGTTTATAAATCGCAGTATTTCCGGTCAAATTAACATATACATTAAACGTACATGTTAATTTAACCGGAAATGCGATTTATAAACAATTATGTCGATTTATCATAGTTTTAATTAATATTCTAACGTAAAACAGCAATACGTAGTGTAAAAACGGACTTATACGTTGTTTCAGTGTTAATTACGAAAAAAAAAACACGTATAAGTCCGTAATTACACTTTTACAATACATATTGCTGGTTTAAACGTAAAAAAATTAATTAAAACTGTGGAAAAATACGTTTTTTCAACTAATATGGTTAGAAATCGTTGTATTTCTGGTTAAATTAACAAATACGTTTTGCTATGAATAAAAACTATGCAAAAACACAAAGTTTTTGGGTTTAAATTTAAATTTGGCGCAAATTTTGCGTAAAGAAAATTTCTGTATTACCAACAAAAGTGACTGACACTTTTGATCAAAAGGAAAAACGATTTAATTACACAAATAAATGAACAAAACACTCATGCCCTATTATGCACTATGAAAGTTAATTGTTTTTATGAATTTTCCAACTATTTAGCGTGAATTATTAACGTTTATTACCGGTAGAAAATTAATTATAAACCGCAGCTACTTACGCAGTTCGTCTGCAGCGGCAGCCATTTTAAATTCACAACAAATTCCCGTGACGAATTTACGTATTAATTTAATAAATAAATGCTATATTATAATAAATGTAACAATAATAGTTTGGTGTTTAAACGAATGTCGCGTAGTTTATAGTTAATTCGGGTTAAATATATATGTTAAGATTGAGGTTAGAGTGTTGTTGATCTGTCACAAGAATGTCGCAACAACGTCCAGATGACCACCGTCGCAAATGGGATAAAGAGGAGTATGAGCGATTGGCGGCGGAGCGAATCAAAGCGGAGGAAGAGGAGGACGATGAATCGGGGAAAAAGGGGCCGCCGATCAAGCGGGAATTGCTCAAACAGCGCGAGTATAAAGTGGACTTGGATTCAAAGTTGGGCAAAAGTGTAGTGATTAATAAAAATACGCCGACGTCGCAATCCGGCGGATATTACTGTAATGTGTGTGATTGTGTGGTGAAAGATTCGATTAATTTCCTCGATCATATAAATGGGAAAAAGCACCAGCGGAATCTGGGGATGTCGATGCGAATCGAGCGAAGCTCTCTCGATCAAGTCAAACAAAGGTTCCAACAGAATAAAAAGAAAATGGAGGAGAAGAAGAAGGAGTACGATATGTCGCAGCGGATACAAGAATTGGCGGAAGAAGAAGAACGCCTGAAAGAATATCGGCGCGAAAAACGAAACGAGAAAAAGCGGAAACTCGACGACGTCGACGAATCCGAACCGAAAAACGAACTAAATTCGATCATGGGCTTCTCCGGATTCGGATCATCGAAGAAATAATTTGTTATATATATATATATGTATTTTTTTCACTAAGATAAATGTTTAGTACTGTATAAAAATCTAGTACTTTTTGTTTTATTATATTTGCCACAATTCAAAACTAACAAAATGGCCGACAATGCACGCCATTGTGAATTGTTACTAACTTAAAAATAGTTTTTAGTTACATTTACGTTTGTAACTAACTGTTTTTTTTTACTAAATTGTATAATTATCTAGTAATTTTTTATTTAATTGTGTTTATAACTAAATCAAAATTGTTCTATTTACATTTTGCTAGTAACTAGAAAAATTGTGGTTTCTAGTGATTATTTTCACAAAACTGTACAAATATTTAGTATTTTTTAGTTACATTGTGTTTGTCACTAAAACTAAAATGTTTCTAGTTACATTTTGCTAGTAACTAAGAAAAATAGTGGTTTCTAGTGACATTTACGTAATTATTTTCACTAAACAGTACAAATATTTAGTACTTTTTAGTTACATTGTGTTTGTCACTAAATCAAAACTGTTTCTAGTTACATTTTACTAGTAACTAAAAAAAATTGTGTTTAAATTGTGTTTGTCACTAAAACTAAAATGTTTCTAGTTACATTTTGATAGTAACTTAGAAAAATAGTGGTTTTTAGTAACATTTACGTAATTATTTTCACTAAACAGTACAAATATTTAGTACTTTTTAGTTACATTGTGTTTGTCACTAAATCAAAACTGTTTCTAGTTACATTTTACTAGTAACTAAAATAAATAGTGTTTAAATTGTGTTTGTCACAAAAACTAAAATGTTTCTAGTTAAATTTTGCTAGTAACTAAGAAAAATATTGGTTTCTAGTGACATTTACGTAATTATTTTCACTAAACAGTACAAATATTTAGTACTTTTTAGTTATATTGTGTTTGTCACTAAATCAAAACTGTTTCTAGTTACATTTTACTAGTAACTACAAGAAATAGTGGTTTCTAGTGTTTAATTTGTGTTTGTCACTAAAACTAAAATGTTTCTAGTTACATTTTGCTGTTTTAGTAACTATAATTTTGGGTACTAGTGTTTGTTACTAAATCAAAACCGGTTTCTAGTTACATTTACGTTTAAAAGTACCTGTATAAATATCTAGTACAATTTAAGTCACTAAATTAAACCCTGTTATTAGTTATATTCTACTTTATAAAATGTAAAACTAGTAATATTTTGGTTTTTTGGGTTTGTCACTAAATCAATGATATGTTTATTTTTGCGTATAAACTATACAGTGGGTAAATCAATGGCGTTTGTCACTAGATTTTTAGTAACTTTTCTATTAGGTTTATTTTACTAACTGAAATTCTATAATTTACGTTTTGTGTGGTAGATAGTGCTTTATAGTGTTCAGTGTGTAAATATTTAAGCATTTTTGTAATATGATGGCTGAATATGTAAATTAAGAATTTAAGAAATAAATCTATATATAAATAAATATTTTTTTGTATAAAATTTCGTTTTATATATCTAATAACTATATAATTTTTAAGTTTTTCACAAAACTATATAAATATTTAGTAATTTTTCGTGGTTCTAGTAACATTATCACTTGTTAGTAATTTTTTCCCTACGTTTTAGAACTAATTTTGTGTATTTAATATGGCTATAGTTGGCAAAACTGACAAATAACTTTTGCCAAGCCAAAATAATAGAATAATCATCTCTAAGTCCTTAGAAATGATTATTTTATATTAAAATTGTCTATTTTAAATTATTTTTATATTTTCATAGTTGTTTTTCTTACAAAACATCTATGAAAATTATTTTTTATCTCGTTGGCAACTTTGCTTTTATTCCGTAACATCAATAATCATCGTTCTCCGTCGTACCAATGCGAAATTGTCTATCTGTCTTTGTTTTTCGTTTGACAGTTCAGTTGTAGATCGGAGAAAAATTGTTGAAAATAACGTTTTTTTTATTAATTAAATAAACAAATTTGCACAAAATGTCACGGCACAAAATGTTTCTAGTTGTTTTTATTAGTTTCATTGCACAATTCGTGCAGGGTAACGTTATTTTGAACGATTTGACATTCCGCAAAGAAGATTGCAAAGATATTTGTGGTGATAATGTGTTTTTGTTGCCTCTAGTAAGTGTTACTAATGCTTAAAAACGTTTATTGTGCTGTTGAGCTTTAAAATTGTGAAGGTTTATGGTGTAATTATTGGGTTTTTCCGTGATTTTTTATAGGTTAACGATGCCCCTCTGATTTGTCAAAGAGGATGTCGATTATTTAATTTAATTGACGCTAAAGGAGAGTTTAATATTAATAAAACGAAGAATGAATGTCATTCATGTAAGTTATATGTTTTTTTGGGCGGTATTACACAATTACTATGGATCTTTGAATCACGGTTTATTTACTATATTTTTATTATGTTCGTACGAATTCTATTTATAAATATAGGTTACATATATTGAGGTTTAAACCGAATTTCATAAGCCACTTGAAAATTCAAGTGGCTTATTAACTCCACTTGAACGATATTTAGTGAAAATTTTACGAATTATATGAATAATGCAAATTTAAATTGTTTTTCTAATATATATGGAGGATTAAACCGAATTTCTTAAGGCACTTGAAATTTCAAGTGACTTATTTACTATATTTTACGATATTAAGTGAACTGTGCTACGAATTATGTAGAATAATGCAAATATTGACGATTAAACCGAATATCTTAAGCCACTTGAAATTTCAAGCTGCTTGAACAATATTTAGTGAATTATTACTAATTATATAGAATAGTTTTATAAATAATACAAATTTTAAGTTATAATGTGAAATAAAATATAATTTCATAAGCCGCTTAAAGATTAAGCGGCTTAATGATTTAAGCAGGTGATATTACACGTTAAGTTTGGATACACGAATCAATTTTATTTAAATAAAAATAAAATAATTATTATTTTAATTATTAGCGTGTATTGAAGCGTACGAGTCGCCTGATTTCGAAGCGTGTAAATTAGGCTGCAACGAAATGCAGAAGAAACGCGAGGTTAGTGCCGCCATCTTTGTTTTCAAAATTCGACAGCTAATATTTTTCTTATTAATTAGGCTGAACAAACCAGTGGTTTTGTCCTTTATATCGAACAGGGCCAAAATAATATTATGGTTGTACAACCGGACATAGAACAAGTTGACATGGACATATTGGCGGATCCTGGATTACGCGGGCAGCTCGAGTTCGGCTATAGCGTCGAATATAAAATACCCGAGACACATATACGAACTATGCCGATAAGTGATACGGTAAGTGGACGAAAATATCCGCTTATAGCGTCCTTGACTCGAAACTAACTATTTTCGAAATGGCTCGGTCTATTTTAACGAAACTTTAAAATGCAATCTTATATAAGTTAATAGGTAACTTCCTACAATTTGCGCTTAATCCCTAGTCTATAATAGCCAGTTTACTCTTGTTAAATTTACGAAAAAACCTTATAGCACAAAACTGGCAGATAATATTGCAACGAAACTTAAAAATTAAGTTTTCTACAACATTTAAAAATTTCTCTTAAACTTTGAATTAAATTGTTCGACTACAAATTATAGTTTACTCTTATCGATTTCAACTATTTTTATTTTTTCTCGGAAACTACTTAATAGATTTTGATGCAACTTTAAAATTAGTTCATTTATTATAAATAGGTGTTATTTTTAATTTCTGAGCAAAATCGTATGACTAGAAATGCTAGTTTACTCTTGTAATTTTATGCAATTTTTTAAAAACGCTCTAAGGTCGACAACTACGGGATTCCCCCAGATATGACACTAAAGCAGTACCAACCTACCGGTGATTGGCTAGACTGTGCCTCCCGTAACTCTGGGATTCCCCGTTGGATTTTAATTTCAGCGATTTTACTCGCTGTCTTGTTGGGTATTTGGCTAATTTTCGCATCGGAAAAACGCGAACCGGTCGTCACAGTAACCGATTTAACCGATACTGAGTCTCTGGTACATAACCTCGAATATCCGAATTTGCCGCCACCGAAATATTCGCTGGAAAGTGAAAAAGTCTAAAATTTGAATATTGTTTATTGTTATTTTACGTTTTCTCGATTTTTTCCGGCTGATTTATTACATTTTTTTCATAATATAACCCTACTTTTTGTAATTAGACAGACACAAATAATAAAATGAGGTTATTAATTAAAATATCTACTTGAAAATGTTTTGTTGTCTTTTTTTTATTGTTAATGTCGATTTTTTTGTTAATCATAACCTTATTTATTGATATTACTCAATTATAATACAAACAGTGAGGTTATGTAGTGAAATGTCAGCCATTTTCTTTTGTTTTGTATCAAAAATGTTATTATTTTGTATTTAATACAATTCTTCACATTTATATTATTATTTATTTAATAAACAATTGCATTAATTAATTGGAATTTATTTTTATTAGCAACGAATTTAAAAACGAAAATTTTAACTTATAAATGTTTAACTATAACAATTATTTATAGTTTACATTGTTCATATATACCCAAACTTACAAATAAAAAATTATATTACGTTGAAACAATCTAATTTCTCTATAAAAACGTAAAAAAAAAAAACAATTTATTTAACTTAAAAACGCTAAATCATTTTTATAATTCAAAATAAATGGTGTTTCTACATTTATAATTACGATTAATTCTAATTTCGTAAGTTATTAAGACTAAAATAAGCGATTATTATTTATTCTGGGGTTTTTAAAGTCATATTTGCTTTTTATTTCATTGTAAACAGTAGTTATTTAACAAATATACAATAATTATTCAGTTTAAAGCAGAAAATAATAGGATTATGTGGTTATTTCATCAAAACCGGAAAGAACTATTTGTTTAGAGCATTCGGTTATTTCTTATATAGAAACTCAATGGCAAAGTCGTATCGTGTAGGGTTACACTACGCGTAGTACTAGTATTAAAATGGCGAGTTGTTGAAGTGACAGTTTTTGTTTGTTTCTCCTGATGTTTCATCTAGTTTCAAAGGTATTGTTTTATTTAGATTTTAATATTATGGCAATGAAACCGGAAGGGACTATTTGTGTTATGTTATATAAAATACGAATAGCAAAGTCGTATATAAGTGACGCGTAGGGTTACACTACGCGTAGTAGTATACAAATGGCGACTTGTTGAAGTGATTAGTTTAATTTTGTTTGTTGCCCCTGATGTATCGTCTAGTTTCAAAGGTATTGTGAGGTTATAATTTAGATTTTAATGTTATTTGGGTGTAATAATACAATATATCTGATGTAATTGTCCAAAAAGTCTTCAATGTAACTTTTATGTAAATATTTCACGAAAATCTAGTCAATGTTGTAACGCTTCATGTAAAAAATGATTTTATATGTTTTTGCCTTTAAAATATTTCGTATTTCCATATAGGAATATTTTTGTGTAATGTTTTGTTTAATATAATATTAAATAATTACGTTTTAAATATTTACCCTATAATATACCAATACGGTTTCTACGCGAATTCGAACTATTTTTTTACGCGTAGAAAACAAGCTTAGGTGCGCACTTATGCGCCCCTAGTCGCCTAATAAGTAACATATGTAACGTGAGCAGCGGTTTTTAATTATTATAGCCTTTTGGTTAACAATTTGAGCAAAATGTTATAGATATAAAAAGTTTTGCAATTTTTTGTAGATTATTTTGATATAAAACAAGCTTAGGTACAACGCACCTATGCATCCAGCTCGCCTTATAAGTAATGCGATGCAAACAGCGCTTTTTAATTATTATAGCCGTTTTGGTTAACAATTAGAAAAAATCTTATAGATATAAAATATCTTAGAATTATTAATAGAATTTTTGGGCGTTTTAATTATTTTTATAAGGGCAGTATTAAGGGGGTTTGTAAATTTTGGGGCCCTATAACTCGGGAAGTAAACGAGCGATTGGATTTAAATAATAAATACACAATAATTGGTCCATTTTTTTTTAATTTAAGCAACAAATTGTTTTACATTTGTTACAATACTAGCGAATTTATCCGCGTTTATTAATAAAACGCGACGTTGTGGTATCATTTGTTTGTCTTCCTCCGTCCATAAACCCCCAACACCAGTGTCCGTTTCGTTGGCAACACTGAATTCAAAGCTAATATCACTAGCATTAGCGAATAACTCTTCCTCAGCGTTTAAAAACAATATTCCATCTTCTAAACATAAATAAATATACATATTTAACACAATTATTCATTTTATTATGTTGGCAACACTGTAACATCATATATTTAGCCATATACAGTTAATTAAAACAATATAATAACCGTTATATGTCCGTGCGCGCTAAATATATATATATATATATGTGTGTTGCCAACCTAAAAATGTCCTCTAACCTTTTTTATCTTTCGTAAGTTGCTGATAAGTTTTACAAATCATAACAAAAAAATCGAATTTATAGCTAGGATTCTTTTTCGCGGTTCGCTCAATTTCCCCCTGGAGCGAATCCAGTAACGGATCCGCGATTTTCGCCGGAATATTAATAAACCGTTCGTTTAATAATAACCCGATTTTTTTGCTATCATTCGATAAAACAGCAGTTAACTGCTCTTCGACGGATTTATCCGCATGTTTTTGCGCTAACGTTTGCAACGTACTAATTAATTGCGTAACACATTCGTTTTGCTAAATATAAAATGGCGTTAATCGTCTGAATAGAGCAACACTTTTTTTAATTTTAATTATACCTTATTTGCGGTGAGATTCAGGATAGTTGTGACACCAAAGACGTCGTTAGAATTACTGTCATCCTCATCGTCGTCTTCCGCGTCGTCATCATCCATACTTTGCTTTAAAACACTACCTATACCCTGTTGCGCAATAATCATATCGCTTAATTGCGACAGATTGATGTGGGCTTTTAAAAATAACTGTTTTAACAACTGTTGGATACCATGAAAATCGGCTGCGTCTGGGTTTCTACCCTCAAAATCTGCCTCAATCGTCTGCTAATACAATTAAACTCATTAAAATACTAAAATAATTAAATATTAAACCTAATATTTTAAGTATTATAACCTAAACCTCCTTAAAACACTAAAATAATACTTATATATTCATAAATAAACCAAATATCGCGAATTTTCTACATAAAAGTTAATATATATTGCTTTTATGAACATATCTTTCATTTTTATTAGGTTTGGTAACATTGTAATTGTTTAATTACTAATTTTTAATACATTTGGTAACATTGTACTCGTTAAAACCCTAAATATACAACTATTACTAATTTTTACTATGTTTGGTAACATTGTACCCTAAATTTACAACTAATATTTATTTTTAATACAATTGGTAACACTGTTACAAAAACAATTCAAAAAACTAAATATTCGTAAAACTACTAGCAATAAACACAATTTTTATTATATTATAATTAACAAATAAGATAATTTTGTTGCTTTTCGAGCTAAAAGTACGAAATGTACACAAAAAGCTGTAATTATTAACGAAATTACGATACAAAAAAAAAATTCGCTGCTATTCGAGCTAAACGTATAAAATATGTATATGAACGACGAAATATTCACTAAAAATCGTTATATATTCCTCATTAAACCAAAAATCCCGAGTATTGTACTTAAAAATGTTAGAATTTAAAACTTTTACAAGCAACTTTATTTTTTAATATATTTGGTAACATTGTACTCGTTTAAAACCCTAAATTTACAACAGATATTAATTTTTACTACTGTTGGTAACATTGTTACAAAAACTATTCGAATTTCCTAAATATTCGTAAAATCACTAACAATTCACGCAAATAACTTCACACTTTCACTTAAATCTACTAAATTATGGTCAAAAAATCACTAATTAGCAATAATTAATAAAAAATTCTTACCCCCTCAACTTCCATATTCTCCGATTCCGATTCTGAGCTGTTCGAGTCGGGTTTCGGTTGCACTGTTCGCTTCTTACGTGGTCCTGCCATTATAAATACAATTTTTCTGTATAGAAAACTATAAAATTATGTTAAAAATACAGAAACACGTGTGTTTATAACCTAAAAATAGTTGACAATTGTATTAAAATGGCAGAAACCGGTGTGTTTGCTGCGCATGTGCACCAGGGGACACTCAAACAATTTAATTTTTTTGTTAAATCGATTTTATATTGAAATATAGTTAATTATGCTTTAAAATGTATTTTATTTAGTTTGAAATATTTAATTTCGTGTAGGAAAGCTTTTTTTATTAAATAATACTAGTTTAAATTACGAATTTTACGTATAAGGACATTGCAACTTTTCTTTGTTTGAGAAGCACTGAATTGTGTTTTAAAAAATCTCAGGTAGGTTTATGTTTTTGCTCTGTTTGCCCCATGTGTAAACAGAGCGAAAAGATGAGTTTTAATCGATACAAGATTAGCTGTATTCTTTTCACAGCTTCTCGCTCTGTCTACACATGTGGCAGACAGAGCAAAAACATGAGCCTAACTGATTTTTTTTTAAAAAGAATGCAACTACAGTTATATTTTATACGTATATAAAGTTATAAGATAGTTGTTTTTGTTTATATGAATCGAAATGAGTGAAAAATCGTTTATTTTACTGTTTGTAAGTGAAATTATTTGTCCTAATGTATTTTAAAGCTAGTTTGAGGTTATGTTTTGCTTAGATTATCGCAATTTATGCGATAATTTCAACAGATGCGAGTTTGCCGTACGGCTGGACCGATCCTGACGATATGGGGGCCCCTTCTGATTATTTTAAATATTCAGACGAGGCCCAAAATCGTCAATTGTCCATTGATGGGCAAATACCACAAAATTGTCCCGATTGTAAATTGTTTGACTCGTATTTTCGGCGTACAATAAATATGTTATTAAATTCAGTGCATGAGGCGGCGATTGACGAGAATGCGTATAGCGGCCATTTGTTTTTTGAATTATCGCGGGAGAAATATGCGATTTTGTATGAATTTGCAAATGGCCGCCATATGGAATTGGCTCAAATCGACGAGGTTTTGAGCGATTTATTGCGCAAACCTAGTCATGAGCACCTACAACAATACTTAGAGACTTATTTTCATAAAATATTAAATTTTGTATTAAACCGCGAGTCTATTTTATCTATAATGGCTATAACTTATTGCGTAATAGTCTATAAATTATTTCATGCGAAATTTAGGGCGTGGCACATCGTAAAATTCTTAATTATCAATTTAATATTAGTCGATTTTGCAATTACAACAATTTCTATGTATCAAAACGCGCAAATCAAAAAAATGTCCGATTTAACAAAATATAAAACTATGCCCTATGAATGCGACCCAGAAAAAATGACCTCATTTCAATTCCTATTAAAATATTTCCAAAATGGCGACGAATGCGAGAAATACCATGAAATTTTGTTTAAAGACCCATTTTGGTCTGTTTCCCCGTTAAGCGTTTTTGGTGAAATGTTCTCAAACCTTATCCAAAAGCCAGCTATCGCGATTGGTGAAGGTTTTGGCAACATTTCATCCAAAATATTCCATTCGTTCCCTTATCCAATAAACATTCTCATGTTTCCGATTTTAATGATATTTTTTTGCTTTACAACGTTAATAATTCTATCAGTCGCGTTAAAAGTACCGATTAAATTCAATATTTTACACCTTTTCTCGTTATCATTCGGTGATAATAAAACTCAATCTGAAAATATGCTTTCGGAAAAAACAGTACAAAAAATCTTAGATTGTACCGCCCCAAGGGCATTTATTGAGGAATTACCCGTAACTCCACCAAAAAATACGCAAAAAAGACTTAAAAATTCTATAACAGATTTAAATGTGAGCGATATTAAAAATAAAACTGAGATTAGTGCCGTAAAAAACGATTCTAACTCAGAAATTGACCCCTTGGGTTCTAGTAGCACGGAAAAACCCGATTTTCAAATCGAAGAATCTATATAAATGTATAAATACTTATTTAATAAATATATATGTAAACATTTTACTCGAAAATAAATTAAATTATAATTTTTTAATTGATTTCCTATTCTTAAATCATTTTATAGCATATATAGTTTGTATTTAAATCGAGATTTTACGTTATTGCATGCATTTTAATTCAAAATTAACTATTTCCCGCCAAGATAGTTTCAATCCTCAGTGTTGCCACCCGTTATAAAATATATGACGATAAAAATAAAAGATATTCATAAAAATAACTAAATTGCAGACTGTTTTAGAATTTATTAAAAACACATTAAATAAACCTAGTTTAGCTTAAATTTCCAACCATCAGCATTTAATTTATTTTATACAATTTATGTAAAGTGTAATTTGGTTTGTGTAATACGGGTTACAAGTGTGACACACTGTGTAATACGAAATTATAATTTGAATGGTTTAGAAATAAAATCTGTGAATGTAAATATTGTAATATTTTTGTAATAAATTACGTAATAGCTTTCAGAATAGGAATATAAAAACGTTGATAATTACTCTATAAACTCAAAATCTACGCAAATTGACCTTGAAATACGTGTTACAAACTGTGTAAAACGAAATTATAATTTGAGTGTAACGAGAACATTACAATAGATACATTCAAATTATAATTTCGTTTTACACAGTTTGTCACACTTGTAACACATATTTCAAGGTCAGTTTGTGTAGATTTTGAGTTATTGCTACTCGAAATCGGTCAATGTGGCCAATAGAAAGTGATTCTAGGAACAAAATGGCTTCTTGTAGGTGAAATTGCATTAGAAAACAACGTTAACTATTATATTTTATTATATAAGTATTCTCACTCACAAAAATATCGTCAAAAACATTCATAGTCAATCATAGCTTAAATTTAAGCCAGTTTTTGTTCCAAACATTTTCATTATCAATAAATTCACTTTCTTAAATATCGATGTTTTTTACTCGTAACAAAACAAAGAAATAGACCATTTCGCTAATTGAATTAATGATTTAAGCATTGAATATATTCGAAAATTCTACATTTATATTATATGTACAACCTTAATTACAATGTTTTAAAATTATAATTGATAGTAAAATAGTTTTTTTTTTTTACAAATATAGTTTCGACATAATCGATGAAATGTCATTATTTTTTTTTTCAATTTTAAATTCGTTTTCTAATGAAACAATTTTTATCATACAATTTTTACATTACACAATAATAATACTGATAGTATAAAAATAAATTAATTAATTTTGTTCTTTTTTTAATGAATTATAACCTAAAATGTTTGACATTTCATAATCAAAATGGCAACCAAAATAAAAACACAAATAAATAATAAAATAATATTTATTTTGTACATTTCCTCAAAAAAGTAATTTTTTCATCAAATTATATAATAATAAATTAAAAAGTACGACGATGAAAAACTAAAAAATGACAAATAACATTTTAAATCCTGTACGATCAAAATTTCGTTACGAAATATACAAAATTATACATATTATATAATTTTCTGTTGAATACAATTATTTCTTGTTAAATTAGCGTTAAAACATATATAATTATAGTAAATACAGCAAAAAATTCAAATTTTCATCTCAAAATTAACAAATTAATGATATATATATATACAATTCTTATGGTCTCATTGGTTGAATTGAACGCAATCGTTGACGTCATTGAGCATCTAACCAATCATAGGCGAGATTCATAAAAATTGACCAATAGAATTGTCCGATTGCGTACACAATCAACCAATCACAGATGTTCACCAACTTTTACACAAGAAATAACCAACATTGAAATATTATGCCTAAGATCAACTATTAACGGATTGTTAGTGATAAAAAAATCACTACATATTTAAACACTTATTATATTATTATTAATAATATATATATTATTTGTTTTTTTTTTCAAGTTTTCTAGGTATTTTCTATAAATAACCTAATATAAAAATCCCTACTTATAGGTTTCGATTTTATTTTTTATGTAACTTTATATCAAATAACAAATTGTTTTTTATTTTAAATTTTTGATAATTATCAAAATTTTGAGATCAAATTTTCGCTTTTTATATCCAAATTCACATTAAAATTTTGTACTTTAAGTATATACATTGTTTAAATATATAATTATTTATTTAATATATCTATTTTTTTAATGTTATTTTTAATTATAATTAGATATTTAGAAAATGACATATTTACAATTTAGTTTGCACTGGTGTCAATTCGTCAATTTTTCGCGCTTAAATTTGAATTAAACGCGAAAAACTAACCTCAAAATTATACGTTTATAATATATATAACCTTAAAATAAAATAAAAAAGAAGCATTTTGGAATTATATACACAATATATAAACATTTCTTTTTTATATAATAGTTTTTATATCTATATTTATCAAATATATTAATACTTTTCTTTACATCATTTCAAATCGTATTCAGAATCGATCCATCTGTGTTTATGTAAACGTAATACATACAAAATTGCACAAATTGACATTAAATTAATGTAAACATAGGAGATTCAAACAGTTTAAATTGACTTATGTAAACGTGTCAAAACATATACTTAAATTTAAATCGGATTGAACAATTATATTCAGTCTTACGTAAACATAGAACATATTAAACATAACCCTATTTTATTTTTTGACGTTAGTTCAGTTGCCATTTTGTAGTACATAACCTCACAATGTGACGTCATGAACTTCAAAATGGAAACGGAAATTACAAAAATGAAACAGACTTTATGTTTAATATGAAATAAGTTTGTCGTTTACTTTAGACAGGGAATAAAAACAAAAACTTATAAAATGTTATATGAATTATATTTAAATTAACAAAAATGTAAACATAGTAAAAAAAATAATAACTTAAGTTAATTTGTATCAAAATATATTAATTCAGGGCCCAATTTTAATTAAAACGATACACTTTCTCGCCCCTAAATTATAATAACGTTATATTTTAATTGTGAAACGTTTTAAAAATAGTACTCTTTATTGCTAACAGTTGGCATCACTAGTTTATTTAAACTTAACTAGTTTCACTTCCGGTATTGTTATTTAATTGAGTAAAATGAAGATTAAACTATATTTATACTAATTTATATCCAACTTAATACATACAATTTTCATGATAAAAAGGTTCTATTGGCCTAGAAACTGTTTAAAACTTGCCATAAATGTCATCAAATGTATTTAAAATTGTATTTACAATTCCTAAATAATTTGGTAATTGTAATTATAATTTGAATTGTAATTGTAATATAATTATAATTTGAATTGTAATTAATTGTGATTGTAATTATAATTTGAATTGAAATTGTAATTAATTGTAATTATAATATAATTTGAATTGTAATTGTAATATAATATAATTTGAATTGTAATTGTAATATAATATAATTTGAATTGTAATTAATTGTAATTGTAATATAATATAATTTGAATTGTAATTAATTGTAATTATAATTTGAATTGTAATATAATATAATTTGAATTGTAATATAATATAATTTGAATTGTAATTGAAATATAATATAATTTGAATTGTAATTAAATTTTAATTGTAACATTATTTGAATTGTAATTAATTGTGATTGTAATTATAATTTGAATTGAAATTGTAATTAATTGTAATTATAATATAATATAATTTGAATTGTAATTGTAATATAATATAATTTGAATTGTAATATAATATAATTTAAATTGTATTTGCAATTATAATTTTTTGCTAAGTAAATCTTTTTATGATCATTTTAATTGAAATTGTAATTGTAATTATAATAGAACTTGACTTGTAATTAATTGTAATTGTAAGATTTTCAGGAAAAAAAGATTCTATTGGCCCACAAACTGTTAAAAACTTGCTATAAATGTCATCAAGTTATTTCCAATTGTATTTACAATTCCAAAATAATTTGATAACAAATATAGTAAGTTTTAAACAGTTTCTAGTCCAATAGAACGTTTTTATCATGAAAATTGTATGTAATAAGTTGTTAAATCGTACGTATTTGAATAGCAAATGTAGTTTCCTGCCAGGAAAAATACAAATCGCGTAATTATAAAGATGTAAAATGTAATTTTCTAAAAATGCAAATGGCGAATATTTGTTTGAAATAGCGTAATTTTTGAATTAAAATAAGGACCCTGAGTTATATGTATATTTGCTTTAAAACGATGTAAAACGAAATAAAACAAATATATATATATATATATGTGATAAGTATGAAAATATAACAAATGTGAACATGTTTATAATAAATAACACATGTTCATACGTAATATAGATTTGTTTCGACAGTTTTTTTTGTCGAATTCGACTAATTAGACCATATATATATATATGTGTGTGTCACAAAATGAATCGATGTCTGAATCGCGAATAGTTTAAAAAAAAAAATACTCTCATAAAAATTAAACAGCAACATACAAATAATGACAATATATTAATATTTAAATTAAATTAGAAAAATAAACCAAAAACATTGCACAGAACTTAGGGAAATTATGAAATTTCGCGTTTTTAATCACAAAAAAGAGGCGTGTCTATACAACAGAAAAAATTGCAGAATAAAAATAATATATAATCAATTAGGGGAATAAGAATAATAATAATAATAAAAAATTCTCATATTTATAACTAATAAATTGTTTTTATATGTACATATCATCATGACTGGGTTCTGTGTTTGTCTCTCCGACGTGTCTAAACCGGTTCGTATATTCGTTTAGTAAAAAACAAAATGGTGTTTAGGTAAGGGGGCGGGTTTACGCGACACGAACATTGCACTCATGAACCGACGACGGCGAATCATCATCACTTTAGAACGTTTTTATTTTTGTTTGTTTGTTTGTTTGAATATTTAAACACTTACACAATTGAATTGAATTGAATCGGCTTTATTTAGTCCGAATCGTTCGTTTAAATCGAGCTTATTTCGATGTCGTCATCAGCTCGGGGGGCGGCGGCGACGGGTTACGCCCTTCGTAAGGGGATGTGTCTAAAAAATTAGACATTCCTTGCGTTACATTTTGTGTATAATAATTTAAAAAAAAACAAAATGGACACTTGACTCCCAATATACATACATACATACATACATACATACACACACACACACATACATAAATATATATGGGCACCTGGTACCCAAGAATTAACCTAGTATATATTACTAGAGGTTAACCTATGGATAGCATGTGCCCATTTCATATACATTCCATTCTTCTTCGATATATTCATTAAAATATACATTATATTGATGAATGTACTGTATATGGTATGGGCACATGGTGCCCACGAGTTACCCTAGTATATATTAACTCATGGATAGCATGTGCCCATATCATATATACATTCCATTTTTCAATATATTTAGTAAAATATACATTATAATGATAAAGAATGTACTGTATACGGTATGGGCACATGGTGTCCACGATTTACCCTAGTATATATTACACGTCGTGGATAGCATGTGCCCATATCATATATACATTCCAATCCTCAATATATTTAGTAAAATATACATTATGAAGAATGGATTGTATATGGTATGGGCACATGCTATCCATGAGTTAACCTCTAGTAAATATTAACCCATGGATAGCATGTGCCCATATCATATATACATTTCATTCTTCAATATATTTAGTAAAATAAACATTATATTGATGAAGAATGTACTGTCTATGGTATGGGCATATGGTGCCAACGAGTTTACCTAGTATATATATTACTAGAGGTTAACCCATGGATAACATGTGCCCATTTCATATACATTCCATCTTTCATCGATATATTCAGTAAAATATACATAATTATATTAATGAAGAATGTACTGTATATGGTATGGGCACATGGTACCAACGAGTTGACCTAGTATATATTACTAGAGGTTAACTCATGAATAACATGTGCCCATATCATATACAATCCATTCTTAATCGATAATTTAGTAAAATATAATTATATTGATGAAGAATGTTCTGTATATGATACGGGCACATATATATATATATAAAGATCCCCAAAATTAATACAGAATAATTATAAATCGAATATTCATCGATAATTAATACTAATTTGAATAAAATTAAGAGTATTAATTAAAATTACTAGAAAATTCCTTAAATTTGATATAAATCAGCGACAAAAATGTATTAAATAAATACGAATACGAAATTGATTTTAATCCGAATATTTATTGAAAAATTGTAAACAAAAATAAAAAAACTTAAATCAATATTAAAATTTGTACTCACCGATAACCGAGGCGAAACTCGTGAACTGCGTTGAATTCGGATAAACCGGATTATTAAACGGCGGTATAAAGCTGTCCTCGTCAAACTGTGGCTCATCCTCATCCTCGTCCTCCTTCACACTGTCCTCCTTACTCTCATACACCTCTTCTTGCACCTCTTGCACTGGTGCAACGTCCATTTTCGGCGATTTAGGACTAGGCGCCAATTTAGCGCACAAATCTGGCGGACTTCGCATCCGTTTCGTCGCAAACGTAGTATCTACGTCGACTTTCTGCGTTTCATCCAATTTCAAACTTGTCGCAGGTTGATCAGATGATGGCATTGATTTTGTTGGTTCTAGTTTTGCGATTGGTTCGGCCGGTTGCGCGGTTTGCACAGAGGATGGCACAGTTGTTGGGGAGTTTAGAGATTTTGGACTTAGAATATCTAGTAAAGGGCACAGTATTGTTATTGATTGATTGAAAAAAAAAAAAAAATAAAAATAAATTACCTCGACGTCGATTTTCATCATCCAGCGCTAATCCGAACGCCTTTTTGAGCCTTTCAACATTTTCCCGTTGGCGTTCTACTGCTGTTGGGGCCGAATTAAATGCTACCAACACTATAAAAACAAAAATAAGTTACTATTTACTTTACAAAGTGTAAAAAAGTAAATATTTACCTTGTGGTTCGGCGACGGGTGGTTTTACTTCAACCGGAGCAACCCCAGTCATCTCTTCATCCGAACTGAGCGAAGACGTCGTGCTACTAGTGCTATCGGAGCGAGTCCGTGCAGCCGGGGCACGCGTGCCACTAGGCGGCGGCGTTTCCGGGGAATTCCCCCTTTCCGGACTGCTGTTACGTTCGCAACTTGTTGTCAATTGTTTGCGTTGCCGATATTCCGAAATCGATAGCTAAAAAACCAATATTATTCGAATTAACATTGTTAATTCTAATCTAATTTACTAAGTGGTTCGCTGTGAATGGACCTTAATTGTAATTGTAAAGAATTGTTCACAGCTAAAGAATTAGTAATTAAGCTTATAAATTATCTGTAATAATTCCAGTTTGCTGTATGACATACAAGGTTAACGTTCACAGCAACAAAATGTATGATTATAATTTCTAAGCTTAATTACTGATTGTTTCGCTGTGAACAATTCTTAATTAATTGTAATTGGCACACAAATTACCTTTCGCTTGGCAGGTGTAACCATCTCCGGTTTAGAGTGCATTTTCATCGGGGCCGGCGCTGGAGGCGGCGCCGGGGGTGGCGCCGGGGGCTCCTCAATAAACGCAACAATTTGTTGTTGCACTACCGGAACTGGTTGCACAATTGGGGCTTGTAAAATGGGGGAAAGTCGCGTAATTGGGGGAGGTTGCGCTATTAGCGGCGCTTGTAATATAATTGGGGATTGCAGGATTAAAGTAGTTTGCGAGGGGGGCGGCGGGGGGGACGGTAACGGGGGTGAGACGACTTTAGGAGTAATATCAGGTACAGGCCCAGTTAGATTCTCCTCATAGAATCGTATCGTTTTTTCAACCGTCCCCAACAGTTGGGCACTGTCCCGGAACATGGGGCGGTCCCGCCCCAAACGAGGGTCTAAAAGTGTTGGCGATAAAGTTTCGGGAAATTCTAAACCAAAAAATAAATAAATTAAACCACAATTATGGTTGCCAATAATGAATTACTCGAAAAATTACTTTGAGCTAAAGTGTCTAGTAACTCTTCTCGTTTCACCGATTCGAATTCCAGTTGCATTTCGACGACCCGCTCCTTGAGCGCCGCCTCCGATTCGAGTTCGGGATGCCGGAGACTCAAGTCGTCCGGGTCTGTTGAGTCCTGGTGCAAATGACCCGCGTACATTAGTTCTAACCGTTGTGCGACCGGGTCTTTTAATATTGACGGTTTTTGGAAGTCGCTCGAGTCTGGTGGTGAACTGTTGGATGTTGTTCGCTCTTCGGGCGTGTAGAATTCTTCGTCATGGTTCGGGTAGTCTTCTTCCACCTAAAAAAAAAAACAATTTTATAGGAAATTACGTTTATTTAATAGGTTTAAAGTAAATGTGTCGTTTTAGAGACAATCCTGTTGATAAACTGGGCCGTATAGTTCGCAGAAAGTTATTTTTATAGATGGCACCACCAATAAACTAAGTATATTTACTATTCCCAAATAATTTTATGGCAAATAATTGTTAAATACTTACAGAGTTGGAAGGCGGTACTAGCATGGTAGGCGTGGTCGGCGGCGTGAACGACTGCTCAGAGGACAACGATTCCCTAGCCAATCGGCGCTTCTTGGGCGGGGCCACCATTTCAGCAGAAGGCGGAGACTCCGGCCGACTGCACGGCGAATCACACTCTTCACTGATCGCTTGCCGCAACCACCGCTTCTTAGCGTTCCCCGCCCCCTGCCCGCTCACTTTATGATTGACTACACTCTGCGGCGGCGAATCGCATAAACTTGCCGCTTGCACCAATGTCGCAAGGCCCTTATTCACACTGTTTAGCATCAAACTGTTATTGTTTAAGTTTGAATAGTAATCAGTGTTGTGATGATGCGTTATATTTAAGTCTAATGGCTCCGTTTGTAGGTTCGCGTGATGAAGGGGCTCCGGCGATTTGTGCAGCCATTCGTTCATTATCGCTTTCTTTGTTTTGGGGAATTTGAAACCGGGTTCTAAGGGGCCTACGGCCGCTTGCACTAGCAGGCAAGCGGATGATAATGGTGTACTGGGGGATGATTGTAACGAACTGTTGCTCCCACTGCTGTTTCCGTCTACTTCGGGGGACTGAAATAAAACAGGCATTTTTTAATCACTCAAATTGTATGTTTACCGAATTACAGTTAAATCGGATCGGTACCTTCAGAGATATTCCTGCTACTACATATATTAATTAATATTACAAAAATAAAGCTTACTTTATTACAACTGGGTTCAGCCGAAGTTCCGCCATTGGCGAGCGCTAAAAGCAGTCCGGCAGCAGTATTCACTTGTCCTGGTGAACTAATATCGCTCGCTTGTGACCCAGACGTCTTCGCCGGCGAGGCTTCCCCCATCGGTACACTAATCGCGGGTGAAACCGGCTCAGATTGTATTGGTTCTGGTGTAACTGATCGCGCCACCGACGCTTCCGGTGCCGTAATCGGTAACGGCGGCGACAATAACAACGAATCATCACCGGAAGTGGCGTAACTGTCCGTCGAGTTAAGCCTAGTGCGTCGGCGCGTAGAAATTTGTGACGTAGAATTCTGTGACGTTGTACTTACAGTTCGCGCTCGCCCTTTACGCCTAAAACCAATAAAAATCAATATAATAACCGTTGAATGCACGATTGAGCAAACTACTTACTTTTTCCGCCTGGTTCTTGCGCCTTCTCTTTCGATTTCCCCATTTTCTTGGTTTCGTGATTGAGTATTCGCCGGCGTTGGATCACTTTCGCGTCGTTGCGCCTGCCGCGCCGTTTGTTCCTGTTTCCGTTGCGCCGTTTTCTCCAACCGCTCAAACGCTTTCATAATCGCTTCCATCTTGCGTTCTTCCCTCGTTAGTTTTTTCTTCTGCTGCGAGCTGCTTTTAACTTTTTCGGGTTTCACCGGATGTTCATCCGACCGATCCAACGATTCCCGGCCGCTGCTTGTCGCACGCGAATGGTGCGAGCTTCGACGTGTCGACAACGCCGGCGGCGGCGCCTGACTAGGCGGCGGCGACGGCAAACTTTCCTTCGGCGTCGGCGGCCGAGACTCCGGTCGCACCGGAGAAGAAACTCGTCTTCCTCTTCGTTTCCGATGCGTTGCCGTTTCTTGAACTACTGGCACAGCAGGTACAATCTTTTCGGGAACAACGGGAGCACTTTCGACTGGACTTCCGCCGTTTTTTCGATGGTTCGTGAATAATCCGCACTGCTGCGGATTACCACACGCGCAGGCTATTGAGACCGGTGGGCCGGTTGTAGTTGAGGCGGCCGCCGCTGCTAAGTCGTGGCTCTCATGTTTGATTGTCAACTCATTGTTTTTATCGATAGAGTTTAATGTGATGACGTATAGGTGTAGTGTGCCCTTTTCGACGCAATGCCGTAGTTCGGCGTTCGGTCGACAGCTGCGCCGTATAAACCGGGCGTCGTTACCGTACGTTCGGGTGTCGACGCATACTTCAGTGCCATCTCGTGGCAGGCGGTAGAAGAACAGGAAGGGACCGGGGCGCTGGGAGTGCTGACGCGTTAGTAGGCCGCCTGAACCGGGGGGGCCAGCGCCCGCGGTTCGGTGTTGTGTTGACAACATATATTTGCCGCGTAACTCAATCACCGCGGCGTTCGGTTGCAACGATTGCGTCGCCATTACGATCTAGCAAAAGAAGAAGTCTTAAAACCGTAATTTACTTCCATTTAATTAGGGGATTTTTATAATTTAAAATAATACCCTTAATTAAATTAGTTATTTTTTTGCTCAATACTATAGCAAAAAGGTATTCTAAACCAATTATGAAGAGTAAAAAATATTGCCAACTCGAACCGTTTAGGACTTATAACCATTTCAAAATTAAGTCCATGTTAAAAATATGCGCTAATAACTTAAGCGAAACGTTTTTTTTAATTCTTCTTCTTATATTATACAATGAAATTAGAACCAGTTCAATTCTTACCTTGAATTGTGTGAGTGGCTGATTGACGACTTTGCATTTCGGCACCGCAACCTCTTGCTGGGCGTTGGGCGGGGCCTGTTTGTCTTGTTGCGCCTGCGCATTGTTATTATTATTGTGATGATTGGTGCCATTGGCGCGCATATTAGTAATACGCGCGCGCAACTCCGGCGAGTAATGATTCGTAACCGCCTCCTCGTAGTGCTCGATCCATTGGCGTAGTTGTAGCATGGACGCGCCCATGTTGTTCGGATACGCCGACGTGGCGGCCGCAACTGGTGGCGGCCAAGAATCCTGGGAGTCGTCGTCGATACTCGCACTCGATCTAGATTTCATCTAATCGCGCAGAAAATAATAAATGTCTGCACCAAAATGGCGGACATAAAAATAGATTACTTACTTTTCGTTTCATAACTTGTTTCTTTTCGCGTTTTTTCATTGCTGCAGTTCGACGAGTCGCTACACTAGTTTCGCGCGTACTCTCACGGCGCTGTTGTCGCTTATGCGTCAGTGGCGCCCGTCGTGCTGGCTCACTTTTACGCCGCGTTGACAACGACACGGGGGCTCCCCGCTTTTTACCCACTAAATTATTGTTTAAAGAAACTACGCACACAAAATTAAAATTAATAATGTGAATGTCCGCGCGCTAAACCCCCCCCCCCCCCCCAATTTAGTTGAGAAAATATTACCTGAGTGATTCCGGGAGTTAGGTCCGCTTCCTTGATGTCCGCCGTCGCCGGTGGACTCCGCCGTCGACGTCTCACTCGATGAGTCACTGACGCTACCGGAGCCGCCGCCCCCAGCGCTACTAGCAGGCACGCCCACCCCCCCAACTACAACTGCCCCAGCAGTGCCGCCAATTCGCGCAAATTCATCGCGTTTTCGCTGCTGAATCGCGCGCGCTAATTGGCGATCGACGCGCCGCGGTTCGCAGCGGACACATGAGTACTTCTCGGGGATGTGGTCCCGATCAAGGCCCATACAGTCTACATGTTGCCACGATCTAAATTAATTATAAAAGAAAAAAAGCTGGAGTAGCCTTCACTCGACTTACTGGTCCAAGAATTTTAAAAAATGTAAATGTACTTACGAACAAACATCACAGCAAATCATGTAGCCGTCATCGTGGTCAAAGTCGCAGATACACCTAGTGATGCCGTCTTCGTCGCCTTCGCCCTCTGGCGCAGTTTCTGTCTCTTCGCCTTCGTCTCCTTCCTCCCCCCGGCCCCCTTCGCTGCTAATAGTAGAAGCGGCGTCATCGTCAGCGCCACCAGATCGGGTGTCTAGTGCAGCGCTAGCGCTTAGCACACTGGCGCTTCCAAGGCTTGTTGACGTCGCGTGGTGGTGAGATTGTATTTGGATTTGAGACTGGTGTTGAATTTGTGCGGCGGATGGCTGATTTTGCGGACGACCATGTCCTGATAAAAATTGTAAGAAATCACCAAAATTAAATAAGTTCACACTTCAATAAGTACTATAGCAAAAAGGTATTGTAAACCGATTATGAAAAGTGAAAAATATTGCCAATTCGAACCATTTAGGACTTATAGCCATTTTAAAATAAAATCCATGTTAAATATAGAGAATTCAAAAATTAGTTATTTTCGTTATTATTTTAATTAATACTATAGCAAAAGAGTTATTTAAACCGATTATGAAGAGTGAAAAATATCGCCAACTCGAAGCGTTTAGGACTTATAGCAATTTTAAAATAAAGTCCATGTTAAATATAGAGAATTAAAAAATTATTTATTTTCGTTATTATTTTGATCAATACTATAGCAAAAAGGTTATTTAAACCGATTATGAAGAGTGAAAAATATTGCCAATTCGAACCGTTTGGGACTTATAACCATTTTAAAATAAAGTCCATGTTAAATATTGAGAATTCAAAAATGATTTATTTTCGTTAATATTTTGTTCAATACTATAGCAAAAGGGTTATTTAAACCGATTATGAAGAGTGATAAATATTACCAATTCGAACCGCTTAGGACTTATAACCATTTTAAAATAAAGTCCATGTTAAATATAGAGAATTAAAAAATTATTTATTTTCGTTATTATTTTGTTCAATACTATAGCAAAAGGGTTATTTAAACCGATTATGAAGAGTGAAAAATATTACCAATTCGAACCGCTTAGGACTTATAACCATTTTAAAATAAAGTCCATGTTAAATATAGAGAATTAAAAAATTATTTATTTTCGTTATTATTTTGTTCAATACTATAGCAAAAGGGTTATTTAAACCGATTATGAAGAGTGAAAAATATTGCCAATTCGAACCGTTTGGGACTTACAGGAATTTTAAAATAAAGTCCATGTTAAAAATTGCTATTCAAAAATTATTTATTTTCGTTATTATTTTGTTCAATACTATAGCAAAAGGGTTATTTAAACCGATTATGAAGAGTGAAAAATATTTCCAATTCGAACCGTTTGGGACTTATAGGAATTTTAAAATAAAGTCCATGTTAAAAATTGCTATTCAAAAATTATTTATTTTCGTTATTATTTTGTTCAATACTATAGCAAAAAGGTTTTTAAAACCGATTATGAAGAGTGAAAAATATCGCCAACTCAAACCGTTTAGGACTTATAGCAATTTTAAAATAAAGTCCATGTTAAATATGGAGAATTCAAAAATTATTTATTTTCGTTATTATACTATAGCAAAGACTTTCTAAACCAATTATGAAGAGTGAAAAATATTGCCAACTCAAACCATATAGGACTTATAGCAATTTCAAAATAAAGTCCATGTTAAATATAGGGAATTCAAAAATTATTTATTTTCGTTATTATTTTCTTCAATACTATAGCAAAAGGGTCATTTAAACCGATTATGAAGAGTGAAAAATATCGCCAATTCGAAGCGTTTAAGACTTATAGCCATTTTAAAATAAAGACCATGTTAAAAATTGAACTTAATAAATTAAAAAGTATGCAACTTACTCTTACCGCTGCCGGCAGCGCCGTAGTACCCCGCCGCAGATTGTTGTGGCACCACCCCGTTCATAGTGCTGGGCGGTTGCTGGCTGCTGATTGGTTGGCGCGTAATAGGCGGCGACAACGTAGGAGGCGGAGCCCCGTAATTATGGTCTAACATCACTACTTGATACAAGTATGACAGGTTCGGTGAAAAATCAGGCCGCACCTCTTCGCCGATGTCTTCAGAGAGTGTTTGCTCGTCTGGTGGACTTCTATCCGGAAAACAAGGTAAGGCGATTTTAAATATACACCCAAAAATAATTTGTAAAATTATTGCGAATGAGGTTAGTAAGGTGCATTGAATAATCTATTCAAATACATATATATATATATATAGATAAACACCCAGATGTATGTGTTTGTGTTAATATGAATGTGTGTGGGGAACGCTTTGTTTATATGGTTCTACTATGGTTACACTATCAGTATTGCAAAAAAGCTGGAGTGGCCTATACTCAACTTCCAATAACTATATATATATATTTCGAGGCAATTCTCGATAAAAATCCCTGTAAATAGAAAAAAAAACTTAATTTAAAACTTACTTCATCGGGTAATTCTTAATGGCAAGGTATCCTATGTCGGCGGCGCTGGCGTTCCTAGCTCCTGTTGACGGTAAACTTTGTAATATTTGCGCAGTTAACGACTGATTAAAACTACTTTGGGCATTATTACCGCTCTTATTTGCGGCATACTTCGTCGGACTCATCTGATTGACGAGTCGCTGCTGCTGCTGTTGCTGCTGCACCGGAACCAGCGTACGCGCACTCTTACCACTCGCCTGCTGCTGCTGCTGCTGCTGCTGCTGCCCGACCGGCGACTTTTGGTGCTTCTGCGCCTGCGCCGCATGCTTCCCAATATAATTCGGTTTAGCGGGCACATGATTCGGCCGATTACCCGCCCTCTGCGGCGCCAGCGTCTTTATCCCCACCCGATTCACCGGCAACATTTTCACCGGACTCTGCAGCTTCGTGTAATGGTTCATTTGCGGCGACAACGTTTTAATACCGCTGCTCTTGTAGTTCGGCGACTGCGGCGACAACGTTTTTATCGTCTTTTGCGGCTGCGCCACTGTGACTCGAGTACCGCTAACCGTTTTAATGGTTTTCTGGTTCGCTGCTGCTGCCGGTGGTTTTTGTTGGTAAATCATATTGTTTATTGGTGGCTGTTGTTTGAATTGATTGTTGTTTAATTGTTTTTGTGGTGGTACATTGGTCATGATTTGACGTTGGGGTTGTGATGTTGATTTGTTTACAACTATGTTGCTTAGGATTTGCACTTTTGGGCCAGTGTTTGTGCCCGAGCCGGGTATAACGCGCGCGTTCGTCGGTAACGCTGTTACCGTTTGTATCCGTTGTTGGCCGTTATTGAACACGGGTTTTTGTTGTTGTTGCGAACTTTGCGGCTTTTGTATAATGTTAAAGACTCGCTAGAAACAAATATTCCACTTAGTAATTAAGCTTAAAAACATACAAAACGTTCACAGCAATAATATGTATAATTTAGTTGCTGTGAACGCTAGCATTGCTTGCCATAATGCAAACTAGATTATTATTTGTAATTTACTATAAACTAGTTTCGTTTCTGTGAACGCTTGCAGCTTTTATCATAAACCAAACTGAACTAATTAATGCAAAACACCTATATATGGAAATGTATGCATATTGTCACATCAATCGGTTATCTCGTAACTGGTACATTTTTTGAAGAAACTTTTCAAACAAAAATTGTGTGAAATATTCATATCTTTCATTAAGTACATAACTAATTTTGCTATAAGTACAGCCGTTTTAGAGATATTAGAGAAAAGACAAAAATTGCATAGAGTAAACATGCACATCCAGTATTCTCGTAACTGGTACATTTTTTGAAGAAACTTTTCAAACAAAAGTTGTGCGAAATATTCATATCTTTCATTATGTAAATAACTAATTTTGCTATAAGTGCAGCCGTTTTAGTGATATTCGAATAAGGGCAAAAAATGCATAGAGTAAACATGCACTTCTGGTTTGAATATTCATTTAAACAATATTAGATGCGCATCTAGTCTTAAAATTAAAGTTTCACTATTTTACGTTCGACAGTTTTGGTTTAGTCATTCCGAAAACAATTACATCCGGTTTAGGGGGTCTCCAAACGTGTATTTCCGTTCCGAATTGATGAAAATGATTGTTTACCTGTGAAACGGCGCCGTCGGCGCTTTGGGACTGTCCATCTTCAACCCGTTGGACAACTGCGTTCTGGTAAACGGTTGTCGTTGCCGCCGGACTGGTAATCTGGCTTAGACAGTCCGAAATTGTGTACGTAGTGTTTGTGTTTTGGAGTGGCTGATGGTGGTCTGCCCCCGTTGGGGCCGGAGGCCCCGTTTGTAGTACTTTAATCAGCTGGGCGCCAGTGCCATCTGCAGACTGGAGCACCTTGACCATCTGGGGACTAGGGGCAGGAGGATGCTGCCCGGTGGTGAGTTGGGAGACGGCGAACACCACCGACGGTGGTTGCTGCGGCGGCGGCGATGCGACGCCACCGACGGTGGTGTCGAGCGAGAAATTGGTTGCAGCAACATTTTTGCTGGTGCACACTGTCGGATCTAAAATATTTTTACATAAATTTATACCCAATATTGAAATATAGTCAAATTTCGGGTTATGAAATTAATTCATTCGTAAACCGAAACGATTTTTAACTCGCCGTACGAAGAAGCTAAGGCAATCGGTCGTGTGTCACATAATGTGAATTGTTGTTTGAAATTAATTAATTGTTGCTGCTTTAAAGCTCGCCGTATGAAATACCGAAGAAGCTAAAGCATTCGGTCGTGTGTCTGTAGCGTTCACGGATTACAAAAAATGTCCTTAACAAAAAGTGTTTGTCTCGTCGCCCTGAATCCAAATATATATATATATATATATATATATATATATATATATATATATATAACTTATATATATATATATATATAACTTATATACTCGGGTGCTCTACTCCTCTGAAGGTACCGGACCGTTTCACACCAAATTAACTACACATAGTATTTAGCCCCCCATTTGAATCCGCAGTTTAAATCCAATCGCTCGTATACTTCCCAACCCCCCTTAATACTACCCTTATAAAAATAATTAAAACACCCAAAAATACTACTAATAATTCTAAGATATTTTAAATCTACATGATTTGTTCATATGCTGGACGCATAGGTGTATCGTACCTAAGCTTGATTTTTATCAAATAAATCATAAATCAATAAACCAAAAGGCTATAATAATTAAAAACCGCTGTTCGCATCGCATATATTACTTATAAGGCGAGCTGGACGCATGGGTGCGTTGTACCTAAGCTTGTTTATTATCTAAATAATCTAGAAAAAATCGCAGGACTTTTTATATCTATAACATTCATTCAAATTGTTAACCAAAACGGCTATAATAATTAAAAAGCGCTGGTCGCTTCGCATTAATTACTAATAAGGCGAGCTGGACGCTTAAATGCATTGTACCTAAGCTTGTTTTATAATCAAAATAATTTACAAAAAATTGCAAGACTTTTTATATCTATAACATTTTGCTCAAATCGTTAACCAAAAGGCATAATAATTAAAAACGCTGTTCGCATCGCGAGCTGGACGCATAGGTGCATTGGACCTAAGCTTGTTTTTTCGTTTACAAATGCCAAAAACGAATTTTATTGATAAAAAAAAAATCACAATAATAAATCATGTAATAGTGATCTATCGTAATTAAGACTAATTAAATTTATTTTAGTTGTGTAGAACTTGAATTTATAATTGTGGTTAAATAATCAATGTTTGTTCTTTTAATTAATTCGTATCGGACGAAACAGAAGTCAGTATTCGTTGTGCGTTCGTAGAAACAAGCCGTTTTAATTGCGAGTGGTTCACAAAATGGCGGCCAGTTGTTGTCAACTGGCGGCCATTTTGTGCTCAGTGTTGAAAAGTGACGGGTACATTCGTAATCTACAAATTTGCGGATTTAGTGCTCGAATACTTCGAACCCGATTAGCCTAAATTTCAAACCGGATTTTAGAAGCCGCTTGAAATCGCAAATGAGCTTCAAAATGTAAGGTAAGTGCTTATTACTGTTAACGCGTACGTAAGCGTTACGACTAACCGCTTACGTAATGACTAAGAGTGCAATAACTTACCAATCTGCATGTTTGTGGTTAAATTATCACTGCCCCGTTCGTCAGTGCCATCGACAATCGTACTAGAGTTGTCCCCATCGCATGGTGGCCCCAAATGGGGCGAAGCCTCGCTCGCTTGATACGGCGTTTTAAATCTATTTCAATGGACTACTAGCTAGCAGTCCATTTCTGCATTCAAAAATAAAAACATACAATATATACAAAAATTAAGTATCTACAACTTTTACAAGAATAACTTTTTCTGTAACTCGTGTCGTATATGAGATATTTAAAAGAAACTCGAATAAAACTCGTAAAATATTAAATTTGGGCGAAAAAAATAACTTTTCATACAAAAATTGCTAGAATTTGAAATATCTACAACTTTTGCAAGAGTAACTTTTTCTGTAACTCGTGTCGTTTATGAGATATTTAAGTAAAAAATTGGAATAAAATTCAAATTCGTGCCAAAAAGGCGGGGACATGCGCACTGTGACCATGCGTCTTCTTATACATCTAAAGTCACAATGGCCTTGCATTAGTGCGCATGCGCAGCCAGTACACTCTGCGCTACAAACATATACATTCCACCGCATATAATTTACGCAGAAAATCGTCTAATTCGCAATAAAATACGTCGAAAATATCGCAAAAAAAAACTAGGATACATTCAAAATAAACAAGTATTTATAGTAGGGAGTGAAATTAGGGTTGAAAATACGTATTTTTTTATGGTAATTGGGTAAATTCAGTAGTTCAACTTTTGTTGCGGGGTGTACCGGCGAGAGGCCCAGAAAGGAGCCACAATTTTCATATAACGAAATATAAAAATCGTTTTTGATTCACATATTTAATCTTTGAAACATCGATTATGCTCAATAAATCGCATGTTTACGTGTATTTTCGATGTTTTTGCCATCAAATATATACGTTTACGTGATTTTAACTATGTATTTCGATTAAATATTGATTATTTTTATTTATATACGTACGAAACGTAATTTTGAACGCATAATACGAATTATACATTGAAATTGTAAAATATAATTTTTATTGCGTATTTATTATAGATTTTGGGTGCAAAACGTAAAAATATAATTAAAATCGACGTAATTAGAGGCTAATCAATAAAAATTGTAGGGAAATTTACGTAAACTTACGAAACTATTAATATTATGTTGTTTAAACGTAAAGATTTAATTTTTTAATCTATAAATAATTTATTGGGGCATAGTTATTATCTATTACGAAAACATAGGGTTATTTTGTATAATTTAAACAATAGTTACATTAATTGGGCCTTAATTAAGATCATATTTAATCAAAATGGAAAATAAATATACATAAATAGAGATAACATTTTTTTTAAATTTCATTTAAACTTTTGAATACGTTATAAATAATTTTAAAAGCTTTTTTATTAACCATTATTTATTTTTAATAAATACGTAATTAAATTAATTTGAAAAATAAAATGTATAACCAAGAAAAAACCTATTTTTATTTAAATAAATTATATATATATATATAATTAAATAAGAAATATTGTAGTTATTTACGTATTTTTAACTAAATTTAAATAAAAATCTACTATTTAAATAAATAATTCGGTAATGTCAAATATAAGTAAAATTGCTAAAAAACAACTAAAAAGCTAGATTTCACGGCAATAAATGGGTAATTAATATAAAATAACGTAGTATTTACATCGTAATTGATGTATTTTGGTCCAAAGATAAATGTGTAACGCTATAAAATGGAAAAAGGTTCAACGTTTCTAATACGATGACAAATTAACCCTAGATATTGTGTTAAAACGTAACTCTAACCATAAAACACAATGAAAAATCCGTTTAAATTCGTGTATAATTGTAAATGTGCAAGTAAATGTCGAAATGATTACCTTAAATTGACAGAAAACCTCACAAATTGTTCAACAGACGATGTAAACATACACATTATATTAAATTTTATGAACAACTACGTTTGTCACCGTGTTTTTACTTGAATTAACACTGAATTATTGTTTAAACAAACTTATTTTCATATTTTCTATGAATGTTAACAGTCATTTATTGAATCTAAGAACAGTTTATGTTAGAAAACATAGCACTAAACCAAATATGGCGGCCATATATCTCTTGGTACAAAACAAAGGCAGAAGCTCTCGTATCCCTGACAGAAAATCTCGAACACTCAACTATTTCCGGTTATTTAGTTCCTCTGTGCACCGCACAAACGCACCATTTGTCAATAAGAAGAAGTCTAACTCGTTTGAAATTACGCGCGAACCATACACTAATATCACTAAATACGACACTAAAACTACCCCTAATGCCCCTATACAACGTAAAACGTTCATAATTTCCCAAAAAAAGAATCAAAACATAGTTTTTCAATGAAATCAATATAATATCAATCAATGAATCTAAATATAATTTAAAACAAACACTTCAAATATATTGATTATATATTTTATCTTTGCCGATATCTAATCAATTTATTAATATTCCATAAAAATATTATTAAAATTCAATACATATATTAAATAAATCACAATTCTATTAAAATAACTCAATAAAACTATTTTAATAAAATTTGATCAACAAGTGTTATGAATAAGACCAAACTATAAAATACGAGGGATTCTTATATCGTGAAGTTAGTTGTTTTAGTAACATACCAACCAAACACGAAATATAACTAAATATTTTCATTTTATCAGCCAATCAGGCTTATGCATGCAAAATTTACTATTTTTAAACCATTATTTACAAGTAAATTACTAATTATTAATGATTTGATTGGTTGAAAATCTAATTCTACTAATTGAATGAAGCTAGCTATTAGTAAATTACTAGAATTCAAGCAAGAATTTTAATTAAGCCCTAATTAATTTATTACAAATACGTTAGTTATTTAATTATTAGAAATCTAGTAACTTTACGTAATAAGTTACTAGAACTCTAGTAATATTACTCAAATAATTATTATATACAATTTGCTTCTCTTATGAGCAATCTGCTCGTCCAGAATTTTAATTAAGCCATAATTAATTAATTACAGCTACGTTAAATATTAAATTATTAGAATTCTAGTAACTTTTCGTAAAAAGTTACTAGAATTCTAGTAATATTACTCAAACAGTTATTATATACAATTTACTTCTCTAGAATTTTAATTAAGCCAAAATTTATGTATTAAAACTACGTTAGTTGATTAAATTATTAGAATTCTAGTAACTTTGCGTAATAAATTACTAGACTTCTAGTAACTTTTCGTAAAAAGTTACTAGAATTCTAGTAATATTACCCAAACAATTATTATATATAATTTGGTTCTCTAGAATGCTTTTAAAGTAATAGTAAATGATTTTAAATTCCGTATTTAGTATAAAATCGATGAAAAATGTTTCCCACTCCCCTATTTCGACTTGACCTTGATATATTACAAGGTTAAACCCCCGAATAAAAAACTTAACAATAATAAAATAACTATTTTACATCTTTATTTCAAGATTTAATCTATAATTTACAATAAAACTCAATAACAAAATCAATTTAATTTTGCTGGGGGCCACTTCCACTGGTTTGCAGGGGCCTCCTGCTTCAGGGTCTCCCAGGGCCTATAAGTTAGCATCTTGCGTGCCAACAATAGTTCGTTTTCAGCCTGAACGATTAATTCTTCTACTTGGCCGCAGCAGATTCGCGCTTCGAGCTTCGAAATATCTGCAGTAGTCTCGACGGCTGCAGCACGTTCCTTTATAATTGTTTCCGTGTGTTTTCGATACGCAGCCGTTTCCGGCATTTTCATTAACGCCCGCAGTATTTTACCGTACAAAACGGTCAGCGTATGATGCGGATTAGCGGCAACCGCAAGCCCCGTTAATCCGGTCGTCGCTTTCACAACGCGCGATGCCATTATTATGAATTATGTAACACTGACCCCAAAATAAATAAAAACTAATGGCTTTTGCGAGTTTTACTTATTTAACTGTATTGTGTAACTATAAAACTCGTTGTTTATAACTGAATTTATACTAAATTGCTCGGAAACCACTAAACTTGTTGAAATTTGACAGTTGAGTTCGTTTTTCAAGGGTTGGCACCACTGTTTCTTTTTAAATTTAATTAATTTAATTTTAAACACATTTATAATATATTTAATTCAGGGTCACAATATAATTAAATATTCAAATATATATTTAAAAGTTAAATTATTTAACGTTGCCAATACTATAGTTTGTTTATCAAACGTTGGCACCACTGCTAATTTTTGTATTAAGAATTAAATTGTAATTTAATTTTAAACACATTTATTATATATTTAAAGCAATTCAGGGTCACAATATAATTGAATAATTAAATATTTATTTAAAAGCAATAACTGTATTCTTATTTAACGTTGGCAACAGTGTGGCTGCGTTCGGATTGCTCTAGGCGGGAAACAATACAATTCAAATAGAAACTAGGACCAGTGTTGCCAATCAAGGTGCAAAATAAAATCCCTACATTTAAAACTATTTTATATATAATACTGCATAATATATCTTCGTTATTTTATGCTAATTCTCGACACCCGAAAGGGTAAAAGAGATTAAAAACGCTTATATATATATTTTTTATGCTAATTAAATCTATAATTGTTGTTATATTGCAATAAATTAGTTTTTAATATACTATTTATCGTATTGTTATCCATGGTCTATGAATCCAGTGTTGCCAATGTAGTTGAAAAAAAAAACTACATTTTTAAATATGTATAAAATATGCATTTGCTATTTTATTTCAAATAATACTGCGTTACAAAATCGTTTAAATTAACTTATTTAATAAATAGTACATTTAATTAAAACTATCGTCGCTTCTTCTTGTCTTGTTTGCGGGGCCTATGATGGGGCCTCCGAGGAGTATTCTGGGGGGTACTATGCTCAGAGCTCTCATCATCGCTATCCCCGTTCTAAATCATTCATTACTTACATTTTCCGGTCACATTTTCACTTAAACACTGTCCAAAACTTACCTTATTCGAACTCCAGCTCAATTCCTCCTGCGAAGACTCCGGCAAAATAATACAAGCGACTAAACACACCATTTGAAATATTGCCCCAATATATAAGCCATACCTAATAACCGTAGCCATCATATCTTCTACACCTATATTAACCGCAGCGTTCATATTACTCGATTTTATAATACGTATTTTTAAATTTACACAGTCAATCGATTTGTTTTAATGTCAAATTTGACATAGTTACTTCTAACCAACCCCACATATAAAATATTACTAAATAATGGCAATTTTTATAAAATTTAGAACTAAATTTAGATCTTTAATGAATAATTTGTTCATAAATATACGTAAAAAACACGGTAAAAGCGTTTAAAATATAGTTTTAAATTTTATTTGAAAAGGCTGCGTTCGAAATTTCATTATTAGGGAACAACATATTTAGAATTAAAAGGGAAATAACAGCTAAATGCATAAGAATTATACGATTTTAATAACGTGGCTAAAACGTACTATTTGCCAACAAATTAATTTAAAATAGCAAATTAGACCAATTCGTTATGAAATAAATATTTAAAAGCTATATTGGCAACACTGGTCTCATTCACTATAGGATCCATGGATAATGACAATTATTTATTAGATCTTTAATGAATAATTTGTTGATAATTATACGTAAAATAAAGGTAAATGCGTATAAAAGATAGTTTTAAATTTCATATAAAATGGCTGCGTTCGAAATTTTTGTATTAGGAAACAACCTAATTTGAATTAAAATGTAAATTACAACTAAATACACAAGAATTATACGATTTTAATGATGAAAACGTATTATTTGCCAACAAATTAATTTAAAATAGCAAATTAGACCAATTCCTTATGAAATAAATATTTAAAAGCTATAAATAAACTATATTGGCAACACTGGTCTCATTTTCTATAGGATCCAAGGATAATGACAATACTATAAATACTGTAAAAATGTAGTATAATATTAAAGTTGTTGTAATAAAACAGCGATTTATAAATTTTATTTTTATTTATTTAGCACAAAATAGCGAAAATTTGTTTATACATTATCATAATAACAATTCTCTTATACATTACAGACAAAATACTGTCAATAAAATAATAACCAATGCTAAATTGATTATTACCAAAACTAAAATAATATTTTTGCAATATTTCAATAGCATCAAATATGCAATTCGACGGCAATTGAAATATTAGGCAAAAATACATTTCTATTTATTCTACTATAAGGAAGTACAATTATGTTATGCAGTCTTCTTTGTTAATCTTTTTGTTATAATTCAAGCTATAAAATTAATAATTACATTTATCTAAGCTTTTTGAAGTTAAATCGAATAAAAAATGCCACTTCGGCATTTATTCAATTAAAAAATAATAATTTTTTATATACATATTTAATTAATTTAGCATGCCGATTTACACAGTATTTTAAACTGCGTTTAAATTTAATTAAACCGAAGATTAATTAACGAAATCTTATTTATTCTATGAAAAAAATCACATATTTTAATGTTTCAAAAATAAAAGTATTCATATTTATTTACCAGGTACAAGAAAATTTACTAGACCCGATTATAATTAGTACTAATTGCATTCACAGCAACAAATTAGTAATTAAAATTAGAAATCGCGATTAATACTCCAGTTTGCTGGGTGTGAATGCTCGCATGGTTTGTCATAAGACAAACTTAATTATAATTACTAATTGGTTTTTCAGTGAATTAGTAATTAAAAAAATGCGATTAATACTCCAGTTTTTGTATGACCTATTAAATTTAGGTGTAATTTCTCGCATTGTTTGTCTTAAGACAAACTTGATTAATTATAGTTACTAATTGATTTTTCTGTGAATTAGTAATTAAAAATTGCGATTAATACCCCAGTTTTTGTAGGACCTATTAAATTTAGGTGTGAATGCTTGCATTGTTTGTCATAAGACAAACTTAATTATTATAATTACTAAATGGTTTTTCTGTGAATTAGTAATAAAAATTAGAAATTGCGATAAATACTCCAGTTATTTAAAACCTATTACATTTAGGTGTGAATGCTAGCATTGTTTGTCATAAGACAAACTTAATTATTATAATTATTAAATGGTTTTTCTGTGAGTTAGTAATAAAAATTAGAAATTGCGATAAATACTCCAGTTATTTAAGACCTATTAAATTTAGGTGTGAATGCTAGCATTGCTTGTCATTAGACAAACTTGATTAATTTTAATTACTAATTGGTTTCTTTCTGTGAATGCAGTTTTTAAAGAATGCAAACAAAAAAATAACGAAATAAACTTATATTTGCTACAAATTAACATAAATATATTTTCTAACCTAACAAATTTTTCTACGAATTATAAATTCTAACCTAATAATTTTTGTATTTTTATCTATTATGTTGATTAGTTTGATTAAAATTAATGCAAAACTGATTCATTTGGGCGATTCAAATTGTACGAATACTAAAAATTATAAACTTTAAATTTTAAAACCAAATAACAAAAAATATTAATTTCAAAATAATAGAAAACAAAAATAAACTCTATGAGTTAAATAACAAACAAATGCCCCCCCCCCCCCCCCCCCGAGAAATTGTTTGCCCTAAACGCTAGTTACGTCTGTCGTCTCGATTCTCGAAATCGGTTTCATAATCTCGATTTCGAGATCTTTTTTCGCGTCGGGGCTAACTTTGAAGTTTTGCAACAAATTAATGACGTTATCGACGCCATGCGACTGACTTTCGGCGTCGGAAATCGTATTCGGATTCGATTTCGAAAAGTGCAGGCAACAATAGCCCTTAACGCCGCGCCAAGTGATGATATTCGGTTTGATTCCGCGTTCGGCCAGTGCGGCCTTTACATCGCGTACCCGAACCGTGCGTTCGATATTACGAATCTTTAGCGAAAAATCGAAATCGATCATCGGCTTATTTTTACGGTACTGCCGCTTCGGTTTGCGCTTCGGCGACGCAGAATCTTCGTTCGTGGTCTAAAAATTATCCATAGTTTTGATTATTCCGCATTTGGATCGCAGTAACCGGTTATGAATTTATTTCGTTTCCGGTTACCGTGATCCAATTTCGGAGCATACTATATGTAATGGCGGCCGTATAAATCAATTACGAATATTTTTTTTACCGTATTTCCGTTTTCGCTGGCCGCGCGGTCCTGCTGGGGCCGTCGCCGGACGAACCGGCGCCGCCGCGTAGCGGATTCGTTCCCCGACTTCTCTTCCGGTTGCGACTCGGAAGCGTCGCCATCTTGTGTCACATTGCGCGGACGCCGTGCATACGGAAAACGGCGCATACGCCGAAATGGACGGCGATTTGGCGACCCGTTTTCTATGTCTGTGTCGATTTCTTTCAACGTTACATCTTTTCCGTCTCTAGAATAATTTTCGGATGTATTAGAATTTTGTATTTATTGTAATTTTGATTTTAAAATGGAAACCCACTTTTCGTCAACATCTCGTAGGAGTTTCAGAATAGGCATCATTTCCATACGCCGCTGCGATAGGATGTTCCAGATGATGCCGTCGGGTTTAGGGCGTCGTTTTTCGACGTGAATGATCTCGGTGGGCGTCACTATTATATCGACGGGGACGTCGTGCGGCCCGAATAGCTCTTCCGGTAAAGTACTGTATACCTTTTTCGGGCACAAATATGTTAATTAACTAGATAATCGACCATTATGAATACGGGTTCATTTAGAGCTTACTGGTTCCCTAATTAAACTTATGTAACATATATATATATATATATATATATATATATATATATATATATATATATATATATAGCATCATGTGCCCATAGCATATACAGTTCATTCTTCATCGTAATTTATATATATATATATTTATTAAAATATACATTATATCGATAAAAAATGGACTGTATATGATATGCACATAAGGTGACCACGGGCTAATCTAGTATATGTATATACCTGTAGGTATCATGTGCCCAAATCATATACAGTCTTCATCCGATATATATATATATATATATATATATATATATATATATATATATATATATACATTTATTAAAATATACATAATTATTATTATATCGATAGACTGGACAGTATATGATATGGACACATGGTGCCCAAGTGATAATCGATTATATATATATATATACTAGGGTATCATGTGCCCATATCATATACTGTCCAGTCTTCATCCATATATTTATTGAAATATACATTATTATATCGATTAAGAATGGACTGTATATAATATGGGCACATGGTGGCCACGAAGTAATCTACTATATATATATATATATATATATATATACTGGAGATTATGTGCCCATATCATAAAAATTCCAGTTATATATGTATATATATATATATATATATATTTAATAAAATATACATTATTATTTCGATAAAGAATGGACTGTATATGGTATGGGCACATGGTACCCACAGGATATATATATATATATATATATATATATATATATATATATATATATATCTCAACACCCAAATGTATATGAATCTATGTGTAGAACGTTTTGTTATATATCAACACCCAAATGTATATGAATCTATGTGTAGAAAGCTATATATATATATATATAAATGTATTACCTGGCTATCATGGACAGTTGTCACGACAACTGTATTCTGATTCACTGCTTTCATATGAGACAAAATGGCGAATTCTAGATCAGCGTAGCCCCGCCCCTTCCCAATGCGTAACCCTAAATATACACAACAAAAAAACACATCGAAATACATTTTACAATATTATAACAACAATCCACAATCATATTTAATGTATAAATACGCGAAATGAAAACAAAAAGTACATTATATCAACATTTACATTATTTATAATTTGCGCCAGGTTACACAGTGCCATCTGTGGCCAGTTCACAAAACCAATTGAGTACATATATAAACTAAATTAGTTACAATCCCCCTTAACGCAGTATAGCTATCTTTATCTAGCGCACACGAATAACAACAATCCTACTTGGTGCGTTAGAAAAGGATAGCCAATATTTACACGGAAACTCACCATCTTTGCTGACTGCAACGCTGCCCAAAACGACCAAATCAATTTTAAGATTATCTTCTAAACCGACTTCCTTGCCGCACTCATCGATGCCCTTGCGGCTTACGGCCCGGGATAAATCGTCCTTGATCGCGTTTTCGGGCAACTGAATATGTTTTAATAGGCCATTCGTCAGTTTTGGCACGGGGACATAGAGATTTTTCGTGTTATCAAGCACCGCAAAACGTACCGCTTGCTGCGGCTTGTCCGGGTTCACGTTTACGTTTTGCGCGTGTTTGAACACGTCCAATCCCGCTAGGGACACGGCCGTTTGTTCGCATCCCTTAAAATTCGGGATGCGACCATAAACTGGCCGTGGAAATGTCACCAAATTGTTTTTTTCCAAATGCTCCCACACTTTGCGCCGGAAACTTTGCTTCGTTAACGGAAACGACGCTGAAATTTAATTATAACTGCATTCGAAGTTCTGTTCACCGGAAATAGCACATTTTTTAGTAAAATTTATGTGTTTTCACACGCAATTAGAACTTCGAATGCAGCTTTAACGGTTCGATTTCTATTTAAAATGTATCAATCGATGCGTAATTGCTTAAATATTGCTTAACAAAAATAATTAAATTTTTCACCATACAGTTTCGAAGATAAATAATAAAAACCTCCAAAATAGTAGTTTTTATTTTTTATCTCCGAAACTATAGCTATAAAAAATTTGAAAAAAATACTAGGCATTATTTATGCAATTACGGATCGACTGATCCTTCTTTTTATAAAAATCTACTAGGCATTATGCAATTACGGATCGATCAATATTCGTTTAAGGTCATCCATCAAACTCGAAAATTAAACTGTAGATTTCTATATAACATATATCAATATCGATGCGTAACTGCATAAATACTGCGTGGTAAAAATATTTTAATTTTTCCCCATACAGTTTCCGAGATAAATAATAAAAACCTCCAAAATATTAGTTTTTATTTTTTATCTCCGAACCTATAGGTATAAAAAATTACTATGCATTATTTATGCAATTACAGATCGACAAATATACTTTTTTAATAAAAATGGTACGATATAATTTACATATTTCGTGTTTGGTTTCATTATGATAGGTTTTAAGTGTAAAAATGTGTCCATAATTCCTTTTTATTCAATAAAAGTCATAATTCGCCGAAATATCTTTAATTTTAGTGTAAAAATACTGTGTGTATGTATATACAAAGTTGATAACAGCGCCACCATCAAAAAATAGGCTAAAGCGGAGTGGCATTACTTCGAACTAGACGTGTACGTAATGATTTGTGACTGCGTTTTGCTGGGCGTTTTTTGTATAAAGCATTTTGATTGGTAACGCAAAATAATGTAACCAATCAAATAGCTTTATTAGAAAAATGGCCGACAAAACACAGCTATAAGTATTAGACTTAGTTCAAAGTCAACAGGACAGACGTTTTTTACGCTGAATTTTAACTTAACCTAACATTTAACTAATACAAAGTAAACTAGTACGAATTTGACCTAAAGTAATAGTAAAATAGTCGGAAATAATATTAAATATATGCGCTATTCACAGTTTAAATTAATTTCGCGTAAATAAAAAAATAATGCGGATATAAAATTTTACGTTTTCAAACATATTTAAACTACCTATTTAGATAAAAACCAATATAAATCATGAAATCAATCCTATTTTAACCCTAAAATGACTAATTTCCAATCAATAATGTCTCAATCAGTAGAATAATTAAAAAAAAATTATAGTGTGTTTTAATTAAGTTGAATAGTTTAAAGCAATGTTTAGGGTAAAATACTGGCAATTATTGTCGAATTTTGCGAAAACAACAATCAAAAACCTGTATTTTTGTAAATATTATTGTTTTTTTGGAGGTTAACAGACAATCTTACCTGGTTTTTCGTCAGATTTTTCAGTAACTTCCGGCATTGCTAGCGAACGACGTATACTTATTACCTGTATTACAGATAATAATTATATTGGATTAATTAAAATGTTTTGACAACGAATGCAATCAAATATTTTATAAATAGAATATTTTTTTTATTCATTTGTTTAGTTATTTTACGGAAATGGACACAGATGGCGACACTAATTTATTTTTAAGCCCAAAAATATTTCATTATTTATTAAATCGATTAATTAGTACAATTTAGCATTATTTAGTAATTGTATACAAAATATAATGTTTATTATATAAAAAATAATTATTTATTTATTTTTTAATTACGATTCCTAACCTAAGTTATTCTGTATACGTTCAGATAACTATCACAATGAAAAAACTAAAAATTATTCTTAATTCGTGTTTATATCTAATTATTTCTTCTACTTCTATCCTGTTAAATAAATATTTATATATAAATATTGGTTTTCCAAATATTAGCTTAACTTTCCTACATTTTTTCACCGCATTTATCGGCTTACACATTAGCGAAAAATGTAGTTTATTTAGCGTAAAATCAGTACATTTAGACATAATTTTACTCCCCGCGATTCTATATTGCACTTTTGTTACATATATGAATTTAAGTTTAGCAAATAATTCTCTAGCAAGTTATCATGTTTCAAAAACTATGGTTACACCAATAATAATATTTATTCAAAGTGTTTTATACCGTAAATGGTATTCTCTATTAATTTATATAACATTAGTAAGTATTCTGTAACATATTTAAGTGCAAAATGTGTTTAAATTTCCTAATTTAAATTCCAGATTATAATAATAATCGGAGCAGTGTTAGTGCTACAAAATGATTCGTATTTTAACACAAACGGCATATATTTTATGTTAACCGCCGTTTTAGTAACAGTTTTATACGAATTAGTAAGAAATTGTTGCTAAAAACAGTTAAAACTACAATAATTTATCAAAATTTTGTGTTTTCAGGTATTAAAAGTGAAACAATCCGAATTACAAATGAGCAAAATACAATTATTGTATTATTTTGCGCCGTTTTCATCATTTTTATTAGCTGTTTGTTTGCCACTGGTGGAATCACCCTTAAATATCCTAGTACAACATTGGACTACATTAGATATAGTAATTATATTGCTTATTTATAGCTTAAGTGGCCGCCATTTGCTTTTTTATTGTCGCGCGCGGGGAATCCCCGTATACCATTAACGCACGAATTAATCGATTACTGTTTCAATAAATAATATTACGAAATTATATTTTTATTTAGTTTATGTGGCCGCCATTTGCTTTTTATTATTACGCGGGGGGAATCCCCGTTAACTATTAACGCGCGAATGGATAATTTTTATTTATTTTATTAATCATTTCAATTTATAATTTTTTTCATTAAAACGTTTATTAATTCAATAGTTTTAGCCGCCATTTTGTTTTTACTATCGGGGAATCCCCTATGAATTTGTTATCAAAACAGTTTTTAATAATTATTTAAACATATTAGTTATTACCTTGTTTTTTTTTTTTTTAATAAATATTGCTAAATTATATTTTTAGTTTATCTGGCCACCATTTGCTTTTTTATTATCGCGCGGGGGGAATCCCCGATTACTATTAACGCGCAAATTTGTTATTTTGTTATCAAAACGTTTTGTTTTCAACAATTCATTCAAAAATTTATATTTTTTAGCCGCCATTTTGTTTTTATTATTGGGGTATCCCCGTTAAATATTAACGCGGGCTTTTCTGTGTTTTCTTTGTTATTAAAACTGTTTTTAATAAATTGAATAAACATTATTTTGTATTGTTATAAATAAATAATATTACGAAATTATATGTTTAGTTTGTGGCCACCATTTGCTTTTTATTATCGCGCGCGGGGAATCCCCGATAACCATTAACGCGCGAATTAATCGATTACTGTTTCAATAAATAATATTACGAAATTATATTTTTATTTAGTTTATGTGGCCGCCATTTGCTTTTTATTATTACGCGGGGGGAATCCCCGTTAACTATTAACGCGCGAATGGATAATTTTTGTTTATTTTATTAATCATTTCAATAAGTTAAATAATATTACGAAATTATATTTTAGGTACTAATTTTTCTATCATGTTTAGTAGTATTTTTAAACAATTTAGTAACCAATTGGATAATTGCTAATTCGACATTTATTTTGTATCCTTTTACAAATAAATATAACATAACCCCACTTTAATTAATTTTTCAAGTTGAAAACTCTGTAACTTCATCAAATATTAAATGTCAGTTCCAAATATTCAATTTAAATATAGGAAATGCAATTTTCTTAAATTTGCAACACTGACCAGTGTTCTTAACCTAATAAACGGCGAAGTGGGGTTAAAATTATGTAATATATTGAAGAATTTAGGCATCCATTTTGTTATTTTAACTCAAAACGAAAACAGATGTAATGTATTAATGCAAATTAAACTAAGTTTAATTTTATACGGTAGTTGGTACTTATTTGACGAAGACCTATTGCTAAACCAGCTGTTAGGGTTTAGTTTAAATATCGCTGGATGCCTTATGTATCAAATGATTAAAGTAAGATTCATTCTTTTCAAGTTGGTACCTAATTAATAAATTATTTAATATTACAGATGCGGGAATTTCAAACTCAAGGACTTAGAAGAATTATATAAAATTGTTATTAAATATTTTAGGAATTATCTGTGATTAAATTGCATTGGCCACTTTTTCAGTCTATATTTGGCCAACGGCCATTTTGTTCCATTGTTAAAACTAGTTTTAACCTTGTTATATTGTTAGACAATAGCAATAATAATAGTTAAGCGTTAATAAAAATAGTAATTGAATTTGTAAAGCGTTATTTATTTATAGATTAACTTCAAATACAAAAAAAAAATACATGACATTTATTATTTATTTTTCGGTTTATATTTTTCCCAATGTTTATGGTTGATCGCCCCGAAGTCCTCGCAATTCTTAGCGATATCAACTAAATATTTGCTTAAATGTAATAATTCGCGGTCTTTCCCGCGGTTTATGTGCGCTTGTTTGAACGGGCGAATTTTCAAACCGTTTCGTGGGTTCATTATGAAATTTCGCCGAATATCGTCGAACATTATCGTGTTTTTACTCGAATACTGCTCGAATTTGCCCCAAATCACCCCTAGCGGCTTCACCTAAAGTAGAAACATACATTTAGTACCCTGAACTGTCAAATGACAGTTCAGAAAACGAAACAGTAATGGCGCATATACATGCGCACTAACAAGTTTAGGACATTGCAAGTTAATAATGGGGTTATTACTAGGTGTAATAACTCCATTATTAACTTGCAATGTCCTAAACTTGATAAAAACAAACTTAGATACAACGCACCAATGCGTCCAGCTCGCCTTATAAGTAATACGATGCGATGTGAGCGCTTTTTAATTATTATAGCCGTTTTAGTTAACAATTTGAGCAAAATGTTATAGATATAAAAAGTTTTGCAATTTTTTGTAGATTATTTTGATATAAAACAAGTTTAGGTACAATGCGCACCTATGCGTCCAGCTCGCCTTATAAGTAATACGATGCGATGTGAGCGGTTTTTAATTATTATAGCCTTTTGGTTAACAATTTGAGCAAAATGTTATAGATATAAAAAGTTTTGCAATTATTTGTAGATTATTTTGATAAACAAGCTTAGGTACAATCTATGCGTCCAGCTCGCCTTATAAGTAATGCGATGCGATACGAGCGGTTTTTAATTATTATAGCCTTTTGGTTAACAATTTGAGCAAAATGTTATAGATATAAAAAGTTTTGCAATTTTTTTGTAGATTATTTTGATAAACAAGCTTAGGTGCAACCTATGCGTCCAGCTCGCTTTATAAGTAATGCGATGCGAGCAGCGGTTTTTAATTATTATAGCCTTTTGGTTAACAATTTGAAAAAATGTTATAGATATAAAAAGTTTTACAATTTTTTGTAATTATTTTTATAAAAATAACAATTTTACTGCATATTTAAAAATTACAAATAATAATTAATTTAATCATTTTTTTCGGGCTTTGGGTTAACAATATGAAAAAATCTTTTAGAAATAAAGTATCTTAGAATTTGTAATAGAATTTTTGGGGGTTTTAATTATTTTGATAAGGACAGTATTAAGGGGGGTTGTAAATTTTGGGGCCCTATAACTCGGGAAGTATACGAGCGATTGGATTTAAACTTCGAGTGGATTCAAATGGGGTGCTAAATCATATGTGTAGCAAATTTGGTGTAAATCGGTCCGGTACCTTCAGAGTAGAGGGCACAAATTTAATCTTACGAGCGACCGAGTATATAGGTTATATATATTTTTAGATTTAGGACGAAGAGACAAACATTTTTTAATCCAAGAATGCTACAGACACACGACCGAATGTTTTAGCTTCTTCGTACGGCTAGAAATAATTTCGGTTTACGAACGAATTAAATTCATGAACCGAATTTCGACTATAGTTCAATATTGGGCATAAATTTAGGGGAAAGAAACAATTTTATCTTAAAATAAATAAAAACGTAAAGCAACAGTCAAATGACAGATCAAAAACAAAACAGTCATGGCGCATATATACATGTGCGCCAACAACTAGTTAATAAATAACCCCAGTTTTAATTTGCAATGTCCTAAACTTGACAAAAAAATAATTTTTCTTGGCGCGTATACTTTTAAAAATTAATATTTCCGAAACTAGACGATTAAACCCCATAATTCGATTAAATCGAGTTTATTTTAAATAAACTTACATCAATAACACCATATTTTGGTGTATGCACCGAAATCATCGCCATCGAATCCAAATGGAACAGAATCTTGTAATCCGAATGATTCGTAACGCCGAGTAATTTCATTTTCTCTTCAATCCACTTCATCCCGGTCGCCGACCAAATGACAATATCGTAAAATTCGTACGCGGCTGTCAAGAATTCGTGCAGAAACGGACGCATTAGTTCATATCCGGTTTCCGCTGACGATCGATGATCGAACAGTGTATAATCTATATCTAAAACCAGCAATTTTTTGCCAGCGCGCGGTTCACTAATCATATTAATCTTATATTCTTTGATCCGCTTATCAATCTTCGACAGATAAATCTCTTGGTTTTCTATCGCGATTTCCTCTTCTTCTATGTCCAAATCGTTTATCACTTCCGGTATATCAGTTGGGGCCGTATTTATTTGAGCGATATCCTCCTCCAGTGAACCCATTAACATTAGTTTAAACCCTGACTTAAGCTTTAACAGCGATAAGCGGCATTCATCGTCTGGACTTTTTCCTAAATACATCATTATCCGTTAATTGCCTATTTCTAGTGATTTTTATCATAAATTGGCTACATTGATAACATAAATCATTGTTTACAACGTATAAAAATGACTAAACTTCCATGGATAAAGAAACAATCAATGTTTAGCCCCAATTAGCATCATTTTCCGTTGTTTAATTACATTAAAATGCAAATTTGCTCATTTATAGTAAATATTTCCATAAGTTGGCTACACTGATAACGTAAATCAGTGTTTACAACGTATAATAATAATTCAACTTCCATGGATAAAGAAACAATTAATATTTCATCTCAATAAACATAATTTCCCAGTGTTTAATTAAATTAAAACGCAAATTTGTTCATTTGTAGTAATTATTTTCATAAGTTGGCTACACTGTTCACTTAAATCAGTGTTTACAACGTATAATAATTCCATGGATAAATAAACAATTAATATTTAATCCCAATAAACATCATTTTCCAGTGTTAAATTAAATTAAAATGCAAATTTATAGTAAATTTTTTCATAAGTTGGCTACATTGATAACATAAATCAGTGTTTACAACGTAATAAAATAGTGGCTGATCTTTCAATGGATACAGAAACAATAAATTATTATATGAATAAATCGTTAGATGAACAATTATAGTAACTTTTTGCATTAGTTGGCAACAGTGATACAATTTAATTCAGAAATTAGGCATTAATCTTCATGAATTATAAAGCAATTTAAAGAATTTAAACAATTTTATAAAATATACCCTAATATATGTATATAGTAAATCGTTAGATGAATATGTTTAGTGACTATTTGCATATGTTGGCAACACTAATAAGAATTAATTATGTAGCAATTAAAAAATTAATAAAAAAATAGCTATTTGGAATATATTTATAATATTTATAGTAATAAGTCGTAAAATGCAAATTAATAGTAACTATTTTCGTAAGTTGGTAACACCTAATTAAAAAATTAAAAAGTATATAATTTATTTCCACGAAATTGTAACACTTTCGACGTATTGCGTAATAATAAAAAAGATTCAATTATTGATCCATATTTAATAAATAACAATAAAAACAATTATTTTTCAATATTTTACAAAAAAAAAATCAAGCATGCAAAAATTGGACTAAAACAGAAACTTGTATAAATTTCATTTGAAATATAGATTAAAACTATAAAATTCATGTTAGGTGTGAGGAAAGGGTTTGAATTGAAAAGATAGGGTATAATTGAATTTTTATAAAAACAAACCCTAACCTTTCAATTTTAGGTTGAGCAATTTTTGCCGGTCCGGCCGAACCCCGGTTTGTTTTTGAATCGCTGTTTTTAAGCACAACACATTATCGTTTTCTGTTAAATCTGTTATTTCGTACTCTTTTCCACTCCATTTTACAATTATTTTAAAATCAGTTGACATTTTTATTTTGTAAACAACGTATTATCGTAGTGTATTCAACTCAAAATAGATGGCAAATAATTTGCAATAAAAGAACCAAATTTTTTTTTTATTTAAAATCGTTTTTATAAAGAAATATTAATAATTATAGTACAGTTTAAGAGAAATATCAATAATAGATTAATTTGCAATATAAAAAATAGTAGTCAATGTTGCCAACTGTCGCATAAATATAGATTGTCCAAATTTTAGCTTTGATGTTTATATAATTGATTAAATATTGATAGCGTTGGTAACACTGAGTAATAAGTTTTTTATTTTTCCAAAATTTAAGTAATTTGGTAGTTTTAAGCATATTAGGGCAATAGATATGTTGAATAGTTTTAAATATTGAATTTGAATTATAAAAAAATCATTTTTATTATATTTTGAGTTAAAATCCTTCTGTCAAGTTTGATTAGGGTTCAAAATGTCAAATTGACATAAGTATTTTGTAGTGTACGCTACGCGTGACGTTTATCTATGTGTACACTATGTAGCTAAATGTAATGAAAGTGCAACCGTATGTCTGTGATTAAGGGTACATAGTACCCAGTGCCTCTTGTGTCAGTTTTTGTAAACATCCATGCTGTTTGCCATTTTGTATTATAAATGGCCGTCAGTAAAAGTAATTAAAACTCGAAAATAATTAATGATTTCTGTGTGATTAACGTGTGTTTTGTGCGCGTTTTGTGTTTAGTATATAAAAGACAGTGAATCCAGTGTAAATTCGTGGTTTATATGTGGCTATAAATGGTGTTTTCAGTGGATAATCGTTTGTTAAAAGCACAAAGACTTTTTCTCATTTACCCGTCAGTGAATTAATGAAATTTGTTGTTATTTTATGGTTGCTAGAATAAAATGTGAGTGCCACATGAATTGTGAGTGTTTTTACTTGAGTCTAAACAGGCATTTTTCGCCTAAATGTATTTCATATATGCAAAACCGGCATTGTTTTCTATGCAAATGGCGCGAAATTTGAAATGTTACATTTCGTTTATATTCAATTTGTTTATAAACAAATAAACTTTTAACATATTTTGTCGATTTAAAACTAATTAAACTTATTTATATTTATAAATAAGTGTTATTTTCGTACATTTAACTTAATATTTATGCATAAATGTTTTTTTTTTTTTTGGATTTTCGTCATTTTCGAGGTGTTTAAGTCCGTATTTGTTGATTTTAGGTTAAAAAAGTTTAAAATTACTTTGAAAATGTAAGTTTTTTGACCGAATTTGTTGCAAATAACAAGAATGGAGGCAGCTCTTAAGCGGATCGGTGATGTTACTATCGAACGAGTTCCGACAGGTAATTTTACTATATTTACCTCTTACTTTAGTAGTAGCATTTACTATATTCACCTTTCATATTAGTAGCCTTTAATAAAACAATTTAAAAATATAAATAATAGGCATTTAGCAAGTTTTCTTACAGAATTAATTACAAATACATATATTAACTTTCTATTTACACAACTTAATATGCAACAAACTGTCGGCATTTTGATATGTACACAATATATTTATGTGACATTTAATAATTATTTTAACGTTTATTGACAGCAAAACAATTAGTAATTAAGCTTAGAAATTACAAGTTTGTTTAATGGCAAACAATGCAAACGTCCACAGCGACAAAATTAACGTATTCATTAAAAAATCAATTAGTAGTTAAGCTTAAACAATACAAGTATTAATTCCAGTTTGTTGTATGATATACAATGCTAACGTTCACACTAACAAAATTTATAATTAATTTTATTAATTTTACTGCTGTGAATGCTAGCATTGTTTGTCATAATACAAACTGGAATTATTATTTGTTATTTTCTAATCTTAATTACTAATTGGATAACTGTGAATGAACCTTTATTACACTTAATAATCTAGTTTGTGTTATGATAAACAATACAAACGTTTACAGCGACAAAATTAACGTATTCATTGATAAAACAATTAATAGTTAGGCTTAGAAATTACAAATAATAATTTCAGTTTGTTAATTAACGCATTGTGTTAATTTTACTGCTGTGAATGCTACCATTATTAGTCATAATACAAGCTAGATTATTATTTGTTATTTTCTATTATTAATTACTAATTGGCTAACTGTGAATGTCCCTTTATACAAAATGTATAATTAATTTTGTTCATTTTACTGCTGTGAATGCTAGCATTGTTTGTCATAATACAAACTGGAATTATTATTTGTTATTTTCTATTCTTAATTACTATTCGCTGTGAATACAGTTTTAGATTCAATATTTACATAAAATTAATTATTCTAAATAGTATTTCAAATTTTATAAAACTAGATTTTTGGAAATGGAAGAAAGTCGAGTGAATACCACCTCTGATTTAATATATTTTAACACATAATATTATCGGAAATGTTTTGTATTTATTTATTTATGTAAATTAATAATATATATAATTTAAAAAAAAATTGTATTATAATAATAAGCGTTTTTAAATCTCGAAAATCGCAGAGAAAAAGAGTAAAAACGATGAAGAAGAGCCGCTATCATCGGCGATGAACTCGGACGACGACTTCGGCACCGACAGCCATTCATCCGACGAAGAACTAATATCCGATCCACCGCACACGTCCCCCGACGAAAAATCACCCGCCAACCAATCCACCCTCCACCCAAAACCATCAAAATCATCCGACACCCATCACGAACCCTTCGACGACACCGCCGACATTCTAAACCCCCTCACATCCGCCAAACGAAAACAAAACTTCGACCTGCTCGACCCATCGCTAAAAACATCGAAGAAAACGAAATCAACCGCCGAACTTCAGCAGCTTGGCGCATCGTGCTCCAAAATAACGGACATCGTGCGCAAAACTGATGATTTAAGTGACCTGTTCGATGATCCGGATCATTTGGGCGAGGTGAAACTTCGCACGCGGTTAGAGAGCGATAATGAGGATTCGGAGTATGACAGTGAGGAGGATTCGGATTTGGATGAACCGATGCGGGCGGGGCTGGTGAAACTGGAGCCGGGGACGCCGCAGCCGGATTTGGATGAAGCGGAGAAAGCGGATTTTATCGAGAAATTCGCCGGGGAATTAGGCGAGTCCAGCCAGAAATCAGATGACGGCAAATTGGACGGGTCGGATTACGATTATGATATTACTGAGAAACTTAAAGAAATGGGTAAGTTTTTTGTTTTGCGTTTGCGATTTTTCAGAAAATTTGATTCAAAATGAACCAATATTTTTAGCTCGTAATCAATGAATAATATGGAGCTGAAGACATTGGTGCTTGTTTAATTTTTGATTGGGTATTCATCGATGCCTATGTATGTGTTTAAATTGTGCTAATAGGTGAAATAAGTGTAGAAACAGTGAAAAAGGGGGAGAAAACGCGGAAATCGGAATCGGTTGACGGCACCGAGAACGAAATCTCTGTGACGCCAGCGAAAAAGGACAACAGCGGCTCGGATTCCGATGACAAAAACAGTTCGGAACGGAAAATCGGCAATATGCGCCGCAACATTCGCGAGGTCATGGATGAAACGCAACTGGACGAGGCGACGCTCGCTGCGCAACGGCAAGAAATGGAACGATTACGGCGCGTACAAGAACAACAACGGATCATCAGAGAGGTACACTATTACATTCTTCTTATTCTTCTTCTTCCCTCACCTGGTTTTCCTATTCTCTTGCGCAATTTTGTTCTTTGCATCTTTGAAGCCGGTTTTGCTTAAACTCTTCTTCATCTGTGTCTTTGTTGCTACTTTTTGCACGCATCTTCTTTCACTTCGTTTCTATTTTGACTTTATTTCGATTTTTCTTCCTTTTCGACTTTTCTTCTTCGACCTTTCTTCTTCTTCGACCTTTCTTCTTCTTTGATTTTTCTTCTTCGACCTTTCTTCTTCAACTTTTCTTCTTCGATTTTTCTTCTTCGGCTTTTCTTCTTTTCGTTGCTATTGTTTCTTGTGTTGCTTCAATTATTTAATTTGTTGCTTCTTTTACTCCTTTTCTTCTTTCTATTTCTCCTTGTGTTACTTCTACTTCATCTTTAGTTGCTTTAATTGTTCCTTTTATTGCTTCTATATCTCCTTTGGTTCCTTCTATTCTTGTGTGTCTTCTACTTCTCCATTAGTTGCTTTTATTGTTTTTATTTATCCTTTTGTTTGTTCTATTTCCTCTTTTGTTACACTTCTCATTTAATTGCTTTTTAATACCTTTTGGTATTTATATAATAGGTTCAGCGACAAATAGCGTTAAATCGTCAAAACAACAAAACGCAACATCGCGTTATATCGCTGCTGCAAGGAAACTCTTCGATAATCAAACAAATGCCCGGCACATCTGGCGCTACGCCCAATCGTATCGGGGGCACAGTGCTGGTCAAACTTCCGAACGGGGAAACCAAACCGATGACACGAATCACAAAAGGACAAACGCCGTTCGAAGTAGTGCGACTCCAAAAGGGCACTATTCAGGTAATAATAATCATCTTTTTTATACTCAATATTTAGCGTATAAAATATTAATACGTGTTTATTGGACCGGAAATGGTTATTTTTTTGCGCGTAAAGGGAAAAGTTCAGCGTAATTTGATTCCTGTGAAGAAATCGGCAACCGGTAATTTAACGCCGTCGGTGTCGATAGCGCCGGTCGCGAAACCGAAAATCGAACCGAAAACCGCATCGGATGACAGTGAATCGGAGCCGTCGGATACGGAGAAGAAAGTCCGAAAAGTAGCAGGTAAACCGAAAGGTAAAATCTATCGTATACTAACCAATCACTTATACTAATTCTAGGTTTAATTATGATTTTAATTACTAATTTGCACCTAATTTAACAAAGCTTCTTTCATTTATTTATTTTCTTTATAAAGTTTTCTACTAAATTGTACCGAAATTATAATTATTTTTCCCAATTCTCAACCGCAGATGTTGTAACAATCTCCTCGTCATCGGATGACGATTGTATCGTGTTATCCGAAGACGAGCCAGACGAACCGGAACCGGATGAAGATCCGTGCAACTCCGGCATGCACACAAACGACGCTTACAATGTTCCGGATGAACAAGGCCGCGTTTTGATAAACGTCGGACACCCGGAAGACGAAGCGGAAGTCTTCTTGGCGCCGCAAATCGCTCGCGTCATAAAACCGCATCAAATCGGCGGCGTCCGATTTCTATTCGACAACGTCATTGAAAGCACTGGACGCTTTAGTACGTCTACAGGCTTCGGCTGTATCCTAGCGCACTCAATGGGCCTCGGGAAAACGCTGCAAGTCGTTTGCTTCAGCGATATTTTTCTGCGGCACACGCCGGCGAAAACGATACTTTGTATAATGCCGATAAACACGCTGCAAAATTGGATGGCCGAGTATAATATGTGGCTGCCGAAAGAAACGGCGAATAGTCCGCTGTTGAGTCACGGTGAAGTGCGGCCGCGGAACTTCAATATCTATGTGCTTAATGATTCGCATAAAACGTTGAATGCGCGCGCGAAAGTGATCCAGGAGTGGAATCGAGAAGGCGGTGTGTTGTTGATTGGTTACGAGTTGTATCGATTGTTGTCGCTGCGACGTAACCCCAAACCGAAATCAAAACGGAAAAAGTTAAATGCGGTGCTCGTCGATCGACCAGATACGCCTGAAGATGACGAGAAGACCAAGACTATGTATGATGGTAAGTTTTACGTTTTTAACCAAGCGGCACATACGAAAAATGCTCGCTATATATCGTATATAACGTTCTACACATACATTCAAACACATACATGTATATATATATATATATCGTTCTACTCTTACATTCATACATACAAATACATGCGGATGTTTATATATATTTATATATATATATATATATATAACGTTCTACTCATACATACAAACACATTCATCTGGGTTTTTATGTATATATACATATATATTTAACGTTCTACTCATACATTCATTAATACAAACACATACATCCGCATGTTTCCCTGACATGATATATATGTATATAATAACGTTCTACACATACATTCATATACACAAATACATACATCTGGGTGTTTATATACATAAACACAGATGTTTGTGTTTGTATGTATGTATTAGTAGAACGTTTATATGTTTCTATATATATACACATATATATATATATATATATATATATATATATATGTATATAACGTTCTATTCATACATTCACACATACAAACACATACATCTGAGTCTATATATATATAACGTTCTACTCATACATTCATTTAATACAAGCACATACATCCGGCTGTATATATATATATATATATATATATATAATAACGTTCTACACATACATTCATTTACACAAACATATACATTGGGTGTTTTTGAATATATATACATAAACACACCCAAATGTTTGTGTTTGTATGTATTAGTAGAACGTTTATATGTTCTACTCATACATTCATACAAACACATACAGTGGCGGCACTGGTTGTTTGTATAGACAATTAAATACGTGATTCAGAATTATTTTAAATAATTAAAATCTTATTTGCAAATAAAATTATATATGTGTGTGTGGAACACATATTTCTATAGAACGTTTACTTCCAATGAATACCTATACTTGGGTTGTGTGTGTTCGTAAGATTTACATTCCGGATAGAAAACTAAATACATAGATTGATCCGAATGCATTCTGTATATGATACGGGCACTTAGAACCCACAAGTTAACCTGCTTATGGCATGTTTTTAAATTCTAGAAATTCATGAAGCGCTAGTTAAACCAGGGCCGGACTTAGTAATTTGTGACGAAGGGCATCGTATTAAAAACTCACACGCATCCATTTCACACGCCCTCAAACAAATCCGGTCGAAACGGCGCATTGTCCTAACCGGATATCCCCTACAGAATAATCTACTCGAATATTGGTAAGTGCACGCATTTAATCTGCCACACCCACATTTTAAACAATTCGCACACTTATCCAAATACTTCGCGTTAGGTGTATGGTGGACTTCGTACGTCCAAATTATTTGGGCACCAAAACCGAATTTTCGAATATGTTCGAGCGGCCGATACAAAATGGCCAATGTATCGATTCGACGCCGCAAGATATTCGATTAATGCGTTATCGGGCGCACGTTTTACACTCCTTACTCGAAGGATTCGTCCAGAGGTTCGCACTCGAAAAAAAAGTAACTTTATTCTTAGTTTCTACCCTGTTTTTATTTTTTATGTAGACGATCACACGCCGTATTACAAACATCACTGCCACAGAAAGAAGAATACGTTTTACTTGTTCGTATGACCGAATTCCAACGGAAATTATACGATACATTCATGAACGAAGTCGTACGAACGAAAACTGTCCCAAATCCGCTGAAAGCGTTCGCTGTATGTTGCAAAGTAAGTTCGGATGTTTTTTTTTTATGACGTAGATGTCCTAATGGGGTATATTCTTGTATTTGTTTAGATTTGGAACCATCCTGACGTATTATACTACTTTTTAAAGAAGCATAACACAGGTGACGCAGTCGATATTGATTTAGAGGAGGTGGCTAACGCAGCTGCGTTAACAGCAGCTAATGGGGGCGTGCCAGTGCCTCCGGCCACGCCCAAGAAGGCGCGCTCTAGAGGCGGGGCCAAGAAAGAGCGTAAGGTAAGAAAGGTAACTATATCGCAATTCGCATTACAACACGTTTACTTGAAGTTCCATTATGGCACTTCAAATTAATCGTATTTTGTTTCTAGACTGCAGCATCAAAAGCAGCGATTGCAAACGCAGCGAAACCGGCCGCTTCGGTGACACCGAGCACCAATACACCAACACCATCCTCCACTACGACTACCAACGCACCAAACACGCCCCTACCTCCACCAAATCCGCCAAACAATGCAATACAACCGATGATACAGAATTATCCAAATCCACAACAACAACAACAACCTGCCCCACCAAATCCAAACTACCAACAACCCCCAGCGCCATATCCAAACTACCAGAATTTCCCGCAATATAACCAAAACGGCGAATACTATAATCAACAGCAACAACAACCGAATTATCCGAATAACTACAATACCGGCTATTATCCAAACCCGGAGTATGGAGCGTTTTATGACGGCACCAAACCGGAGAATTACCAACAGGGCTACCAACAAGACGGGCAAAATTACTGGCAACAACCGCAACAAAATTACAATTACCAAAATCCGGCGCCAAATGATTACTACGCGAATATGAACCAACAATCCGGTTATAATAATCAAGAGTACTATCGCCAGAATAATCCGTATAATCAAAATTACCAGAATTACCCGCAAAATAATCCGCAATATCCGCAGAATCAGCAATGGCCGCAACAAGGGCCGCAAAATTTTGAGAAACCGGATGTAAAGTCGGAACAAAATGAGCAAAAAGCGGAATTGATTAAAAGTGAGACAACTGATGCGAATCAAATGCAAATCGATACGAAAATCGACAAGAAACTAGAATTGGATTCGGATAAATGTGACATTAGTAAACAGGAAATGGATGATGATAAGAAAATTGATGGTGCAACTGAATTGGGCGAAATTAAGGAGAATTTGGATGAGAAAATTGAGAAAGATGGCGATTTGAAGACGGCGGAAATTACAACGGTTGCAAAACCGATCAAAGAAGATCCTGGCATTCCTTACGATTGGGTAAGGCGATTTAATAAAATATTTATTAAGAAATATACTTGGTTAACCCGTGGGCGCCTTGTGCCCATATCATATACACCCCTTTTACATTTATATAATAATGTACATTTTTATAAAATTATACATGTATTTAAGCCAATAGGGCTATACGAGGCGGAGGGGTAAGATGCTCGAATTTCACCGTGGCACCATGTGCCCCTATCATATACAGTCCATTTTTCATCGATATAATATATATATATATATATAAATATATATAACGACGATTTGTTGATCTATCATAATTAAATTTCAATAAAACGAAACATTTAACGTTTATTTTCAATATATTGATTGATTAAACGATTAATATTTATTTTTTTTTGTTTTAGGCCCTTGAATTTATGAAAGGTTATATACCAGGTTGCATCGAAAACTCAGCGAAAATGGAAATATTCTTTTGTATTCTACAAGAAAGTATGGCCCTAGGGGACCGGATACTCCTCTTCAGTCAATCACTATTCACATTGAACTTGATCGAAGAGTTTCTGCAGAAAAACGAAGTGCCAGGCAACGGGGACAAGTGGGCCAAAAATAAGAACTATTACCGTGAGTTGTTTCCCAGTGAAATTGTTATTCATTCATTACGTAATTTTACGTTTTAAATATTTTTCATTTAAAGGTTTGGACGGTTCTACCAGTGCACTGGAACGGGAAAAACTAATCAACGAATATAATTCGAACCCGAACATTCATTTATTTTTAGTTTCTACGCGAGCTGGATCACTTGGCATTAATCTAGTGGGGGCCAATCGCGTTATTGTCTTCGACGCCAGTTGGAACCCCTGCCACGACACTCAAGCCGTCTGCAGGGTTTACAGGTCAGAATTTACCAAAATTTAAATTAAAAAAATTACATGAATCGAATGTGATTAGTTTCGCTCTAGAACCAAAACTGTCGAACGTACAATGGTGAAACTTCAAACTTAAAACTTGTATATGGTCTAAATGCGCTCCTAATATTTAAAAAAAGAATATTCAAACCAGAAGTGCATGTTTACTCTATGCATTTTTGTCCTTTCCCCAATATCACTAAAACGGCTGCACTTATAGCAAAATTAGTTTTGTTCATAATGAAAGATATGGATATTTCACACAACTTTTGTTTGAAAAGTCTCTTTAAAAAATGTACCAGTTACGAGATAGCCGATTGATGTGACAATATGCATACATTTCTATTGGTATTTTGCATGAACATGCGCACTTTTCTTAATAGTGGACTAAATTGGAGTACTACCAGTTACGAAAAAACTGTTACAGACAATCTTAAATGTCCTTATTTATGTTTTTAATAAATCGTATGAACTATTCCTGATAATATTTTGATAGGGGACCAAAATAGACTTAAATAATTTGTCATTTGTTACAAATAAATCAAGTGAGAGCGTATATATTAAATATTATATTTGAATATATTGATAAAGTGAATATTAATGAAACCACATCGTTAGTAGAAGCTAGAACATTCGGTCGTGTGTCTGTAGCATTCTCGGATCAAAAAATGTTTGTCTCGTCGCCCTGAATCCAAAAATATATAGTCGGTCGCTCGCAAGACTAAATTTGTGCCCTTTACTCTGAAGGTACCGGACCGATTTACACCAAATAATAATTCTAAGATATTTTATGTCTCCAGCTGGACGCATAGGTGCGTTGTACCTAAGCTTTTTTTTTGTTTATTTGATCTTTTAATGTATGTATATGTACGTGTATGTATGTATGTGTATATATATATATATATGTACATGTATGTATATTTATGTATATGTATGTATGTGTATGTATATGTATGTATATGTATGTATGTATATGTATGTATATGAAGATTGTATTTCAGATACGGACAAAAGAAACCATGTTTCGTTTACCGAATCGTCATGGATAATTGTCTAGAAAAGAAAATCTACGATAGACAAATAAATAAACAAGGTAAAACTACAATAAATGCCCAATTTTCTTTAAAATATGAATAATAAAACTTAAAATATTGATTTATAGGTATGGCTGATCGTGTGGTGGACGAATGCAACCCGGACGCGCATCTGTCGATGAAAGACGTGACGAATTTGTGTTGGGACGACGAAAAGGATTCGGAAGTGAAAGATTTCAGTACAACAAAAGACAAATATATCGATGTTGTGATGCAAAAAGTGTTGGACGCGTACAGTTCGCGGCTGAGCAAAGAGCCGTTCCAGCACGAATCATTGCTCATTGATCGCAAAGAGAAGAAACTGTCCCAAGCGGAAAAACGATTAGCAAAACGGAGCTACGAATTAGAAAAACAGGCGAACATTAACAGCAGACCCACTTACAGCTATTACAACAATGGTAAGTTACGCGTTTTTACTTCATTCCAATTGATAATTGCCAAAAAGTCTTCAATTCCTTTTGAATTACAACAGAATTGTAATTCGTATATAGAATTTAATTCCTTTTAATTCATAACTTATAACTTTTCAATTGTGGTTTGAATTTAATTAATCGTTGATGTACCAAAGACGCTAAAGCATTCGGTTATGTGTCTGTAGCATTCTCGGATTACTAAAAATATCTGTAACATTTTTTCAAATTGTTAACGAAAAGGCCATAATAATAAAAACTGCTGCTCGCATCACATATATTACTTATAAGGCAAGCTGGACGCATAGGTGCTTCGCACCTAAACTTGTTTTATATCAAAATAATCTACAAGAAATTGTTAAACTTTTTATATCTATAACATTTTTTCATATTGTTAACCAAACGGCCCTAATAATTAAAAACCGCTGTTCGTATCGCACATATTACTTATAAGGCGAGCTGGACGCATAGGTGCGCATTGTACCTAAACTTGTTTTATATCAAAATAATCTACAAAAAATTGTAAAACTTTTTATATCTATAACATTTTGCTCAAATTGTTAACCAAAGGGGTATAATAATTAAATAAAGCTGCTCGTATTGCATCGCATTACTTATAAGGCGAGCTGGACGCATTGGTGCGTTGTATCTAAGCTTGTTTTTAAGTTAATTGTGAATTATGAATTCAATTTCAATTGGAATTAACTTTTACCCAGCGTGTGTATGTATGTATATATATGTATATGTATGTATATGTATGTATACGTATGTATATGTATGTATATGTATGTATATGTATGTATATGTATGTATATGTATGTATATGTATGTATATGTATGTATATGTATGTATATGTATGTATATGTATGTATACGTATGTATATGTATGTATATGTATGTATATGTATGTATGTATGTGTTCAACGCAACATGTATATATCGCAATAAAGCAATTGTCGACTTTTAATTAGGTTCCGGTCAAGGATTGCAAATCCGAGCGATTCGGACGCAAGACGGCATGATGCAGAACAAACCAGTTGCAAGCGTGCGCCCAATGCAATCCGAACAGATGAATCTGAATCGCGCCGCTGGCGCCGCCGGTCAACAAGGCCGCTCGCGGTGGATACCAGCAGAAGTGTGGCAACGGCAAGGCATGACCGCCCAGGAAATGACCCTACCATTAGGTAATTTACACAATCACTATTAAAATATACATTATTAGAACGTCGGTGAGGACTGTATAGGATATGGGCACATTAAACCCACTAGTGCACTTAGTTATATATATATAATAATAATTAACTATGTGCTAATAGCAACAGTATCTCATGTAACGTATTCTAATGATCCGGTTCGAAGGACCAATGTTAGGTGATTTTCCGATTTAAACGCCCAAATTAGTTTCAAAATACATTATTATTATTTAGAACTGTTATTAACTTATTATTTATGTATAAAACATTATCACGTTGTTGTAATATCAACAATATTTGTTCTTCCAGACGTTGTAATCCCAACAAACTCTCCGGATCGTGGAAGCATCGTATTAAAAGCGGGCCAAAAGGTTCTGGTGTTAAAATCGCCGAAAGGAATCTACATGCAGTTGGAGTGCGGTAAAATCGTTGCGATTAAAACGGCGTTTAAAGTTCGCGGCGGAAAAGCGGCAGACAAAGGGGAAGAAACCGCGAATAAAGACAATGCGCCGACAACGATCCTAAAAAAGCTTCCGCAAACGGGCAACAATTCAAAAACTGGTGGAAATTTACCGTTACCGCTGAAGAATAATTCGGCTATAACCGTTATTCCGAAGGGGGGCGGGCAGCAACGGGTGATTAAACCGTTCGCGCAAGGCGTTACTAAACTAAATATGCGAAGTATACGGCAACCGGTTCCGAATTTGGTCAGCCGACAGATGAATATGCGCATTCCGGGAGGACCGCGTTTCACCGGCAAAATACAGAGTATTCATCGGAAAGTTCAACTTGCGAAAGCTAAACCGTATAATTTAGACAAAACCGGGGAAGTTTCGCCACCGAAACCAGTGGATACGAGTCTGGTGAAGTCGGAACCGCGTGATCCGGACGCCGAAACGCACGTAGTGCCATCGTCCGATGAGGAAATCCCGCCGGAACTGCAACAAGAACTTGCGGAGAAGAAAGATGACGACAGTACGGACAACGAAAGATTCCCGCCCAACGATATGTTTTCCGAGTCGGAACGAAGCATGGAGCCAGCGGACATGGAGCCATCTTCAGCCGAATACCCCGAGAACCCAGGCGACCGCCGCCCAAGCACCGAAAGTTACCAAAGCTCGGAGAAATTGTCGAGCTCTGATAGTTTCACGAATTTAGATCAATTCTCGAACAATTCCGAGCATTTCCCAACTGATACGTATAGACAAACTGAACGATTCGCCGGCGTTGACAAATATCCTGAAAGATTTTCAAGTATCGAACGTATTGCGAATACATCGGAAAGGTTTCAAACAACTGAGAAAAATATTCAACCAGAACGGTTTCAAACTCCTGAGAAAGTTACGAATCAAATTGAACGATTTCATACCAGTGAACATCAACCGGAACGACTGCCAAATCAACCTGAACGCTTTAATAATCCTGAAAAGTTTTTGATTCAACCAGTGAAATTAGCGAATCAACCTGTAAGTGCTGAAAACTTTCCGGCGACAACTGAACGATTTAGTAATCCGGAGAAAATACAGAATCAACCTGAACGGTGCCAAAACGACGAAAAGTTCCCGAATCAACCCGAAAGATTCCAGAGCACTGAGAAATTCCCGAATCAACCCGAAAGATTCCAGAGCACTGATAAATTTTCGAATCAACCTGAAAGATTCCAGAGCACTGATAAATTCCCGAATCAACCCGAGAGATTCCAGAGCACTGATAAATTCCCAAGTCAACCAGAAAGATTTCCGAGCACTGATAAATTCCCGAATCAACCCGAGAGATTCCAGAGCACTGATAAATTCCCAAGTCAACCAGAAAGATTTCCGAGCACTGACAAATTTCCGAATCAACCCGAGAGATTCCAGAGCACTGAAAAGTTCCCGAATCAACCCGAAAGATTCCAGAGCACTGACAAATTCCCAAATCAATCTGAAAGATTCCAGAGCACTGACAAATTCTCAAATCAGCCTGAAAGATTCCAGAGCACTGATAAATTCCCAAATCAGCCTGAAAGATTCCAGAGCACTGATAAATTCCCGAATCAACCTGAAAGATTCCAGAGCACTGATAAATTTCCGAATCAACCTGAGAGATTCCAGAGCACTGATAAATTCCCAAGTCAACCCGAAAGATTTCAGAGCACTGATAAATTCCCGAATCAACCCGATAGATTCCAGAACACAGAAAAATTTGCGAATCAACCCGAGAGATTCCAGAGCGCTGACAAATTTCCGAATCAACCTGACAAGTTCCCGAATCAACCCGAGAGATTCCAGAGCACTGATAAATTCCCGAATCAACCTGATAGATTCCAGAGCACTGACAAATTCCCGAATCAACCCGATAGATTCCAGAGCACTGATAAATTCCCGAATCAACCCGAAAGGTTTCAGAGCACTGATAAATTCCCGAATCAACCCGAAAGATTCCAGAGCACTGACAAATTCCCGATACAACCCGAGAGATTCCAGAGCACTGATAAATTTCCGAATCAGCCCGAAAGATTTCCGAGCACCGATAAATTCCCGAATCAACCCGAGAGATTCCAGAGCACTGATAAATTCCCGAATCAACCCGAAAGGTTTCAGAGCACTGAAAAATTCGCAAATCAACTCGATAGATTTTCAAATCAACCCGAAAGATTTCAAAATCAACCTGAACGATTTCAACCAGCAGAAAGTCAATCGGAAAATTATCCTGAAAGATATCCTACTAGTGAGAGATATCCTGAAAAGTATCCTAGTGCCCCTGAAACGTATCAAACAACGGAAAAAATCGTTGAACGGTTTCCAGACCAACAAAAATTCCCGGAAAGTCAGAAATTCGCTGAAAAATGCCCGAATATATTCACAGAACGATTTCCTGGTGCAACTGAACAGTATCCGATACCTGAAAAGCATCCGAAAGAGAAAATTCAGGTGTTGAAAATTGAAAAGTTTCCGAATCCAGATCGATTTCCAATCGCTAGTGGTTTGAGTGAAAAGTTTCCTAATTTCGAAAAACAATTCACGAACATTCCTGAAAATAAATATCCAGCGACGCCTGAACGAACGTATCAACAACTGCCTGAAAAACAATTCACAACAGCTCCTATTGAAAGAACTTACAGTCAGGCTCCTGAAAAAACGTTTATAGGCCCAGTGAATCCTGAAAAGTATCCTCAAGCACCACAAAATGTTGATAAGTTGCAATCTGTTCCTGAAAGGCAATACACACAAATTCCTGAAAGAACTTATCCACTTGAGACGAAATTCCCTCCAATTACTGAAAGATACCCACAAAATCAAAATACTTCAGTCCCCACGCCTGAAAGGTCGTATCAAAACCCGGACGTTAAATATCCTGAATATTCTCCTGAATTAAAATACACGCAATCTGAAGCACAATTTCCAACACCTGAAAGATTGTATCCTCAAAACGCTGCGGCTGAAAGACAATATCCTGAAAAAACATACCAACCTCTGAACGTCCCAAATCCGGAAAAAAAAGCAACAGAGCGCGCGTTTGCTCAAACGGCTGAACGAACATATACAACTACTCCTGAAAATCAATTTCAGCCGTCTGAAAAAGGAATTGAGCAAAAGTATCAAACTCCGGAGCGATATCCGCAACAATTTGCGAATAAGTTCGCAAATCCGGTTTCGTATGAAAATCTAGATCGATTCGGTTCGGATATTTCGGAGACGGTTAAAACTGTTCCGGTTAAAGAGAAGTCGATTGAAAAAGTTGAGAAAAGCCAAAAGAATGTTGAACCAGCGACGAAGCGGTCGCTGAAGAATTATCGGCACAATTTCGCGGGCCAAAAAGCGGGGAATTTCGCAACAAAACCAAAAGTAGCGGCGACAAGTTCGGCGTTGCATCAGTTGGAGCAGACGACAGTGTCTATTGGTGAGAATAAACAACCTTTCCAAGAGAGTTTGGATATTATAACAAATTCGTATGGGGCTGTGCCCCCAGATGGGAAAACCGGGGAAGAAGGCGCCCACATCATCGACCTGGACGCGGAGAAAGCCACGCCCGATCCGCCAGAGAAACCGAATAAATCTGGGTAAGTGTTACACTTAATTATTTAGTTCGAAATAATGCCGCTTCGCGCCGTCGTGGCGCCACTCCAACAAATTTCGAAAATTAATATAACCAGTATCAAAAATTGGTTATTTTTATACTTATTATTCAATTCAAGATCGGTTGAGGAGTGGATTGTATTCTGTATATGATATGGGCACACTGTGCTTACGACTTATTCTAGTAATAATATAATAGTACCCTTAAAAATGACTGTATTTTAACCAACTTTAAATCGCCTTAAATTAATTAATTTATTACTGTATATGATATGGGCACATTGTGCTCACGAGTTAACCTAGTAATAATATAATAGTACCCATAAAATTGCGCTATTTTAACCAACTTCAAATAGCCATAAATTAATGAATATATTTATTGCTCTATTCTGTGTATGATATGGACACATGGTACCCACGAGTTAACGAAGCAATAATATAATTGTATCCTTAAAAGTGGCGATGTTCTAACAAACTTCAATTTTCAATAAACTAAATTATAAATTAATTTATTACTGTATTCGGTATACGATATGGGCACCTGGTGCCCACGAGTTAACCTAGTAATAATATAATGCGACCCTTAAAAATAACGATATTTTAACAAACTTCAATTTTCATTCAACTAAATTATAAATTTATGTATTACTGTATTCTGTATACGATATGGGCACATTGTGCTCACGACTTATTCTAGTAATAATATAATAGTATCCAAAAAAATTGCGATATTTCAACCAACTTCAAATCGCCGTAAATTAATGAATATATTTATTACTCTATTCTGTATATGATATGGGCACATTGTACTCTACGAGTTAATCTAGTAATAATATAATGCGTCCTTTAAAAATGGTGATATTTTAACAAACTTCAATTGGCAGTAAACTAAATTATATATATTAATTTATTACTGTATTCTGCATACGATATGGGCATATTGTACTCCACGAGTTAACCTAATAATAATATAATACGACCCTTAAAAATGTCGATACTTAAACAAACTTAAAATCGCAGTAAACTATTATAAATTATATATTAATTTATAACTGTATTTTGTGTATGATTTGGGCACATTGTACTGCACGAGTTAACCTAGTAATAATATAATAGTGCCCATAAAAATTGCAATATTCTAACAAACTTCTAATCGCCATAAATTAATTTATATATTTATTTATTACTCTATTCTGTATATGATATGGGCACATGGTGCTCACGAGTTAACCTAGTAATAATATAATGTCCCCCTTAAAAATGGCAGTAAATTAAAATATATATATTTATTTCTAATTGTATACTGTGTAAGATATGGGCACAATGATTTCGTAACCAATGTAAAGTGTTTATTTACAGTGCGATTTTCATATCCAAATATTACTAAATATAAAACCAAACATTACTAATTTGTCAAATTTCATTATTTTGTGTGTATTAACATATTAAACAGCATTACCAACAATATAAAAATTTTAAAAAAAAAACAATCTGTGTTTCATGTCTATCATTGGTCCATTTGTGCTTTCAGTACGAAATCATCTCAACAGCCCGCATCTCACACCATAACCAGTGACTCAAACTCATCCACATCATCCACAAAACCATCACAAGTATTAACTCAGCCACAACCATCGCCTAACATAAAACCTGAAACCATTCCATCCTCACAACCCACTGCGCAAGCGCAAGACTACGGCTACAACACCTACTACAGCGGCGGATATAACCCCGCCCACAATATGCAATCGTACCCAAATCCGCCCTCTGCGCAACCGGTACCTGCGCCGGCAACTGTAGCTCCGCCCACAACTAACGCACCAGCAACGGGGCCACCGCCCCAAACCTACTATCCACCAGCGGAAACGGCACATTACCCGGAAGTCAAACCAAAACCGGAAATCAAACCTGCACAGCCACCAGTCCCTACACCGAGGTTATTAATTATAATTGTACATTACTAGTCGATCTTCCAAAAATTCTAATATTTTGTTGCTAAATAGTAGATCTGAAACGACACCGGTAGCCGAACCGGCAACAGCAGCTCCGACTCATCACGCTGCTGGTTATGCCCCAGCGCCAACCGGCTTCGCCCCATATGGGTCCTACGATATGATGAACTACCCACAACAGAATCAATACGCTGGAAATTATCCAGGTAATTTAAATTAAATTAAAAAAAACATTAAGCTTAAGGCATTGGTGCCTGTACCTAACTATACAAGTCCATTATTAATTGTTGTATTCAACATTCCAGGTATACCGTACCCAAACCAACCGAATTACCAGCCGCCCTACCAGGCCCCGCCCCAGTACGAGCAGCCACCGTACGGGGCCCCGCCCCCTACAACCGCTAACATGTACAGTGCGTTCCATCGCCCTGACATGCACCAATATCCGCCTGCCGACCCGTACGCGCAGTCTCATTACGCCATGCGTAACGCCTACCCACCTCAGTACCCGCCCTATCCTAGTCCAGCCGGCCAATACGCTCCGCCTGGGCCAGGGGCGGGGCCTCCCCCACCTGGATACGACTACCAATACAATGCAGCGGCCGCTGCAGCAGCAGGGTTCCCTCCACCGCCGGTAGGCTACCCCTACTCTGGTCTACCAAACAACAACCCGGTGCCGTGATTGGAGTAACATCGACCAATGGGAGAACAGTAAGTAAAAATGACGTCATTTTCAACCATTGCTAACGCACTCAATGAATAATGCATTTTATGTTGTAAAAACAACAAAACACGTACAGTTATTTGTGTAATTGATCAGTTTTTAGGGTGTTGAAATCCTTTTTGTTTACATTTCGCATCTTAATGTAACTTTTATGCTAACTTTTTTGTAGAACGGTCGCCATTTTGAATTAACTGTCAAATGAATAGTATTTCGTATATTTTAAATGTAATTAGGTAGTAAATCGTTTAATTACGTTTATTAATTACAATTTATTTAAAAAATGATATAGAATGGGGGTTTTAATATCTTAAAATGATGAATAAATCAATTTTAGGCACAAATATTTATTTGTTAATGAAATAAGCTCTCTTTAACTTAAAATATGACAAAGAAATACATAAATGTTTGAAATTTAACTTCACTTTCAAAGTTTTAGTTGTAAAACTAGAAAATTGTGTCGTAATAACAAAAAAAAAATCAATTTAGAAAACAAAAATATATATTAAAATATTTCTTGAAGTCTGTACATAAATTTATGTCATTCAAAATAATAAAATTAAAAAAAAACACTTAAAAATAAATGTATATATTTATGGATTTCAATATTAAAATTGTATTTGAACTTAAATTCTTGAATTAAAAAGACAATTTTAAATTTTTTCAAAAAACAATTTAATAAAATTGCATTTATATATTTAATTGTTCAATTAATTTCGCAGGATTTTTATTTAAATTTTTAATCATTTAAAAATTCCCTTTGCCATTTCAATCAATTTTTACAATTGATAATTGAGAGAAAAGTTATAGAATCTCAAATAAAATAATCGAAATATTTTACAAATGCAAATTTCGTTTTATAAACAATTATAACAAATATATTCTATAATTAATTGAATATATTACGTTTCACGATTAATAAAGTAATTAAATTTGCGCATATTTTTAATATTTTTTCGTATTAAATAAAACAAAAAATTGTGCAATTTACTATCAGGTGCTTATGGCTAACATTCTTGCGTTTTCATTTGCAAAATGTTGTATATAAACAATTTTATTTTGACAAGAAAAACGTATTATTTTCATTTTTCTGTTACGCAAAAATCATGTATAAAAAAAAAGAAGTATTTTTGTCGCAATTTAATTTTTTTTTTAGACTATTTAAAGGATTATATATAGTAAAATCCTCAAAATTGTGACATTATAATTTAGATTTTTAGGATTAGATTACTTCAAAATATAGTTGTGTGATGTTATAAAAAAATCAGTATTTATACGTAAATAATAGTTAAAATCTTAAAAACAATTACAATTTTTAGTGTTAATGTGTAATGTTAAATGTAAAAAACATCGTAAATTAGTATTAATTAATTTTTAGTAATTTCATTCGTAAATGGTTATAAACCATTTACTTCGGTTTTCAAGCATTTATGTCAAATTTTAACAAATTGCATTATAATTTAGAACTACTATATTTTACTATGTTCATATCGGTCTGAAACCAGTTGCTACCATTTTAAAAATCATTCATTTCACACAAAAAAAAATCTAGCAAATTATTATTTAGAATGCAAAACATACAAATTTTAGAACTATTTTAGCCTATAAGAATTATTACTATTAAATTATTTTTTATTTTTATGTGTATGCAAAAGTAATTTTTTACTGTGAATTATTTTATATTTAATTGTATTTTATATGTTTTAAAAATATAGTTAAACTTTTGCTTTTATTTTAAACATATACGAATTTTTATTTCAATCACTATATGTAATTTTACGATATAATTCATGTGTAATCAATTCAAATATTTGTTGTAAATAAATCCTTATCAATAATCAATCACGGTTTATTCTATTTTTAATATAAATGCATTTAAAACCGTCTATTGGGTATTAAGACGATGTAATGCATATTAGATCTATTTAAATTAGATCAGTTATAGTGTTGCTTACGCATTACATAACCTAAGTTTCTCATTTAAAAATAATTTGCATTATCAAAATATTTTTTGTAAATAAATTCTTATTAATTAATCACGGTTTATTCTATTTTTATCATAAAAGCATTTAAAACCGACTTTTTCCGTGTAAAGTCAATAATTCAAGGTCTATTGGGCATTCTGATACATGTAACGCATATTAGATCATTGCTTACGCATTTCATAACCTAAATTTCTCGTGACATTTAAAAATTATTCCTTTTCGCATTATCAAAATATTTGTTGTAAATTAATCACGGTTTATTCTATTTTTATTATAAAAGCATTTAAAACCGACTATTTTCGTGTAAAGTCACTAATAGAAGGTCTTATAGGTATTTAGACGCGTGTACCATATTAGATCTACATAAATTAGATCATTTGTAGTGTTGCTTACGCATTACATAACCTAAGTTTCTCATGTCATTGAAAAATAATTTAATCTACGCTAGTATTTGTTGTAAATAAATCGTTATCAATAATTAATTAGGGTATATTTTTATAATAATAGCAGTTAAAATAGACTTATTTTCGTGTAACTTCACGAATAAAGGTCTATTGGGAATTTAGATCCATGTAAAATAAATTAGATCATTTATAGTGTTGCTTTCGCATTACATAACCTAAGTTTCTCATGTCATATTTAAAAGTAAGTATTATCAATGATAACACATTTGATTAAATTTCAAAATTATGAGATAATCTAAATATGTCGGTTACAACGAAGTTGTATACAAAATTCTACGACGATTCCAGTTTTTATTTCGGTCTAATTTTGGCTGTAAGTTCGAGCTTATTTATAGGCTCTAGTTTTATTATAAAGAAGAAAGCGTTGATTCGCTTAAACCGGAAAGGATGCCTTCGTGCAGGCTCGGGGGGCTTCGGCTATCTACGAGAGTATATTTGGTGGCTCGGTTTATTATGCAGTAAGTGCTAAATAGTTTATAATTTAGTTATAAATATGTTTATTTCTGTTGTGTGTGTTTAGTGGGTATAGGGGAAATCTCTAATTTCGCCGCGTATGCCTTCGCGCCAGCGACACTAGTTACGCCACTTGGCGCCCTCAGCGTTCTAGTGTCCGCCATTTTAGCATCGATTTACTTAAAGGAAGATCTAAACCTTCTAGGAAAGGTATGTGTTCTAATGTTTTGTCAGTGTTGCCAACTTTTTTAAAATAGTATTATTCAGCCATTAGTGCCTGCAGCTCTTTTTAATACAGATTCACTGATTCGCGCCAGGAAATGTGAAGTTATTTTATGACTAGGTGTATACGCCATTTTGTTTTGTTTTTTCTGTCATTTGACAGTTTAAGTGTTCTTTTATATGTTTTAATACGCTTTATTATTACAAATCAGTCTGTTTCAAGACTATTGTGTTATTGCAAGATTAGACTAAACATTTTCTAACAATTGTTAAACAGGTAAATATTTAAAATATTAATATTGAGATATCAGAATTAAATTTATGTGTGTGTGTGGATTGATTTTTTACAACAAACAATGACTTAATACAAAATTATTTGTTTATTTTTATTTGATTGGCAACATTGTTTATTGGAATTCAAAAATCTAGTGATAAATATTTATTTTAAACATTTTAAACAAAATTTTATGTGCGTGGATTTGTTTTCTTTGCAACAAACTGACTCAAAACAAAATTATTTGTTTATTTTTATTTGATTGGCATCATTGTTAAATGGAATTCAAAAATCTAGTGATAAATATTTATTTTAAACAAATTTATGTGTGTGGATTGATTTTTTTTATTACAAACTGACAATACAAAATTATTTGTTTATTTTTATTTGATTGGCAACATTGTTTATTGGAATTCAAAAATCTAGTGATAAATATTTATATTAAACATTTTAAACAAATTTTTATGTGCGTCGATTGATTTTTTTGCAACAAACTGACTTAAAACAAAATTATTTGTTCATTTTTATTTGATTGGCAACATTGTTTATTGGAATTCAAAAATCTAGTGATAAATATTTATTTTAAACATTTTAAACAAATTTTTTTGTGCGTGGATTTGTTTTTTTTGCAACAAACTGACTTAAAACAAAATTATTTGTTTATTTTTATTTGATTGGCAACATTGTTAAATGGAATTCAAAAATCTAGTGATAATTATTTATTTTAAACATTTTAAAGTCATTTTATACATTATATACTAATAATAATAGTACAAAATGCGCCATAGGGATTTTATTCATATTTTACATTAGTTGGCAACACTGCTCTATTAAGAAATACTGTATTATTGTTTTATTAAACATATTTCAGTTAGGATGCATCCTCTGCGTTCTAGGCTCAACGATAATCGTCATTCATTCCCCAATGACCGAAGACCCCGAAACAATACCAACTTTATTAGCAAAATTAACAAAAACCCCATTTATTTTATATATAACAACAATAATTTCAATAACCCTATCAATTATGTTTCATTTCGGGCCAAAATACGGCAATCGCAACGTAATTTGGTATATAATTTTATGCTCAGCAGTTGGTAGTCTAACTGTGATGTCATGCAAAAGTTTAGGGATCGTAATACGTGATCAAATCACAGAAAACCCAAATAATTTCAATCATTGGCTTCCCTACACATTAATTACTAGCATATTTTGTTGTATTTTAATACAAATGATGTATTTAAATCGGGCATTAGATTTATTTAACACTAGCATCGTTACGCCAGTGTATTACGTGTTTTTTACATCGTTTGTCTTGGTTGCGTCCACCATTTTGTTTCAAGAGTGGCGCCATTTGCATTTGACTGATGTTATTGGTAGTGTGTGTGGTTTTTGTGTGATTGTTATTGCTGTTGTGCTGTTGAATGCGTTTAAGAATGTTGAGATTAATTTTGGTGATATTAGAGGTATTTTTAGACCTAAACGGGAGATTCTTGCCAATGAGTTAAATGGTCATTTGAACGGGAACGTTAGTTTTACTAGGAGTATTTAATTTTATACAGAATTCAGTTGGGAACACTGTTTTAGTCATCAATAAGTTGGGAACACTGTTACTTCAGTAATTTAACAATTAAATGGATCTAATGCCCTATAGTTCTAATTCATTTTATATTTTATTGCAACCATAACAATCTATGTTTAGATCTTTTATATATTTATGTAACTAAATGAATGAAAATAGGATTATATAAGCTAAATTAGCCAATTTTACGTATTAAATGAATATATTTTATTAATTTCTACTTTGTAATAAAACTAAATAAACAATTTAATCCAAAATAGGTCTTTATTGAATGAATAAATGTACTATAATTGATGAATAATTAAATTCTTTTTATCAGTGTCCTTGTATCAAATTTTGCAAATAGTCGTATTCTTTTTACAGATAATCTCAGCTTCTCGCTCTGCCTACACATACGACAGACAGAGCAAAAAACATGACCTAGCTGAGATTTTGTGCATAAAGAATACAGCTAATACACAATCTCAGTTATTTTAGTTTAAACTCATCTTCTCGCTCTGTTTACACATGAAACAGACAGAGCAAAGCTGAGATTTTGTGCAGAAAGAATACAGCTAATTGCCGTATTCTCAGCTTATTTCGGTAAAAGCTCATCTTCTCGCTCTGTTTACACATGGGGCAGACAGAGCACAAAGTTGAGATTTTGTGTAAAATGAATACACCTAATGGACATATATTTACAATTTAACGAAAATGTACGAATATTAGTCATCAAATTCGCACTAATCTTATAGATAAGTGCAAATATAATTAAAAAATGATTATTTGATTAAGTAAATAGATAATTTGATCATTTTATCGTAAATTATCGTTTGGCGTGAGTTGGTTATTTATTGTTTGTAAGTTGGCAAGTGTGTTACAATTAATATGCCAAGTTGTGATGGCCATGTCAGCAGTGAACCGAATAACATCTTTTCGTTATTATTTTAGTAGTTTTTGATTTTTATTACGTTTAAAGTGCATTTTTACAACACGCTAGTAATCATGGATAAAATGTTTAGTATGTGGAAAGTGCGTGAAATCGCGGATAAAGTGTAAGTTGTGTATAATTATATACGTATTTGTAAAACAGATGTGATTTCTAGATTTTCGTTTCACCCACAAATTATAGTTAAAATCAATCAATTTCAATGTAAATTCAATCTATAGCTGCTCTTTTACAGTAATTATCATAATTATATTTAGGTGTTTGTATTTTAAACTGTTTTTAGCGTTTATATATATAGTATATTTGTCAAAATGTTCGTGTTTTTCATGTTTTATGGTAAATTTCGTTACGTTCATGCGAATTTTATAGTTTTAATAACAAATACATTAATTTAGTTCGATTTATATATAAATTGGGGGACAAAAATGTATTTTTATTCTTAATATTCACGTTATCAATGTATTTATTATGTACAATTTTACAATATTTGCCTATTTAATCTTTAAATCTTATCTTTAAAATCTCGGTTTTTTGTAATTATTTCTTGGTATATTATTAAATTAGGTGCACTTTGTGCCCATATCATATACCTAATACAGTCACCGATATGAAACGTAAATTTTAATATTATTTATATTAAATTAGGTACACTCAGATTCCTCTATTCTATCCGGAACGCTTTTGCAAATCTTACGAACGCATGCATTATTATGAAACAATTTTGTAAATAAAATAATCATGTATCTGTAATTAACTGATAAAAATCGAATGATTCATAAGATTAAAATAATAAAATATTTTTTTATTCAATATCTATGCATCAAAATTATTAAATAATTAAATAAACAACCTTATAATATTTATTTCAATCCAGAATAATTTAATTTTATATAATTTACGCCTTGCTTTACCAATTTTGTAAAAATGTTTATATAAACAATTATTTTTTTTAGGTAGAAAGTGTGTTTTTTCATACTATTTAATTTTTTTAAGACTATTTAATTGTGTTTCACTTGTAATTTTGTTCATATCTTATTAATTATGCTAAAATATAGTTAAAAAATGCTTGCCAAATTACAATAAATATATTTTTGGTCAATTTAACTGAAGTTAAGCAATAAATATGTTTAATTTAGTACAAATGTCGTTATGAATTACACGGAAATCGAGGCAAAAGTGCGCGAAGCGACCAACGATGAGGCTTGGGGCCCTACAGGGCAAGTGATGCAGGAATTGGCCCATTCTACGTTCACATACGAACAATTCCCCGAGGTGATGTCAATGCTTTGGAAACGAATGCTTCAGGACAATAAACAGCATTGGAGACGGACTTATAAGGTTAGAATTACATTTAGATGTTATGTCTGTAACATTCTCGGATCAAAAAATGTTTGGCTCGTCGCTCTTAATGTTTGAATCCAAAAATATATTGTATAACTTGTTCGTTAGACCAAATTTGAGCCCTTTAGTCTGAAGGTACCGGACCGATTCACACCAAATTAACTACACATAGTATTTAGCACCCCATTTGAATCCGTACGCAGTTTAAATCCAATCGCTCGTATATTTCCCGAGTTATAGGGCCCCAAAATTTACAACCCCCTTAATACTACCCTTATAAAAATAATTTAAACACCCAAAAAATCCACTAATAATTCTAAGGTGTTTTATGTGTACAAGATTTTTTCATATTGTTAACTCAAAGGCAGTAAAAAATTATTAAATTTTTTATAATTTTGAATTTTGAAATATGCAATAAAAAAATATTTTTTGTATTAAAATAATTTAGAAAAAATTGTAAAACTTTTTATATCAATAACATTTTGCTCAAAATGTTAACTAAAAGGGCATGATAATTAAAAACCGTTGCGTTTATTACTTATAAGGCGAGCTGGACGCATAGGTGGTACCTGAGCTTGTTTTTTATCAAAATAATTACAAAAAATCGTAAAACTTGTTTCAAATTGTTAACCAAAAGGCCATAATAATTAAAAACCGCTGTTTGCTTCGTATTACTTATAAAGCGAGCTGGATGCATAGGTTGTACCTAGCTTGTTTATCAAAATAATCTACAAAAAATTGCAAAACTTTTTATACCTATAACATTTTTTCTAATTGTTAACCAAAAGGCCATAATAATTAAAAACGTTCGCATCGAATTACTTATAAGGCGAGCTGGACGCATAGGTGCGTTGTACCTAAGCTTGTTGTATAACAAAATAATCTACAAGAAATTGTAAAAATTTTTATATCTATAAATTTTTTTGTAATTGTTAACTAAAACGGCTATAATAATTAAAAAGCGCTTTTCGCATCGCATTACTTATAAGGCGACCTAAACGCACAGGTGCGTTATTATTACTAATACGATTTGCAATAGTTATATTAATACTTGCACCTAAATAACATAAATATTACACAATTAAATATATATATATATATATATATATATATTTTTTTTTTTTAATATTTCAGAGTTTATTATTATTAAATTATTTGGTACGTAACGGCTCCGAGCGTGTTGTGACGTCGTCCCGGGAGCACATATACGATTTGCGAACGCTAGAGAACTACACACACCACGATGAAAACGGCAAGGATCAAGGCATCAATATACGGCATAAAGTTAGGGATTTAATCGATTTTATTCAAGATGATGACAAATTACGGGAAGAACGCAAAAAAGCGAAAAAGAATAAAGATAAATATATTGGCATGAGTTCGGATAGCACGGGTCTGCGATTCGGCGGTTCGGAACGGTGGGATGATACCAGGTGGAACAAAGGGTCCGAATACGGCGATTGGAACGAAACGGGCAGTCGAACAATGCGGGAGAAAACCTCGTACGAAGATGACTACGACGGAGAACGAGAAGACAGTGACACTGAATCGGGAAACCATAATAGTAGTGCTACAACCAATAGCGCGAAGCGGTATCGCGATACGGAGTCCACTCCGGGCAGTCCGGATAAAAAAATCAGGTAATTTTAATTGCACTTAAAAGAAAAAGTATTTTTGTAATAAAATAAATAACATAACTGTCCCTTCGGGTCTATAGGACCCCAGCTTATCTTTATTATTTTTAATCTTGGTTCCTTGCGCTATCAATACTAAAACATTATTTCTGGAACTGGTTTAGTAAGGAATCTGCTTTTTGGTAACCAATTAGCACTAATTAGGCACTAAATATTCATTTTGAAAAATATGACAATTAAAACTGGTGCTAGCGTGACGTTGGCACTACATTGTTAATATGATAATAAGCACTAATTAGGCACTAATTAGAAATAATTATATATATATAAAATTAGCGCTAGTTTTGTTCATTATTTTACACTTTCAATATTAAAACATTATTTCTGGAAATGCTTTAGGAACTAATTGCACTAATTAAGCACTAAATATTTATTTTGAAATATATGACAATTAAAACTTTGGTGCTAGCGTGAAGTTGGGACTACATTGATATAACTGTGAATATCTTTGTTAATATTATAATCAGCACTAATTGGGCACTAATTAAAAATAGTTAGAAATATAAAATTAGCGCTAGCTTAGTTCAATATTAAAACATTATTTCTGGAATTGCTTTATAAGGAATCTGCTTTTTATTTAACCAATTGGCACTAAATATTTATTTTAAAAAATATAATATTTAAAGCTTTGGTGCTAGCGTGACGTTGGCACTACATTGACATAACTGTGAATATCTTTGTTAATATAATATTAAGCACTAATTAGGCACTAATTGCTCAAAGAAAAAAAAATGCACTAACTTAGTTCATTATTTTACACGTTCATAGTTAAACATTATTTCTGGAATTGCTGTAGTAAAGAATCTGCACTAATTAAGCACTAAATATTATTATGAGAAATATGTTATTTATAGCTTTGGTACTAGCGTAAAGTTGGCACCATATTGATATAACTACGAATATCTTCGTTAATATCGTAATAAGCACTAATTGTTTATTAAGGAAAAAATACTTATTAATAAACTAAATCGTTTATTGAATGAATCTGCTTTATATTATATATAGAAGACTATCTCTTGAGGCACTAATTATTAAGCAAACTAGAATTAGTGCCTCACTTTGGAGTGCCAACTTTTTTACTTATATACATATATAACATATACTTAATACTGAAAATATCGAGATTCAAGATTGTACGAAAATATACGTTTTGAGTATCACTAATGTAATAATGTAAAATATACTAGAAACTAACGTAACAGTTTTTTTTAACAGTTTCAACACTCCAGTGATACCGTCATCGATCAAATCGCCGGCGAAGTCCGCCAAAACGATTAAACGAATCGACTTAGGCGCAGCGGCGTCGTACGGCCGCTCCGCCAGCCAAAGCCCCATCCCCAAACCGCCACAAACCACGCCCAACGCCTCCTTGACCACGCCCCATTCCCAAGATTCTCACAACAATAACTTAGACTTTTTCCAAACGCAATCGCCGCCGCCAAAGAACAAACTATCGGAGAACTCCGACGATTTTAACCCGCGCGAGTCCGAATCACCAGTGCTGCCAACCGAATTTGGTGATTTTTCGACAGTGTTCACGAAACTCGCTAGCCCAGTGAATGAACACGATTTGCCTGATAAGGAATCGGATGATTTCGCCGATTTTGGCGCTGCCTTTGTTGGCGACGCCCCACCCGTTGGATACCAATCGCTGCCCCCGGCGTTTCAACCGCCGTTCCCGGAGCAGAATGTCTCTAATACGGACCTGTTGTCGGATTTGAGCGGGTTTGCGGACCTAAACGTGAAATCGACGAGTTTACTTATGGATGGACTTGATTCGGGTGAGTTTTGTCCCGATTTTTATTTATTTCTATTAAATATATTTATTATTCTGAAATTACTTGATAGATTTCAACAAAATTATATATTTATGTTGCTAATAATCTAAAGGTATTTTCCTGAAGTTTTAGTTTAAATCGTATGACGGAAAGTGATAGTTTACTCTTGTTATTTTTTAATTAATTTTAATTATCTAAGAAATGGCAAGGTCAATTCGGTCCAAATTATAAATTTAAACTACATTTACTCTAAATATAATGCCCCAAAATTATGGATTATATCGATAGTCTGCAAATGCAAGTTTACTCTTGTAATTTCTTTAATATTGTTGATTATCTCGACAACAGTTCGATATACCAACTTTTTATAAGACACTAAACTTAATTAGTACACAATTTCCAACAACACCAAATGGGATACAATTTGATAGTTTACTCTTGTTATTTTTTAATTAATTTCAATTATCTAAGAAATGGCAAGGTCAATCTAGTCCAAATTATAAATTTAAACTACGTTTACTCTAAATATTATTCCCTAAAATTATGAATTAAATCGATAGTCTACAAGTGCAAGTTTACTCTTGCATTATTTTAAATATTGTCGATTATCTCGACACCAGGTCGATAAATCAACTTTTTACAAGACACTAAACTTAATTAGTGCAAAATTTACAACATTTTGGGTCTTTACAATTTTTTTTGTAAACTGAAATGTCAATTTGTAATATTTCCCATTCGTCCTGCATGTTTTATCAACAAAATGGGAAACAAATTATTGTTTTCCCGTTTTAGAACCGCAACGCAGTGCTAGAGCAGCAGTTCCAAAACAAACGGCGGCATTATCATCACGCGCAAAAACGCTCCGAAACATATTAACAAGTTTCGAACAAATAACATCGCAATCCCAAATCGACCACATTACAAACTCCATAAAAACCTTAACTGAATACCTCCCTGGTCCCTTTACACCCCAAAAATTAACCGGGGTCGATTTCGACCCCACCCAATACCGCGACTTTACCGAAAATAATTTATCGCCCATTTTGCACCTATTAATTACAAAATTCGACGAAAATTTCCCGATAAATGGCGGAAAACTTGACGATAATATTATAAAATTATTCACTGTAGAAAATGGGGACTTTTTCACTGAATCCCTAACCGTTCTTGTTGCCAACTTAACCGGAAAAAATACGCAAGCGGTTTTAATATTACTAGAATTATTATTGACGTCGAATTCTTTTTTATCTGCGATTTTTCAATATTCTACGCAAGTTTTAAATAATGAGTTATTGGAAAATGATTATGAGGAAAAATGGGGGAATTTAGTGCAGTTGTTGGTATCATTGCCTAATCGGGTTGCCAACTGTTTGAAAGGAAATGTCCCTAGTGTTTTTTTAGTCGATAATTTTGGGGTTTTGTTGTGTTTTAATGTTGTTAGGGCTGTTATTTTCGATTTAGGGGATTTTAATATTAAACCGTTGGCAGAATTGTTTGGGAAAGTTATAATTAATTTCAATCCAAAATCGGAGCCGAAATGTTTAATTTATTTAATTAAATCGTTTGAGGCAATTTGTAATGATTTAGAATCAAAAACAAATCATAAAAATAATATAAATGATTTATTTAAACATTTAAATCGAAATGCAATTGAATCCATTTTAATTTTAATGTTTAAATATTTAAAACCAATTAAAAATAATTTATTTAATATATTAGGCGATCTTTTATATTTAAAAGATTGGAAATTCATTTTATGCACTAAAATTCCGCTTTTAAGTTATTTTAATCATGAAAATTTAATTTTTATGCAAAATTTAATATTATATTTTTGCGCATTACCGCAAAACGCGACAATTTTGCCCGAATTTTTAACGAACTTAGTCGAAAATTGGTGCTCTAAATTCTCATTAAATCACATTAGTTTAGAGCAACATTTATATTTAACAAAATTAATAATTATAACAGTTAAATATTTAATTGAATTTAACATTAAATTAAATGAATCCACCAAAGAAACATTACAAATGCAACTTATAAAAGGGATACCAATACACCTCGAGTCTCCAGACGTAAAAATACGCGTAACCGGCATGGCTACCGGTGAAATACTAATGAATTTCATTAAAAAAGACAACGAATCATCAAAAACAATTAAACTAAAATTCGACTACGCGAAATTTCCCCTAAAAGCCCAAAATTTAGCTTTAGACCTCAAAAATTTATCTAATTTTAGCTCTGAAATTAAATTTGACCTATATGACCTTGAAACATCAACTTATAATGTGTTGCAAACTTCAAATCTAATCGAAAATGATCTAAAAACAATCGAAATTTACTCAATGCCTATTAAAACAATTAATTACACCCCCGAAAATATATTAACTACAAAAACTTGTGAAAAAAATCAATTGGTAACAATTTTAGACCCTAGTGGTTTCGATTTAGATTCTGACGATGATTTAGAACCATTTGATATGTCAAATGATACGAAATACACGAAAAAAACGCCACCCGCGTATTTACGCGATTTACGCGACGGTTTATTAGAAACGGATGACCCGGAAATGTTTGTTATGTCGGTTGAGTTAGCTGAACAGCTAATTACAGCACAATTAGCAAATGACGACGCGCTATTAGGTTTAGAACTATTGGAAATCCTAATGACTTTAGAACCGAAATTCTATGTAGACAATTTCGATAAATTAATATTTAATGCATCGATTGCAATTATTTTAATTTATCCGAAGGAAAGCGTTGAATTTTTAGCTAAACATTTTCACGCGAATTTAGGAACATATACAATTTCGCAACGGTGCTTTATGTTAGATCTAATTGCGGAAAGCTCTAAAATACTATCTAAAGTCACAATTGTATCTAAACCAAACGAAACGCAACTAAAAACGTTTAAAAAACGCGATAAAACTAATTTAGAAAAGGCTGAGGCATTAATACGCGGTAGAATTGAGTTAAAAACGCGGCGTTTTTTTAGCGGTGACGCTACGCTTGCCGCGCGCAATAAATTCGCTAGTGTAGCCGGGTCATATTTTTTCCCGTTAGTTTACGGTTTTAAGGAAGTTTCGTTTACAACGTTTGCCCAATCGCCGCGTTATGACACCGATTATATTTTATTAATTCATTTTTTGCAAACTTTAACCGTTATTATGTGTTCGGCGCAAAATTGTGCGCAAACGCCGAAAATGGGCAAAGAATTATTAGATTTAACGTTTACGATTCGTTTTCACGCTGAAGCGAAAGTTCGATACGCTGTTTTGCACTTATTAGCGTCTGTTGTACTGAACGTACCCAAAGCTATATTAAAAACGGAGCTACTGAACGAACTATTAGAGGTTCGGTTATGGTTGCTAGATATTTTGAATTTGGCGCCAAATAAAAGTGAAATTGATTTGGATTGTCGTAGTTTAGCTGCTAATGTGCTTTGTTTAATTGAAAATGCACTTAAAATGGACATGAATCAAGTTTTATACTAATTTTTATACTTATATTCGTTTTTTTTTAGTTACGTTGGTAACACTAGTTAGTTTGAATAACAGTATAGTTTTTATTACTATAAGTTGGCAACACTGATAGCCAAATAAGTGTTTTTAACTTATGAAAATAATGATTATACACTTATTTACATTTAATTTCATATTTAATGCGTATTCATTTATATACATATATATTATTAAAGTGTAATTTTGAATATCGGAATAGTTATTATTTTTTAAAGTTTGCAACAGTGTTAAATGTGTTCCCAACCTATTGAAAATGTCACTAGAATTCCTAGAATAACTTATATTTCAATTATGTAGGTATAATATAAATTAAATAATATTAATATTAAAGAAAAATGTGTTATTTTTGAGTTTTTCTTTAAAGAATTGTGCCATTTATTATATAATTTTTCATTTATATTTTAGTTTATATTAAAATAAATTTGTATTAATAACAAATGCGAATTACAACAATTTTTTTGTATTTTATTGTATTATTTATATTAGTACATGAATCAATATATTAAAAAAAGCGATTTTTTTAAATATATTTATCCATTTATATCGAAGTTTTTTTAATTTATTGACGATATAATGTCCTGAAGATGGCATAATCGATGCTGAAACGTTGACAGAATTAAATTAATGATCAATAAAAAAAAAAATGCGATATTTTTTTATATATTTATCCATGTATATATTTTCTTTAAATTATTGACGATACAAACTTCTGAAGATGGCCTAAACGATGCTGAAACGTCGAGAGAATTAAATTAATGATCAATACATAAAAAAATGCGATGTTTATTTATATATTGATCCATTTATATCTTAAAGTTTTCTTTTTTAATTATTGACGATATAAACTCCTGAAGATGGCATAAGCGATGCTGAAACATTGAGAGAATTAAATTAATGAACAATAAAATAAATGTTGTTGTTGATGTTTTTATATATTGATCCATATATTATTGAGGATATAAACTCCTGAAGATGGCATAAACGATGCTAAAACGTTGAGAGAATTAAATTAATGATCAATAAATAAATAAATGCGATGTATTTTTATATATTAATCCATTTATATCTTGACATTTTTTTTTAATTATTGACGATATAAACTCCTGAAGATGGCATAAACGATGCTGAAACGTTAATGAAATTAAATTAATGAGCAATATATTTAAAAAAAAAAATATGTTTTTTTATATATTGATCCATTTATATCTTGAAGTTATTTTTAAATTATTGACGATATAAACTCCTGAAGATGGCATAAACGATGCTAAAACGTTAAGAAAACTAAATTAATGATTTTTTATATATTGATACATGAAGTTTCTTTTCAATTTATTGACGATTCAAACTCCTGAAGATGGCATAAACGTGAATTAAATTAATTAAAAAAGAAGAAATTATATATATATATATATATATATATATATATATTTTTTTAAAAGTGCAAATTAAATTAAGGTATCATCAATTAAAAATAAAAAAAGATTCTAATTTAAAAATGTGTGAATAATTAATTTTGCAGGTCCAGTGTTGCAACCGACCGGTTTACAACCGTTACAACCATTGTCTTCCATGCAACAACCACTCTCGCTCTCGACCAATAACCAAAATAGTAAACAACAATTACCAATTGGTTCCACTTGGGTAAACTCCGGTAGTTTGAACATAGACGTTGACAATTTAGCGGCAATCGGCAATAAAAAGTCGGGTATTCCCCCCACCATGAATCAGCTGGCTAGCACGCCCACCTCGCCGGTTAACCAAGCGCGACCGGTCACTGTGACCGGTAATAACCACGCCGCCCCATTCGCTTTTATTCCGCCGCAAACACAACAGTGGAATAACATACAGAGTAACCAACAAAATTTCTTCCCTGCATTTAAATGATAATAATAACTGGTGGTTTTTTAATTCAAATACTAAACATAAACTCAATAGGGACTCAATTCTAACCTCATTTCTCTGTAACTGCCATTTTTTTTACAGTTGGGAACACTGACACTTACGAAAAAAAATTATTGCAATATTTTATATTTATATATATAAGAAATCGCAATAAATATAAATTGTAGGGTTGCCAACTTATCAAAAAAGTTACTATAAACACACAATTTATTTGCAATTATACTAAATTTGCATTACTTTGAATACATTTTTATTTTAAATCCCTTAATAGATATAAATATAGCAAATTTTCTATTGTAGGGTTACCAACAAATGAAAAAAGTCACTATAAACTAGCTATTTATATCTGCTTACTGAATTCAATCGCAATTGTATTAATATTGCATTATTTTGCATATATTTATATTTTAAATCTTGTAATAGGTAAAAATATAACAATATTTATATTGTAGGGTTGCCAACTTATGAAAATAGTTACTAGAAACTACATATTTATATCTAGTAACCCAATTTATTTACTGTTATACTAATATTGCAATATTTTGAATTTTTTTATATTCATATAAATATAACAAGTTTTCTATTATAGGGTTGCCAATTTATGAAAAAAGTTACTAGAAACTGAATATTATTATCTGATTCTCTCAATTTATTTACGTTTATATTAATATTGCTATATTTTGAATATATTTCTAATTTAAATGCAGTAATTAATAGAAATATTACTAGTTTTCTATTATAGGGTAACCAACCGATGAAAAAAGTTACTAGAAACTACATATTTATATTTAATAACTCAATTCATTTACAGTTAACGAAATTTTGCAATATTTTGAATATATTTCTATTTTAAATCCAGTAATTAATATAAATATTACTAGTTTTCTATTGTAGGGTTTCCAACCTATGAAAAAAGTTACTAGAAACTACATATTTATATTTATTAACAGTTTTTTTAATATATTTATATTTTAAATCCTGTAAGAGATATAAAATTGGCAAGTTTTATATGGTAGTGTTGCCAACATGTGAAAAAAGTTACTATATATTTAAGTTAGCAGTGTTCCCAACCTAAATGAATTAAATATGGCCCCCACGTAGGGAAATGAGGTTATAACGGGCAAATTTCCTATAAAGTCAATAATACTTGATTTTTCTTTAGATTAATAAACCAATTATTTCGTTTTAATTTTTTTAATAATGTAATTTGTCTTTTATACCATTTTAAAATATTTTTACAACAAAATCTAAAGTTAAATCAACTATTTAAAGAAGAAATAAAACTTGAATCTATTATTTTTGGTGCATTTTCGCTTTTAATTTAACAACGACTGACAATTTTCTAAGCTCATTTTAAACGATCGAATTTTGAATATATTTGTTGAAGTAAATTTCGTTTTTACGATACGAATTATTTTTTAAAGCGTTTCTACAAAAATTAGATGGTGTAAATTGGGCTTTAGAAACAAAAAAGTTTGCCTAACTTTAAACGCTGGCGGGAAAATTCAAAAAGACAATATTGCAATAAATTAAAATTAATTCAAATTCAGGTTTAAAGTTAAGCATTTTTGAATAAATGTCAACATAATTTAATAATTACGTAACATCAAATTCGAAAATACATATCGTTATATTTTCGTAACCAAAAATACTTTAATTCAAGTATAAATTTTTATACGTAAAAGTTTTACTATTTAAGGCAATAATTTATTTGTTTTTATTTGATATTTCAAAGGTTTTAAAATAAAATTTTGGATTCAAAGTAATTTTTGACATTTTTAAGCCCATTTTAACAAGATTTTAAATTTACAACTTGTAAATAAAATATAATAAACCTTTCTAGTCTTCGATGTAAAAGGTTTGAACATAAAATGGCTTTAAATATCAAAAATGTCTAAATTTACTGAACTATATACTACAAAAACTTGATTTAAATGCAAAACTAGGGGCCGCCATTTTGTTTTTCTACTTTTAAAATGGCGCAACATCAATGTACAATGTTTAATAATAATATATTTATTCTTGATATTTTTTTTAAAAAGTATTAAATTAATAATAAGCGATTAATGGTACGTTTACACCGACGCGTTATGGCGGCAGCGGAAAATTGCAAAATGGCCGAAGTGAATCACCATTTATAATATAAATATGTTGAATCTCTTACAATTCTAACAACACAAACAAATAAGTAAAAAGAGTAAAATCGAAATGGAACCGATTTTTCCGCCAAAATCTATGTTCCTAGCAATCTGATTGGTTCGGCCATTTTGTTACCTAAGTGTATATAGTTCAGGAATTTAAATAAAATCTAAACAAATAATAATTTCAAACGCTTATTTGACTTTTGTATATACTAGGGTATTATAATTAAACAAAAACTATAGCAAAAATGTATTCTTGTAATAATGCGGTTTCAGTAATCCGGACTATCTTAAACCGAGCGTTTAACTACATTTATTATTATTACTAGCTTTCTTAAAGTTAAAAATGGCGACTTGTAACCACAGTTATTGTCTGAACGTAACCAGAGTTAACTCTCATTTATCACAGTTGCCCCATGGCATTTTATGTTTGTATACGCCATTTTGTTATAATAAAAAAGTCGCGTCAGTTGCCATCAACTGACGCGACTTTTTTATTATAACAAAATGGCGTATACAAACATAAAATAGGTAGAAATTGATATTTTTTGTTGTTTTCGGTGTCATATACATTTATTTTAACGATTAAAATGATTAATTTAATAAATAAAACCCTTAAAGTTATAAATGGCGGCTTGTAACCAACATAACAGTTATTTCCTGAACGTAACCAACACAGTTGCCATGGCAACTGATGGGATTTATAACAAAATGGCGTATAGGAACCTAAAATAGGTGCAAATTGATATATTTTTTGTGGTTTTCTTTTATTTTAACGATAAAAATGGTTAATTAAACACAATAAATCCCTAAAATTGTTTTGTTAGGTTAAAATTTCAATTTTTTAATGTTATGATATGCGTTTAGCTTTAATTTAGATTCGATATTAGTTAGTCCAGATTAGTGAAATTGGTTTTAAGTTATTTAGAGTGGATTAGGAATGCATTTGTGATTTGTAGTTATAAAATTGCACATATAAACGATATATAATTGTGTATATTTCCAATATTTTTATGTTTTATTAATAAAATTAGCACAATTTTGGATATTTTAAAAAGGAAATTAATTAATGTGTATTATTTTTTTTAGTTCTCACAACAGGTGTGGGGTAATGTTTTTAAGTTTGCTCGAAATTTAATATTATTTGTTGAATTTTCGGGTTTTTATAGCAAGTATTAAAAAAAAACTATTTAAACATATTTAGCTGTATTATTTTAATGTTGTATATAATTAGCTGGTTTTGGGTGTAAATTATCATTTATTTAAATAATAAATAATTAGGCAAAAGATTATTCCGAAATTCTTCTTTATCAAATTGTATATAAATATTTACATGTATATGTATGTGTATCCGGAACGTTTTATTTATATGTTAAAAAATTGTTTTATAATAATTGTAAAGAATGTTGAATATTTGAAACAAAACTAAACAATTATTTGGCAATGTTTGCTTACAATATATGCATTTATTTCTTGTTTTGTGTATGTTAGTTCGTAAGATTTGCGTTCCGGATAGAAATCTAGATACATATACAGATACAACTGGTTATATAATTAAAATGTACATTATTATTAATATAACAGTGAAAAATGGACTTTATTCTGTATATGATACGGGCACATGGTGCCCACGGGTTCACCTAGTTGTTAAATAAAATAATTCATATTTATTTCTGTTGCAATATTTCAAAATTATTAAGTTTATAATAAATAAAATCGTAAAAGAAAATTGTACCGAGCGATTTTCATAAAAAATATATCAGTCGATTCGTAATTGCATAAATTTATCGTGGTTTTGAGTAGTTTTATGATAGTTTTAGGTGTCATATTAAAATGATTGTTTTGTACATAAATTTTAGATACATTTTTAAGTGCGAATTGAAATCATTTAATATAAATTATATGTAAAATAAATAATAATGTTCTTATTATTAATATATGATGTGATTAATTTTAATTTCGGAGTAATTTTTTCTAAGATCAAATAAATCATGTTATGTATATATTGAAAATTGATTTCTTTATGATAATAAAATATAATAATTCTCAAACATTGGTTTTTTTTTTAACTTTAATTTATTACTATCTTTTACTGCAGTAAAATACCAAAATTAGTAACGACCATTTTTATTTAAAATACAATAAAAACATACGTTCTTTAAACAATTTCCTATATATTAAACATAAAAATGGGGTGACACACACCCCAATTCAAGCGTTTACAATCGTACAATATGTAATTACATATAAAAATATATTTTCTTAACATATAAACAATATAAAAAAATATTATAATAAATAATATATAACAATGGTGTATTTACAACTCAAAATCTGGTAAAATTGGTGGACAAGTGCACACCAAATGTTTGTCTCCGTAAATATCGTCGATTCGGCCAACGCTGGGCCAAACTTTGTTCTCCTGTTTGACAAACGGCTGCAAAAAAATATATAAAAATTAATTTTGTTTCAAAATTCGGATGTCGAAATCGCTTACAGCCGGAAATGCAGCTTGTTCGCGCGAATAACCGCGATTCCAGTCGTCCGCAACGACTTGCGCCTGCGTATGCGGCGCCATCTTTAACGGATTAATCCGTTGGTCCATTTTGCCGTCTTCGATCTCGCGGATTTCCGCTCGGATCGAAATAAGGGCGGCGCAGAAGCGGTCCAACTCGTATTTGTCCTCGGATTCGGTGGGCTCGATCATTAGCGTCCCGGCGACGGGCCACGACATCGTCGGCGCATGGAAACCTTACAAACATATTTATATATATATATATATATATATATATATATATATATATATATATATATATATATATACATATATATTTTACAAAGATCGATTTATTTATTTGTCGTTCTATTCATAAACTATAGTATAATAACTAATAAAAAGGGCAAATTGTAAATGTAATTACTAGGGAGCGGTTTACTCATGTGCCGCTCAATACAAATCATAATATAGTATATATTACTCAGTAAGTGCAAAAAACTAGAAATGTATTTACTATGAAGCGGTTAACTCATGTTCCGCTCTATACAAATCATTATATAATACCCAATAAGTACAAGAAACTAGAAATGTAATTTCTATGGAGCGGTTTACTCATGTGCCGCTCAATACAAATCATAATATAGTATATATTACTCAGTAAGTGCAAAAAACTAGAAATGTATTTACTATGAAGCGGTTTACTCATGTGCCGCTCTACACAAATCATTATATAATACTCAGTAAGTACAAGAAACTAGAAATGTAATTTCTATGAAGCGGTTTACTCATGTGCCGCTCAATACAAATCATAATATAGTATATATTAGTCAGTAAGTGCAAAAAACTAGAAATGTATTTACTATGAAGCGGTTTACTCATGTTCCGCTCTATACAAATCATTATTTAATACTCAGTAAGTACAAGAAACTAGAAATGTAATTTCTATGGAGCGGTTTACTCATGTGCCGCTCAATACAAACCATAATATAGTATATATTACTCAGTAGGTGCAATAAACTAGAAATATATTTACTATGGAGCGGTTTACACATGTGCCGCTCTGTTTAAATCACAATATAAAACATGTTTGTTTAAACAAACTACTAAAACTCACCGTAATCCATCAACCGTTTAGCAATATCGACCGCTTCGATGCCGGCAGTTTTCTTAAAATCGCGCACATCCAAAATGAACTCATGCGCAACCAATTTTGAGTTTTCCGCTTTGAACAACGTCTTATAATGTTTATCGAGCCGTTTACTCATATAATTCGCGTTTAAAATAGCGACTTGCGTCGCTTTTCGCAGACCGCGTGGCCCCATCATTTTAATGTACGCCCAAGAAATCGGTAAAATTGCGGATGAACCGAACGGCGCTGCGCTGACAACGCCGAACGAACGGGAATCCACGCCGAAGTCGGCCATTGGGTTTATGATTGGGTGGCTGGGCAAATATGGGGCCAAATGGGATTTCCTAATGCGAGAAAAAAACATCATTGCTAAGTTCTAATAATTTAATTAAATAAATATTCACAGCGAACCAATTAGTAATTACAATTAGCAAATAGTTTGCAGCAACAAAATTAACAGTAATAATTATAAATATTGTTACTGTGAACGCTAGATTTATTATTTGTAATTTTTAAGTTTAATTATTAATTATTCCGCAGTGAATACACCTTAATTGTAAATGTAATAATTATGAAGCGGTTTATTCGTGTGCCGCTCTGTTCAAATCACAATAAAAACTTAGTGACTGCGAAGCAAAGTAGTACAAGTAATTATAAATGTTTTATTTATATAATTTATTTGTCATACGACAAACTAGAAGTATTATTTATAATTTCTAAGTTTAATTATTAATTATTCTGCTGTGAATACACCTTAATTATAAATATAATAATTATGAAGCGGTTTATTCGTGTGCCGCTTTGTTCAAATCACAATAAAAACTTAGTGACTGAGAAGTAAAGTAGTATAAGTAATAATGAATGTTTTAATTGATTATAAATTCGTTTAAAATATAAATTAATGAAATACTTACACTCCAATGGGGCCCATACCAGGTCCTCCGCCCCCATGGGGTATACAAAAGGTCTTATGTAAATTTAAATGGGATACATCACTTCCGTAATCGCCTGGCCTACATAACCCCACCTGTGCGTTCATATTTGCCCCATCTAAATACACCTAGGGAATAAAATAAATAAACATAATTTGCAAATCGAGTCTATTAATGCTTAGAAATGCAATTTCGTGGTGTTAAATTTGAATAATGGAACGAAAACACGAATTTAAAGACTGATTTGAATAATAACAAAGCGTTAAAACGTGTACAGAACACTTAAACTGTCAAATGACAGCTCAAAAAACCAAACAGCAATGGTGTATATACATCTAGTCATAAAATAATACCTAAACTACACATTTAAAACACCAGGAAAGTATGACGTCACAAATCCTTGACTTTTAAAAATGCATATCTCTGAAACTAGAGGCTTTAATTTTTTTTTTTAAATTACAAAAATTTTAAAATTGTGTAATCTTGCATAAAAAAAATTAAAAATAATTCCCGCAACATCCCCATTATGCACCCACCTGTCCTCCATGTTTGTGGATGATGTCACAAGCGTCCGCAACCGTTTCCTCAAACACGCCGTTCGTCGACGGATACGTAATCATCAAACACGACAAATTCCCGCTATGTTTCTCCGCTTTCGCCCGCAAATCCTCCATGTCAATACTGCCATCACTTTTCACCCGAATCGGCTGCACTTTCATCCCAGCCATTTGGGCGCTGGCAGGATTTGTCCCGTGGGCACTAACAGGAATCAAACAAATGTCCCGGTGCCCCTCGTTCCGCGCCTCGTGGAAACACTGGATAGTGCGCAGCCCCGCGTACTCGCCCTGCGCCCCACTGTTCGGTTGAAAACTAATGCGGTCATAGCCAGTGATTTCGCATAAATCATGTTCGAGTTCTTCGAATAATTGAAAGTAGCCTAAAGATTGTTCGACAGGGGCGAAGGGGTGGATGTCGGTGAAGCCCCTGAAGGAACAAGGCATCATTTCCGTGGTTGAGTTCAGTTTCATTGTACAGGAGCCCTAAGGTACGTGGGTTGTCAGAAATGTTGTCTATAGGGAGCGGTTTATTCATGTGCCGCTTCGTTTAAATCATAATTTAGTCAGGATACGTATTAAGAATAGGGAAACTGGTAATGCATTTAGTATGGAGCGGTTTATTCATGTACCGCTCTATACAAATCATATATATATAAACATCCAGATGTATGTGAATGTATGTATGTGTAGAACGCCAGGTCAATTTTTGCAGTGTCGACACTGGTTTATAGAAACAAATGGCCTCGTTTTTAAATGTTAAAATAATTATTAAACGTAAAAATAAATATAGTTTATGTGAATAGTAGCAGTACCTAACTTTAATGTATATTGTGTATGCATTGCGAAAAGCAGTAAGTTTATAACCACGAATGCCAAAATGTATTAAAATTAACATTATTATTATTATTATATCAATGAAAAATTGGCTGTGTAGTGAATATAAAAAATAGAAGCAGTAAGTTTCTTTATAATCACTGATTTTTAAAGAGATATAATGATATTGTTCATAATGCCAAAATTGATTGAAATGTACATTATTATTATTATATCGTTGAAAAATGACTGAATAGTGAATACAAAAAATAGAAGCAGTACGTAACTGATATTGTTCATGAATGAATCGTTACGTTGCGAATGTCAAAATTTATTATTGTTATTATATCGATGAAAAATAAACTGTATAGTGAATATAAAAAATAGAAGCAGTAAGTGTATATTTATAGACACAATAATCGTTACTTCACTAATGCAAAAATTGATGAACATTTACATTATTATTATTATATCGATGAAAAATAGACTGTATAGTGAACGTAAAAAAATATAGAAGCAGTACGTTTCTTTATAACCACTAATTTTAAAGATACATAATTATATTGTTCGTGATTTATAATAATCGTTATGTTACGAATGCCAAAACGTATTAAAAACTACAGTATTATTATTATATCTATGAAAAATGAACTATATACAAAAAATAGAAGCAGTATCTAAGTTTAATGTATATTGTGTATCCATCGTGAGACGCAGTTTATTTATAATCACTGATTAAATGAATAATCGATATATGTACATTATTATTATATTTATGAAGAATGGATTGTATATGATATGGGCACATGGTGTGCACGGGTTAATCTAGTATAGTATATAATACTCAGTAAGTGCAGGAAGCTAGACATCTACTTGACTACAGTAAAATGCTTATTAAGGTGGGAAAATTGTAAATGTATTTTCTATGGAGCGGTTTACTCATGTGCCGCTCTGTAAAAATAATAAAATAAACTCACCAAAGGAATCATTGAATGCACCAACGACACATCCTTATTCTCCAACTGTTTCATATACCGAACAATCCGCGTCTCCGAGTGATACTGATTGAACACCGGATGACTCAAATACGGACTCGTCCGTTTGAACTCCGACCGCGTAATACTCTTATCCGAAACATCCGGCGCATCGACGAGTTGAGCTGCGGCAGTCTCACACCCAAACACCCACAATAAATCATCGATATCCGACAATTTCACAGTTTCATCCAACGAAACGCCAACCGTTCCGTTTTCATTAAACCGGAAGTTGATTTGTTTAGACATTGCACGTTCCTTGATTTCCTCTACCGAAAATTTCGGTTTTACTGTAATCGTGTCGAAGAATTGATCGGTAATGACGTCATTTCCGGATTGTTTTAACCCTGTGTAAAGTACTAGGGTGTGATTATGCACTTTTGTCGCAATGTCTTTAAGCCCTTTAGGGCCGTGGTAGACTGCAAACATGGCGGACATATTCGCTAGGAGCGCTTGCGCAGTACAAATGTTACTCGTCGCTTTGTCACGTCTGATATGTTGTTCACGCGTCTGTAACGCTAATCTATTGAAAAAAAAAACAATCAAAATGGCGGAAATATAATTCTTAACATGTTAAGTGCCATTGTGACCAGTTTTCAGGGGAATTAAAGCTGTTTCTAAGGAAATTAAATACGAAATATTTCAAAATGGCCACTAATATATTTTTTAATACTTTCTTGGCACTAAACGTGTTATATTTACGTATAAATAGTTGCTTTAACATGTTTAGAGCCGTATGACCACTGTTGCAAGTTTTAAAGCGGTTTTTAGAGGAATTAAAAACGAAATATTTAAACATTTGCTGCTACTAATATGTTTTAATATACTTTTTTGGCACTAAACGTGTTACATTTACGTATAAATATTTTCCTTAACATGTTTAGTGCCGTATGACCACTTATTGCTGTTTTTCGGGGAATTAAAAACGAAATATTTAAAAATGCTACTAATATATGTTTTAATATTATTTCTTGGCACTGAACGTGTTATATTTATATATAAATATTTGCTTTAACATGTTTACTGCCAATATGACCACTTAAAGCAGTTTCTAGGGCAATTAACTGCAAATTATTTAAATATAACAATTTAAATGGCCAAAATTGCTATTATAAGTCTTGATATATTTTTGGCAGTGAACGTGTTATATTTTTTATATACCTATAGGCGTCATGTCCCGACGCGTCTCTAGTAACGCCAATCATTCGTCCGGGCATTAATCGCACTAGATTTTGGCTACACGCAAAAAAGCCCGCGTGAGGCCCGCCGTAGCCTAGGGGCACCCCTAGGCGCTGTGAAGTGCCTATTGCGATATCAACGCCGAATTCGGATGGCGGGCGAAGCAGACACAGCGATAGCAAATCGGTGGCGCAGCAAACTAATGTCTATTTATACAAAAAAAATAAAATAATTTTAATTATTAAAGCAATAAAATTGGCAAATTACCCCGTTAGCGTGAGCTTCCTCAGCGATCCCAGTATAATCTAGAATGTTCCCGGAAGTATCTGGGTACTGAAACAGGATGCCAGCGATATCCCGATTGGTGAAGTTCACTTTGGAGACTTCACCGATTTCTGCTGTTAAACCCAATGAGTATAAACGGGTTTCGACTACTGAGATGGTTTGTGGGTGGAGTTTGTCGGAAATAAACATTTTTCGTCGTTTATTTTGTCTGAAACAGTTAAAAAAATTTAATAAAATGTAATAAATGGGGTTTAACAATTCATTAAACCTGAAACATAGGGATAACGCTTCCGCTGCCGCTGTGCCCTCGTCTAGAAGCGAAGCGTTCGCAACGCCCATGCCGGTTAAATCGGAAACCATCGTTTGGTAATTTAATAACCCCTCAAGCCGGCCCTGCGCCACTTCCGGTTGATAGGGGGTATACTGCGTCGTCCAGCCGGGGTTCTCGAAGATATTGCGCATTATTGTATGGGGTATACAACAATTGTGGTACCCCATACCAATGTATGACCGCCATATTTGATTACGCTCCGAAATTTTGCGAATTCGATTTATTAATTCGTATTCACCTAATTGTAATTAATTATTACATAATTATATTGTTATTGTGACCTTTTCGTATTTTTATTATTTGTCTTTTTGCGATAAAGATTGCCACAAGCAAAGAATTATCGCTAAACCTTTGACTTATTAAGTTTAAAGGTGATGAAAATAAAATTGTTGATTAAATCATTTTAATATTTACAGAAAATTTGGCTGACAAATTATTCAATCATTTAATCATAATTCAACGTAATGTAAAATGATTCAATAATTGCATTTTATTTCGTCAATATTTAAAATTTACGTATTTAAGTATTGTTCAAATGTAATTAAAGGTAAAACAGCGAATCGATCTTTATAAAAAAAAAACAGTGGATACGTAATTGCATAAATAATGCCTGGTAAAAATGTGAATTTTTTTGAACTTACAGTTTCGGAGATAAAAAATAAAAACTATAATAAATGCCATATTTTGCAAGTTTTTATTTTTTATCTCCAAAACTGTAAATTCAAAAAAAAAAATATTATTACCATGCATTATTTATGCAATTACGTATCCACTGTTTTTTTTTAATAAAGATCGAATCGCAGTTTTTTGCGTTATCGACGTTTGTTTCATCATAAGTTGGAATTACCTGTCGGTTCTTCGATTTTTAACGGTGTTTTCAGTTGGATATTTTTCGGAACGGCTTTATCAGTTAATTCATCTAACGACTAAAATTATGAATAGAATTAACGAATAATTTCGATTAATTTTAAATTCTAACTTACTTTAAATCCTAGTAAATCTAGCATAGTTATAATATCGTGATCTCGAGGCCCTATGTGCCGCTCCGGAAACTCGTCCCTGACCGGAAACAGTGTAATTTTACCGGAATCCGTTGCGTTATTCCGGGGAAAAAGCGCCGCACAATTTTTGGTGATTTGTCCATGGTTTTTTAACAAGTTTTGTTTACTTACAAACGAAAACGATCTTCCAATAATTCGCTGCATTTTATTTAAACATAAAAATAAAATAAAAAATCCTAAAAATGTAAAATTGAAATAATTTTGACAAAAATAACAACTTGTTCTTTTGATGACACAAATTAAACTGTGGTTTAACGATATCAACAAAGTAGATATAATCGTAAAACGGGGTTAAATATTATCAGAGAGTTCAAAACTAGTTAATAATTGAGAAATAGGTTTTTTTTTACGTTATTATCAAATTTTGTGGCAATAATAAATAATACCTCCCTTCCCCTCAAATACAATTGCATTTTTCCAATTTATATTTAAGTTTAAGCCAAGTTTAATTTTTTTTGCGTTAAATATTTTAAAAATTAATTTAATGTAAACTTACTTTAATGTGGATTTTAAAACAATAAATAATATAATTTAAGCTTTACTTAATAGTTACTTATGCTTTACTTACCCATCTAATACTTAACTTTAAGCCAATTGTTTATATTTTGCTGCGTTTAATTAAAATATAAATTATGTATAATTTAAAATAAACAATTAGTTTAAATTAAGTTTGAAACTGAAAATAAATATTATTTAAGCTTTGCTTAACGTTATTTATGCCTTACTCATCTAACACTAAACTTAAAGCCAATTGTTTAAATTTTGCTGCGTTTAGTAAAATGCAAATTATGTAAACATTAAGTAAAAGTTTAATTTAGTTTTAAAACAGTAAATAATATTTTTTAAAGCTTAGCTTAAGCGTTATCTATATTTAATAAACCCAACGAATACTTAACTTGTTTATATTTTGGTGTGCTTAAGTAAAATGTAAAGTTTTAAGTAAATTGGGTTTAAAACAGTAAATAATATGATTAAAGCTTTACTTAAAAGTTATGTATGGCTTAGTAATAAGTTAAATACTTAACTTAAAGCCATTTTTTTATATTTTACTGCGTTTAAGTGGAATATAATTTGGAAAACTTTTAAGTAAATTTGGTTTAAAACAGTAAATATGATTTAAGCTTGGCTTATCGGTTATGTATTTACCCATCTAATACTTAACTTTAAGTCATTTATATTTTGGTGCGTTAAATGTAAATTATATATAATTTAAAATGTATAGAAATATTATTTAAGCTTTACTTAACATTATTTACCCTTCTAATACTTAAGTTTAAGCCAGTTATCACAAAAAAGTACTTAAGCAAAAATACGTAATATATTTAGTTAAACTTGGTTTAATTTGAATTGGTGTTGAGTTAAACATATTTAAGAACCAATAAATTAATTAAAATAAGCCCCACTTAACTATATACTTAAAGCAACATTTAATTGGGAAATATATTTATTAATTGCTAATGAATATTCAACAATTAGCAAGAAAATAACATTTGCAAATTAAAAATCTGCATAATATGCAAATTGGCCCCTAGTTTTCAGGCCCGTAACAGCAAAAAGACTGCCCGCTGCCGGTTGCGCCGCCAATTCGGTCTCAGTAAGTCGAAATCTTAAAAAAAAAACAATTAAGCACAAAAAATATATAAATATTTTAATAGTTTTTACTTTGAAGTCGTAACAAATAAAATATCCAGGTTTTTGCCACCAAATGCGACGGAAGTGACTTGTTTCGCTGGTATAGCAATTCTTTGTAACAGTGTACCAGTTCTAGGATCGACTTTTATTACCTAAATAAATAAAAATTAATAGTGTGGCCATACACCGGCCATTTTGTGTCCAAAGTGCGCTTAGATTACATGTTAATAGATAGGCTGGACACAAAATGGCGCTGGTTTTGTACGATGTATGGCCACGGTGGTTAAAAATAAGTTTTAATGTTCATACAGTTGATTATAACTTATTAGGGATGTGTTGGGGCTTCGCCCCCTTAAAATAAATATAAAGAACTTACGGAACCGCCGTTAAATAGCGCAATAAATAAATTATCGTGTTCATCTATGGTCATACCATCTGGAACTCCTCCAATCGTATAATTGGCAAGATCAAATGCAATTCGTTTATTACCTATAAATTAAATAAACAAATGTTTGTAAAAATCAAAAATTGTTTCGAATCGACTTACTAATCTCGCCTGATGCAAGATTGAAATCATAAACGGCGATTTTTCGAGTTGGAGTGTCGATATAGTAGAATTTCGTATTATCTTTAGACCAGGCGAGGCCATTACTATTTGAAACGGGACGAATTTCGACAGTTGGATTTTTTACATTATTTTTTACGAATTTATATAATGTAGCTCGATTTGGAAGCACTCCGGTCGCATTCTCAAAGCCGATCGTACCTAATAGTCGGAATAAACACTCACATTTCTTTGTTTATATGTGTAGAACGCTTATTTTGTAAATACCCCCCAACTTTCACAGTGAAAATCGACTAACTTATCTCGATACCACGAAGAGAATTGCAAATATAATAATTAATAATAATAGTAATAGTAACAGTAATAGTACTAGTAATAGTACTAGTAATAGTACTAGTAATAGTTCTAGTACTAATAAAGAACTCTGGTGGCATTTTCAAAGCCGATCGTATTTAATAGTCGGAATTACATAAATAAACACTCACATTTGTTTGTTTGTATGTGTAGAACGCTTATTTTGTAAATACCCCAACTTTCACAAGGAAAATCGAGTAACTTATCTCGATACCACGAAGAGAATTGAAAATGTAATAATTAATAATAATAATAATAACAGTAATAGTGCTAGTAATAGTACTAGTAATAGTAATAGTACTAGTAATAGTACTAATAAAGAACTCTGGTCGCATTTTCAAAGCCGATCGTACCTAATAGTCGGAATTACATTTAAAAACACTCACATTTGTAAGTTTATATGTGTAGAACGCTTTTTTTTTTTTTTTTTGTAAATACCCTAAGTTTTACGGTGAAAGTCGGGTAAATTATCTCGATACTACGAATAGAATTGAAAATATAATAATAATAGTAACAGTAATAGTAATAATAAGACAATATGTCCGCACTTACCCCACCATAGGCGCCCTAACTTATCGGCTTTGCCATCGTTGAAGCGATTGCCTGGTTTTGATTGGTCAACAGTGGTCAAAACTTGGACATTGGTTGGTCTTCGACTGCGACCGTCCCACTCTAGAAGGACCACCGATTTATTGTTGCCAACTGCGAACCTATTTAGAGTGGTCGTTGGGCAAACTGGACTAACGTCGCCATCTTGGAAAAGAAAATAAAACTATTTTGTACATTTTACTTAAAAAATATACAAAAAAAAAACTTAATAACTGAATTATTATATATGTTTACAACTGGCATTATTTAAACAGTTTGTGGGCTAACGTCGCCATTTTGAAAGTATAGAAACATATTCTTTAGTTATTTATAATATTTTTTCATTGATTTAAATGTATTGGTTAGTGTAAAAAAGTATTAAAAATCAATGATTAAACTAATGAAGCAATAAATAAAACGCTATGAAGCATAGAAATCGTACCGGAAGTTAATTTAACTTCCTATTTCATGGTTTAATGTTAAATATATGTTAGTTATTTTTTTATGGCCATTGGGTTAACAATATGAAAAAATCTTGTAGATATAAAATATCTTAGAATTACTAGTAGCATTTTTGGGTGGTTTAATTATTTTTATAAGAGCAGTATTAAGGGGGGTTGTACATTTTGGGGCCCTATAACTCGGGAAGTAAACGGGCGATTAGATTTAAACTGCGAACGGATACAAATGGGGTGCTAAATAATATGTGTAGTAAATTTGGTGAGAATCGGTCCGGTACCTTCAAAGGGCACAAATTTGGTCTTACGACTAACATTCAAGTGTATATGAATTGTTATAACTTACCTAATTTAACTTTATGAAATTGATTTGTGATCGGATCGAAACTGTTTATAAGTCCTTGGTGTAAATCGACAAAATATAATAATTGGGTCCGATCGTCCCAAGTCGGTTCCTCGCCGTGCTCATACGGCTCGGACACCTGCTGCAAAAACGGCCCCCAATATTGGGTGCCACAGGGCAGCTTTGATTGTGCCGCTGAAAAACTACTCAGAACAAAAATTATCAAATATATATATATTTCTTTAATTTAACTTCCATCAATTTTGCAGTTTCTGTCACCCTATTTCTTGGGAAATTGTCGTTTAAATATCGTTAAAATAAATGCATTAAATTGTAATTAAAATACTTAATAATTGACATAAAATTTAATTTTATGTAATTATAAGCAATCGATTCAAGCACCAGTGCCTTCAGCACCTTGTTTTATGTATTTTTCATTGTAATTAATACAAAAACAGTTTTATAACTAATGTACATATTAAGAAATCACTGATTTTACAACATAAACATGTGTACACATCTCCCTGACGGGTATAAAATTATTTAAAACACACAAAAAATACTTTACTGAATAATTTAAATTTCAAAATTGTTATAAAAATAAATAATATTTGTATGGCTTTTGTTTTTACAATATTAAGATTAAAAATTAAAAAACGATTAAAACCGAAAAATAAACAAGCATAGGTGCACCAATGTCTTTAGCTGGTTTTATTGTCAATCCAGTTTTATAGAAAATTGTTTTTTAACCACTAAATTGATTAAAATATAAATTTTATTTATAACCACTGCATTTTGAATAGACAATTATTACTGATTGCAAATTGTTGCAATCAGTAATAATTGTCTATTCAAAATTCAGTGGTTATAAATAAATTTCATAATTACAAAACTTATAACTGCGTAAATTGTTAAATATGATTACCTATATTCACTAAAACGGCCCTTAAAATTCAAAAAAAAATAATATTACACTAATAAAAATATATATTTATCCCTAAAAATAGGGTAATAAAAACCCCTTCATGTATTACTTACCTAAACAAACACAAACAAATAAATAACAGTAAAAATTGAGCGTACATTTTGTATCACAACTTTCAATGATGAACTAAAAACGAATTCAATATAAAATGAAAGTCGAAAAATGACAAATATATACTTATTAAATGAACCATGAAATATCTAAACTCCCACTTTTAAGTAAACCCCTCCTTAAAACTTAATCTAACGTTTGCGTGGAATAAATTACAAAAGATAAATAAATAAATAAATAACTCGCATTCATTTTAATTGGAAACATTCGCTTGACCGTGAAAAACACCTATAAATTATATTAGACGCTAACAAATAAATTTGCATACACTAAAAAGCACTTTTCTACCAAAAGCGACCGAAATTTATGGCAAAAATACGATTTAAAATAAAATTTTGCGCTTTAAATATAAATAAATCGAAAAAACTATTTGATTTCTCGGTTAAATTTTTTATAAACAAATTAATAACTGTAATTAGTTTGCTTATAAAATAAAAATTAATTATTTTGTTATTGCAATTGAAATATTGCGTAATTAACGATGGGAAATTCGAGTTTAGTAGACGAATTATTAAGTTAAATAATGACGTTTTGTATAAAAAGTATATTTTTTATCCTAAAACGAAATTTACATAATATATCTTAAATATAAATTTAATTGTTAAAAATAAACATAAATAAAATTTTATATTTCTCCAAAATTTGCTCGATTCTATTTATAAATTAATTTAAATAAATTATCCGGTTTACTAAATAGGGCGACATATAGATAAATATTTTTATCATAATTTATTGTATTAGATTAGAAAAATAAAAGAAAACATATTTTAGTTTTCGTAAAAATTAATTTTGTATAATTTAAAGTTTAGATTGTACCAAAATGACAAAATTTTAATCTAAACTCGAAAAACATTCAAAATATATGTAAGATAAAGTCGGTAATGAATTTTAAATACATAATTTACAATATATATATATTGTATAATTGTCGTAAACAAACATTCATAGCATTATTCGACAAAAAACAATCGTTAAACTACAAAAAGTTAGGTTTAATTCAATAAAACATATAAAATAGCTTAAATAATTCATGATAAATTAATTTTGTTTGTACGTATCGACGCCATTTTTGTAAAATCGTAGTAAAAAAATAAATTCAAAGTATTATTAAACGACAAACAATTAGGTTAGAATCAATAAAACATATAAAAATGTACAAATAGTTCAAAATTAATTAATTATCGATAGTTTAGCACCGAATTAATACGTAAATTGTTCTTAACGACGCCATTTTGTCAATTACGTTTCTTTGACGACATTTTGTTAACTTAACCTTCATTTAAATAGAAAAACGAGCAAATAATAAATATTATATATCATTTATGCAATTAAAATTCAAGGATTTCATTTAAAAATAGAGGAATTTCATTTTATGTATATTATATATGTACAAATATCTATTTAAATAAATCATTATACAAATTAAAATGGGAACATAACCTCAAAAAAATACGAAACAGTCGAAATTCTAGATAATAAATAACAAATTATCAATTATTAGCCTTATTATTAAATTAAATTAAATTATTTACATGATATTCAATTCAATTCGCTCGAATCCATAAAAAACTTATATTTTACGGAATTTATTTGTAAAAGACTTAAATTATAATTTAATTCATGATCATTTTAATTAATAAATCCATTTAAGGCCTCAAAATTGTATATATGAGTTAACTTAAGCTCAAAAAACAAACAAAATTTACTCGAAACTCATAAATTAATATAATAAAACGAATAAAAATTGTTTAATTTATAATAATATTAATAAATAAACAAATATTTGTTGGTAAATAATAAGTTTCTTTAAGTTTCGAGCTAAAAATCAGGGGTAAAATTGAGCGAAATCACATTATAACCAATACAATTTTCGGTCATCCCGCCTTACTTGTAATTTTAATACGTGCCTGTAGATTTTCAGGGCCGGACCTAGTTTTAAATTTAAACTAGTTAAAACGTCGACTCGTTTCATAAGTAACAGCGAATGCCCATCGATTTCCTATTGGCGGAAACAAATTATAAATAATATATTTATATATATATATATATATTATTTATATTATAGGTGATTTGTGTTAAATTATGCATAATGACCGGTTAAACTTCCAATTATTTAACGATTTGCATCAAATTATGCACAATGACCGGTTAAACTTCGAATTATTCAAGTGATTGCGCCAAATTATGCATAATGACCGGTTAAAAGTTGAATTTTTCAAACGATTAGAGTTAAATAATGCACAATCTCCAGTTAAACTTCGAATTATTCAAGTGATTGCGCCAAATTATGCATAATGACCGGTTAAACTTCGAATTATACAGATGGATGCGTCAAATTATGCGCAATCACCGGTTAAACGAAGGTAATCGAAGTTTTCAAACGATTCGGGTTAAATAATGCACAATCGCCAGTTAAACTTCGTATTATTCATATATAATATATATGCTTGAAATTATGCATAATGACCGATTAAACTTCGAATTATACTGGTGGATGCGTCAAATTACGCGCAATCACTGGTTAAACTTCAAATTATTCAGGTGATTATACATAATGACCGATTAAATTTAGAATTATTTAAGCGATTTGCATCAAATGCGTCAAATTATGCATAATGACCTGTTAAACTTCGAAGTTTTCAAACGATTTAGGTTAAATAATGCACAATCGCCGGTTAAACTTCGAAATATTCAAACGATTTGCGCAAATTACGCACAATGACCGGTTAAACTTCGAATTATACAGGTGGATATGTCAAATTATGCACAATGACCGGTTAAACTTCGAATTATTCAGGTGATTGCGTCAAATTGTGCATAATGACCAGTTACACTTCGAATTATACAGGTGGATGCGTAAAATAATGCACAATGACCGGCTAAACTTCGAAGTTTTCAAACGATTTGCGTTAAATAATGCACAATCGCCGGTTAAACTTCGATTTGCATCAAATTATGCACAATGACCGGTTAAACTTCGAATTATTCAGGTGGATGCGTCAAATTACGCATAATGACCGGTTAAATATTAGTGATTTATGTCAAATTATGCAGAATTACCGGTTAAACTTCGAATTACTCAAGCGATTTGCATCAAATGATGCATAATGACCGGTTAAACTTAGAAAAAAACTCACCTGTTCCTTAAAAACGATTGCTTCATCCGGGAAATATTTGACGAAATAATTGTACACTTCATCGTACGTCCAATTGGACGCATCCGGAATCGTTGGATCAAATAATTCCTCCGTTTCAAACTCCTCCTTAATGCTCTGCGAATCGGACAAATTATACTTAAACTCGGTGCTCGAACTAGACTGGGTGCATCCGTTAGGCCCCTGGGGGCTGAGCTGGGGCGGTGGCGTCGGTGTCGCCGCAGGGCTCCGCAAAAAGGGGGAGGAGTCACTAGAATTCGGCGGGGTGGGCGATTGGTGTCGAGATGACGGATTTTCAATCAGAGAGTTGAAAAGTGAAGGTGATGCGGAGCGTTCTTCGAGTTTGATCGGCTCGATTTTCGGTTTGATGTCCGCCGCTAAAAGGGGCTCCATGTTGCAGTTGGCGCACACCCATTTGTAGGTGCCCCGGCATTTCTCGGGGATTTTCGGCTCGTGGCAAATCGTGTGATAAGCGTCTGCGCATATTTGGCAAACAGTTAAAGGACCCTAAATTAAAAATAAAATAAATAATTAGTTGTTTAAACATGATTTAAATGTGATTTAACTAACCGCGTCTGATGTTTCGTAGCAAATAACACACGTTTTGCAGTGTGGACACTGCCATGTGTTATCAGGCGACATACGTAGCATTCCATCGTCCGTTTTCAAACACGATACATGCGCTGAAATCAATTTTTATGTACTAATTGCTTTGAAGTTCCCTTATAGAGCACTTCATTGAAGTTTGTTTGTTTTCACTGTATTCACAGTGAACCAAATTGTAATTAAAATTTAAAAATTATATGTATTTATATATACATTCTATATTGAAGTTCCTTGGTAGCACTTCATAGAACTTTGTTTGCTTGTGCTGTATTTACAATGAACCAAATAGTAATTAAGGTTAAAAAATTATATATATATATATATATTTAAGTTCCTTTGTAGCACTTCATAGAACTTCGTTTGTTTTCGCTGTGTGCAAATAATAATTAAGATTAAAAAAAATATATATATATATATAAACACTCTATATTGAAGTTCCAGCGAACCAAATAATAATTAACATTTAAAAATTATATATAAACACTCTATACTGAAGTTCCTTTGTAGTACTTCAAAGAATTTTGTTTTTGCTGTATTCACACTGAACCAAATTGTAATTAATTAAAAAAAATTATATATATATATATATATTTATATATACTCTATATTGAAGTTCCTTTGTAGCCCTTCATAGAACTTCGTTTTTGCTGTATTCACAGTGAACCAAATTGTAATTAAAACTTAAACATTATATATATATATATATATATATACTCTATATTGAAGTTCCTTTGTAGCACTTCATAGAACTTCGTTTGTTTTTACTGTATTAACTGCGCACTAAATAGTAATTAAGATTAGAAAATTAAATATATTTATATATATATATATATATATATATATATATATATACACTCAAATGTATGCGCATATTCGAATCGAACCCTGACCTCCACGGTGAAAGACGAGTCATAATCGCTACGCCATGGCGAGAATTAAATATATTATGAATATAATCAGTCTATATTGAAGTTCCAACCAGAAAAATAACCAAATAGAAATGAACATTAAAAAATATATATATATATACATAAGTACTCTATATTGAAGTTCCTTTGTAGCACTTCATAGAACTTCGTATGTTTTTGCTGTATTTACACAGCGAACCAAATAGTAATTAAGATTTAAAAATTATACATATAGACCTTGACCTCCACGGTGAAAGACGAGAGTCTTAACTGCTACGCCATGGCGAGAATTAAATATATTATGAATATAATCAGTCTATATTGAAGTTCCAACCAGAAAAAGAACCAAATAGTAATTTAAAAATATATATATATATATATATATATAAGCACTTATATTGAAGTTCCTTTATAGCACTTCATAGAACTTCGGATGTATATCAACAAATTATTTGAGAATTGCAATTAATATTTATAACGATTAAACATTTAAATTCCGCCCCATATAACTGCATAATTCTATAAATTTAAAAATATAGTAAGTATAGAGCGGTTTACTCGTGTGCCGCCTTGTCAAAATACATTTTCTTTTATATATAAAATAAACAGCCTTACTTTTAAATGGTAATAAATATGTTTTGAAGTATACCTTTGTTGCTACACTCCCTACATCCGATCATTTTGTCAATAACGCCCTTCTTGCCCTGCATGTGGCACACCGAGCACACGCAGCCGGCCAAGTTGTCTTTGGGGCCACCGATGCTGGAGGCGCGCGACGTGGGCCGCGAACTGGCAGGGCTCAGGTCGCCGTCAGCGCTAGTGTCGCCTCGCATCATGGCGGCCGCCTGACGCTGCAGCGTTGTCTTGTTGAGCGAGCCCAGGGGGCGGCCGCGTTTGCGGTTACCACGGGGCAAATTATTATCGGAGGGGTCGAACACTTTCTTAGCTCTCTATACACACGGACAACAGACACACACATTGATTTTGGGGCACACACGAATTATTTTTATATTAATTTCAATCTACTATATAAATTAAATGATTTTAAATTTCCATAAAGTACTAAAAACAGTTCGATATTTACATAACTCACCTTTCTTCGGCCGCCCATGCGAATGGCGACACTGGCCGCCTCAATTTGGCGGAGCTTCTCCATATCGTTTTTCCGGCGGCCCGGCTTCGGGCCCGGCTTCTTCTTCACCTTGACTAGAACGGGCGGGGGCGGCGACTCCGCCGTCGTGTTCACCGTCAAATATTCGTCGTCGCACTCACTGGGCGGCCCCGAATCCGGCGGCTCGGCCCGCCCCAGCGAGAAATTCCCATTCGCCATACGAATCAACCCCCCATTAACGACTTCACGCGCTAATAAATCCGTAAGCGCTTTCTTAGAGAACTTCGTTCCGTGTGTCGACAAAATTTTCTTCACTAACTCGACTGGCGGAACACCAAAATCGAGATAATCCGAGTCGCCGAGAATCAAATCAGCGACTGCAGTTGTAACAATGTTTGCAAACATTTTTGGTGTTTCTTTCGGGGGTGATGGGGCGATGGGGGGTAGGGTGCGAAGTACTTCTTTTTTGATGTGTCCGTACGACTTTTTGGCGGCGTTGCGATACGATATGTTGCCTTTGTACTCGACTTTGTAGACGATTTCGTTGTCGACACAAAGTTGCAAGTCGGCTTTAGTGTCCTTTGTGTCTACAGCGAAGCGGCGCGTCATGAAATTGCAAATGCGCTGGATGTCTGGGCGCGCTTTACGGCGCCGCAATTGGTCAATGGCTTCCAGGATGTGTTCGCGGTTTTTTATTGTGATTTCGGTCATTTTAGATGCCGAAATGTTGGAGTAATTTGGAGCCTGTTGCAAGGAAACAAAAAACCAAGGACGTTACAATTGAATCACATACTAAAATGGCCTTCGCTCCACTTTTACTTAGTTTTCTGTTTATTATTGTTTTTTATAACTATTCTACTATTGCAACCATGAAACAATATCAATATATATATATATATATATATATATATATGCTAACTAGGGTTGTTTATATGTTATATGTATGTTTGTTTAAATGTGACTGTATATTTTCAGTTTCAACTGCGATTTTTCAGTAATTGGAACATTTTTCGCAAAAACTTTTCAAACAAAAGTTGCTAGAATTTTTAATTTCTTTAATTTTTATAAGAATCACTTTTTTTGTAACTCGTCTCGTTTTCGAGATACTCTTAACAATGAGACGAGGAAACAAGCACTTCCGGTTGAAATTTTATATATATATAAACACTCAGAAATATTTTTTGTATATATGTTTGTTTGTTTATATTTTTATTTTGTTATATGTTTATTTATATGGTTGTTTGTTATATGTTTGTTTATATGGTTGTTTGCTATGTTTGTTTGTTAATATGCTTGTTTGCTATGTTTGTTTGTTTATATGTTTGGTTGCTATGTTTGGTTGTGATATGTTTGTTTGTTATATGTTTGTTTGTTTGTTTGTTATGTTTGTTTGTTATATATTTGTTTGTTTACATGTTTGTTTGTTTATATATTTGGTTGCTATATGTTTGGATGTGATATATTTGTTATTTTTGTTTGTTTGTTTGTTTGTTTGTAATTGTATATGGTTGTTTGCTACATGTTTGTTTATTATATATTTGTTTGTTTATATTTTTGGTTATTTATATGTTTAATTGTTATATATATATATGTGTGTTTGTTTATATGTTTGGTTGTTATATGTTTGTTTGTCATATGTTTGGTTATTTATTTGTTTAATTGTTATATATTTGTTTGTTTGTTTATGTTTGGTTGTTAGGTTTGTTTGTTTGTTTATATGTTTGTATGTTATATGTTTGTTTTTGTATATGGTTGTTTGCTATATGTTTGTTTGTTATATATTTGTTTATTTATATGTTTGTTTATATGTGAGTTTATTATTTCAACAATAGAACCAATTTTATTTAGCACGAAATAGTAATATATTCAATAGTAAAAGTTGTAGAGCGTTCACACATACACCCAAACATACAAACAGCATTGGAAAGAGAGTTAAAATAGTCACAAATCCTCTAAACGTATATATCCATTAAATTCAATTATTCTATGTAATCCCAATACATTACGTATAAGAAAGTATAAACATAGTTAAAAATAAAAACAACGTAAAACGAAACAACGTATTTCCGAAAAAATATAAAATTACTATCGAGCTATAATTAAAATGAGCGTTAAACGAAACGCTAAATGTGCGCTTAGTAGGGACAAAGAGCGCGTTATCGCGAAATAATTATCGCGCTAAACGAATAAATATATATTAAGTTCGGACCGCATGAATTAAAATAAATCGTAAATAATGTATAGAATTATTAACTGTAATAAGTAACCTTCATATTGTATAAAAATAATAACCTGTTTGTTATTTCGATGAGTTAAACAAAGAAATAATTCGCAAAACAATTGATTATTTGTAAATAAAAGTTAAGATAATTGTGTATATATTTAATAGGAATATTTATCGACAAATGCGTCATTGGGAAACGCGCAAACACGAACTATAACTTAATACCGCTTGAATTTATTGCAAACACATTTAAAACAATGATTCGATAAACAATGGACAATCTAATCGTGATTTAAACAAATATTTATCGACGATAGAAACTCGTAGAAAATTCAACGCATGCAAAACACACACACACACACCGACCAAAACTCACCGGATAATCGCTACCAAAAAATACGCTTTGTAATTTTATCTCTGCTACGCACCACAACAAAAACTATACCGAAAACTAATTTAAACAATTACCAATCATGTTATATCGATTATAAACGGAGCGCTGCCCGTTATAACAACGATATTAATATTTTTAATGTCCCGTGCACAACTGACAGCCACTACGAATTACAGACCACTGTGAAACTAGCGCTACTTTCTTTTCTTCATTTTTCGTAAGAAAACGAACAAATTTACATTTAATACCGCACAATTATACCCAAAAACCACCCTAAATACCACTATTAACTAATTTACCTATTATAAACGCCTCAAACTATAAATTAGAAACAAAAGGCGGCGACATTTAAAATAACGGTTTAATATTAATAATTTACCAAAAAAACTAATTAATAATCAATTAAACCCTAATAACTAATCTCTAAATAGTTGTTTTATATCTAAATCAATAAATAAAGCAGAATTATAAGCAAAATTCAATATACTAAACGCGGCCATTTTGTTGTTCAAATTCAAAAATCGTACGAATTTATTTCGCAATTAATAACAATTTAAGCGCTATAATATAACAATATTAACTTTACTTTGTTGATATTTTCTACTTTAATTGCTTAAATTCAACAAATTAACTAGTATTTTAACTATTTAGGAATTAATCGACAATATAAATCGTCGCCTTTGAAAACCTAGTAACCTTGCCATTTTAAACATGTTCCTTACGAAAAATAAACGAATTTCGATTAAATACCGCGTATTTCTACCTAATTTACGTATTATAAACGCCCCAAACAATAAATTTGAAACAAAATGGGTTATATATTAAAAAATTACCAAGAAAACTAATTAATAATCAATTAAACCCTAGTAACTAAACCCTAAATAGTTATTTTATATCTAAATCAATAAATAAAGCAGTATTAATGATTAAATTCAGTAAACTAAATGCTAAATTTTGTTGCTTAAATTCAAAATTCAACGAAATTAATAACAATTTAAGCAATAATATAACAATATTAACTTTAATTTGTTGATATTTTCTACTTTAATTGTTTAAATTCAACAAATTAACTAGTTAATCGACAATATTAGTCGTCGCCTTTGAAAAAACTTGCCACCGCCATTTTAAACACGTTTTTTAATGTTCAGTCAATTTAAACGTTAATAACACAAGAATTAATAGTATTAATTACGTTAAATACTTATAATTTAATTATTTTTGATGAAAACTACAAATCAATGAATTTAAATAATAAATTAATCGTTTTTTATCGCTGAAAGCGTAATTTTTCAACATTAAAACAAAATATAAATCGGCGCCCATTTTGTACCATTGTTTAGTTACAAAATGGCGTCAATAACATAACCCGTTGTTTAATATCGATATTTTATTAACTTTCAATAATTGTATCTACAATAACTACTGTTAATTTACATTTGTTTACAATATTTTTAATTGAATTGACAATTTATTGCATGTTTTATACAATTATGATACACATTTATATTTCATTAACATTTATAACGTAAATAAGCAACCGTTATAAATATTGTGCTTTGCATTTATTACTGTTAACTAAATTATTTAAAAATAAACAAAATGGAGGCGATTTCTAATTCTAAATTTTTCACTAAGAAAAGCAAAATATTGCTAAATTAGTGCACAATTACTTTTTAACAATTATATTTACTCGAAATAAATTTGTAAATTATAATTTTACACAATTATTAACCATTTTAGTGTTAAATATTTATTTTTAAACACGATTACGCGTAAATAATTAAATTAAAATAAATATTTTTATATATTATTTTATGTAATTAGCAAATTAGTTTTGAATATTTTGGCAATTCTATTACATAAATAGTTATTCTACGAATAACTATTTGTTCAATAACAATTCTAAAATTAACTAAATAGGAAATAAAAAATAATATAATTTTTTTTTCATTATCACAAAATACAGACATATATTAGATTATTTTACATAGAAGTGGAATGATATATTTTTATTATTATTAGGACTATGTTACTTTTATTTTGGGGGCAATTGCGTTAAATTAAATTAAATATTAATATTTTTAGGTTAGGTTAATTTTTTTAACATATATTCACTATATAAGTACTGAAAAGTTAAAATTAGCATAGAATAACAGTAAAATAATTGTTTTTATACAACATTTTATATGTTTTAACAGTTTAAATTGAATATTTGTTAGTTTCAAATATATTTAAAAAAAATAATATATTTAAAAATAATTCGCAAAATAACATTTATTTTAACGTTATACTATATTTAAAACCCTAAATTAATGTTAATTTAACGTATAAACCGAAAAAATTGAAAAACTATAAATGCCCTATTTTTTTAAATAAAAAATCGCTGAAAACTAATTTAAATCCGTTTTTATTAAATGCAATTAAAATTCAATAATTTTACTTACATTTTTCTCGTTTTCTTGAATTTGATCCACAAAATCATTTTTGACAACTCAAATTGAGGTTATATGCACAAAATTCGTAAAAAAAACGATATAAAAACACGAATTTAACGATATTTCGTTACGATTTCACGATAAAATCACAAAATCACTTGAATTATTTCGATTTTTTAAACAATACATTCAAGAATCCCCGTTGCCAAATCAACAATAAAAAAAATGAATAATCATTTCAAATATTACGCGAATTTTCATTAAATTAATTAAAAATCATAATTAGACGAAATAAATATGTAATAAATAATAAAATTATGCCAATTTCCCTAAATAAACTTTTAAATTTGCATATTTCATCGTTTATAACACTCAATCTGCCAATAAATTGATTTAATTTCATAATTAATTAACGTAAATTGCGTATTCAATGGTACGCATGGCAGATAAAGTGTTATTTGCGTGGAAGCCATTCATTATTCGGTTGGCAACACTAGTACAAAATAATTAATATATTTTCATATAAAAATTATTTAAATACTCCAAAAACCGCTAAAATAAATAAATTAGTATTTATTTCTTTAAGTTTGCAACACTGTTCAGTGTTAGAACAAAATTCCCTGTGTGTAAAAACATAGTAAACTCAAATATCACTAATGTAACATATAAAATTATTATTTTTATTGGGGAATTTTCGTTTCTCTATGTTTTAATCACTTAGGCAACCTTCGTCGCCTAACTTCGTGAGGAATTTGATCACGCGCACATTCTCGTCGGTCTGTCGGGCCATATCAATGAGTGCCAACAGTTTTTTAATGCCGATAAATACCCTAGAAATACGAAAAACACATTTTTGATACCCCTACAGCTTACCCGCCATAATTTAAACATCGAAACTTAAAAATACTATCTGTTTTTTATTAGTTTGCACGAAATGAATTGCAAACACGCTAAATTCCAACTAGCAGTCCTAAAAACATTGGTTTTATTTCGAAAATACGCTAAATTAAAAAATATATATATATATATATAAGAGAGTAGTAGCACATAATACACGGTTCCCTTTAATCTCTGAATCATATATATCGGTAATATTACTTATTAACTGATTAGTATGTATGAAATCGATTATTACTAACATTGAAGAAAGAGACGAGAATTATAACAAATATATACGATATCGTTTATAGCTCCTCCTACAACATGGCGTTGGGCAGCCTATCAAACAGCTGTATTTAAAAATGCTGTTACATAGCGTGATTTTTATAAAAGATGTATTATTTCATTTAAGTTAATTTATAGCTCCTCCTACATGGGGTCGCGCAGCTGATTGGTAGACAATGCGCCTATCACACAGCTGTATTTAAATATGCTGTAACATAGCCCGATTTTTATAAAAGATGTATTGAGTTAAATTATAGCTCCTCCTACAACATGGAGTCGAGCAACTGATTGGTAGACAATGCGCTTATCACACAGCTGTATTTAAAACTGCTGTAACGTAGCGCGATTTTTATAAGATGTATTATTTCATTTAGAGGTAATTTATAGCTCCTCCTACAACATGGTGTCGCGCAGCTGATTGGTAGGCAAGATGTATTATTTAATTTAAAGGTAATTTAGGTGTTTTACTTACTTTTTGCCGCGGATTTTCTTCGATATACTTTGCAAATCGTCGCGGGTGAACACATCGGTTTCTTCAATAACCGAAAGTAAATGTTGCGGTTCGGACAGATTAGGAACATGTAAAATGGCGGTAAATGCCGATAACATTTCCATATCTTCTAATACTTGTCTGAAATGTAATATTACCATATTTAGTGAAATAGGGTAGTGTTACAGTTAATCTTCGAATCAACTTACCGTCGACTGCTAGTACACAAAACGAGCAACTTCCGCCCTTTTGGTGGTTCTTTCTTCAACAACACTAAAAGGGCTTGTAAAGTTATGTTTGAGTATCTAGGCCCAATAGATCCATAATCTAACAATCTTTCAATATTATCAACCAATACACAACTCAACGTTGAGCGATACGCATCATCAAACACCTAAAAACCTCAACCAATCAAAACATTTGAAACCAGACACGACCACCCTACGCCATTGATTAGACTGTTGGTAACCAAACAGCTGTTTTTACATGACGTAGGGGTCCGTACACTATTTTATTACTTTTCGAATAGCCAAACACTTCGCAGACTCGGTGTACCCGATCATGTCTTCGGGTGAGCAGATTTTGACGAATGGGAAATCGGAATTCTTTGCCAATTGGGCAGCCAGGGCAGTTTTGCCTGCGTTAGGCGGCCCTTCTAGCAGGACAGACACCAAACCGGAAGTTTCGGTGTTACGGGCCTGCTGTATAAACAGCTGACCATCGGTTAATATGTCTGTGACGGGTTTGCCCCAGGTCAAAATGCCCCTAGCTAGGTAGTGGTCGAGTAGTTCCGCCGCTGTACCGAACGCAGGTTTAATGTCGTATTCGAGAGCGTGCAGGAAGTCGCCCCGGTTCACCAGGAGTTTCTCCATGGCCTCGGGGTCGACTTCGACCTTTGACGCAGCTTTAATTAAACGATTCATTGCGGTGGACTGGGCGGCGCGCACCAGACCCTCTAGCTCCGCCCCCGAAAAGTTTTTAGTCAACGTTGCGAGTTCCTAGTACAAATAAACTCTCCCTAGATCCTAGTTTTAGGGGCTTTTGGGTGCTTTCGTGACTTACCGCGTTTTCGACGTCAGGGTTTATTTTCTTGTACTCCCGCATTCTGGATGTGTGGATATCTAATATTTGCAGGCGCCCCGTTTCGTTTGGGAGCCCAATTTCCATTTGCACCTCAAGCCGGCCCGGTCTCAATAGCGCCTCGTCGATCATGTCTCGACGATTGGTCATGCCGATGATCAATATATTGTTTAATTGTTCGACCCCATCGATTTTCGCCAATAATTGATTGACAACGGTGTCGTGGACCCCAGTTGCGCCTGCTACCGAGCCCCTAGCTTTGCAAATGGCGTCGATCTCGTCGAATATTATTATATGTAGGCCCGAATTTGGACCTAGCTGTTTATGGTAATAAAATTGTTGCAATTGGACAGTAAACAAGCGCAATTGCGTCTATGCTTCCAGCTTGGTTTATAGTTTAAGTATTATGTGACTGCATTAATGCCTCCAGCTTAAGTATATGAAGCAATATTTTATTATTGTGTGGCTAAACAAGCTGAACTGCATGAATGCCTCCAACTGTTACTATAGTGTAACTAAACAAGCGAAATTGCATGAATGCCTCCAGCTTATTAAATAACTTTAGTATATGATTTAAATTAAACAAGCCGAACTTGCATGAATGCCTCCAGCTTAATAGTTATAGTATATGATTACGTGACTAAACAAGCTGAACTGCATGAATGCCTCCAGCTTTATAGTTTAAGTGTTACTATAGTGTAACTAAACAAGCGAAATTGCATGAATGCCTCCAGCTTAATAAATAACTTTAGTATATGATTCAAATTAAACAAGCCAAACTTGCATGAATGCCTGCAGCTTAATAGTTATAGTATATGATTACGTGACTAAACAAGCAGAACTGCATGAATGCCTCCAGCTTAATAAATAGTTTAAGTGCGTATATATCTTCTTTTTACTATTGTGTCACTAAACAAACGGGGTTGCATGAATGCCTCCAGCTTAAGTATATGATTCATATTAAACAAGTAGAACTGCATGAATGCCTCCAGCTTAATAAATAGTTTAGGTGCATATATATATATATATATATATAAATTTTCACTATTGCGCCACTAAACAAACGAGATTGCATGAATGCCTCCAGCTTTAGTATATGATTCATGATAAACAAGTAGAACTGCATGAATGCCTCCAGCTTAATAAATAGTTTAAGTACGTATATATATATTTATTGTTACTATAGCGTAACTAAACAAGCGGAATTGTATGAATGCCTCCAGCTTAATCAATAGCTTTAGTATATGATTCAAATTAAAGTAGCAGAACTGCATGAATGCGTCCAGCTTAATAAATTGTTTAAGTTAATTGTGCCATTAAACAAGCGCAGATACATCAATGTTTCCAGCGAATTGTTAATGTCATTAATAATTTATATATGTACATAACAAGCGTAGTTAAAAAAATGCTTCCAGCGTGATGTAATATAATTTTTTACTAATTAAAAAAAACATATGATTGAATTGTGCAATAAATAAGCGTAACTAGACTAGTGCTTACAGCTTGTCGGTATGTAATATGAGTAATTTAGATATATATATATATTTTTTATGATAAAGATGTTAAAGAAATTTATAATACAATTTGTAAAAAAACTCACCCTTTTCTCTTCTTCTTCTGCGTCAGCGAACAATCGTCGGATGTTAGCTTCAGATTCTCCGACATACTTATCCAAAATTTGTGGCCCATTGACTATTTTGGGCTCGCGAGCATTCAACATTTGCCCAATTTGACGGGCCATTAGAGTTTTGCCAGTTCCCGGCGGGCCATACAATAGGATTCCTTTGACGTGCTTACAGCCCAGCTGTTCGACGACTTCCGGCGGAAATACACGGGACGCGAACGCACGACGAAAGATCGCGTTGAACTCTTGGTCCAAACCACCGATGCCCATCTTTTGGAAGTCCCATTCGGGATTGATTATCGATTGACGAACGATTTTACTGTTTTTTTAATTTGAACATTTTAGAACATGTTTAAGTTTTTGGAAGGGGTGTTTTTTTACCCTTTTGCTTTTCCAACGAGATTTAATGATGAATTCTCCGCTTTTTCGAATTGAATTGTCGAGTTGCCTAAACATCTGCCCATTTTAACGCTGTAAGGTTTTGCGTTTTGCCCAGCTTTTATGGCGTTTATATCCGCAGCTAATTATTAAACGGTTAAACACGTTATTAATAACTAAATATTTTACATTGGTTATTATTAATACGAAATTAAATTCTTGAAATTTAATTATGACAAACAAGCGTCGATGCATCAATGCGTCCACCTTGCACTAAGACTAAATTTTTATATTTAATTATATAACAAATTAACTAAATTTTAAAAAGTTTATAAAATGACTAATGCAAGCGCTAATGTACTCAGCTTACTGTAATATCCAATACATTGTGTACAAAATACTACAAAATAAATTAAATTCAAAATTTTAGTAGAGGTGCACCAATGCACCCAGCTTACTGTAATATCAATTGTTTGTGTACAAAATAAATTAAATACCTAAGGGAAGAACAAGCGTTAATGCACCCTGCGTACCGTATTAGCAATTGTGTACAAAATAAATTAAATACTCAAGGTTAATGCAACCGTCAATGCACACTGCGTTTCGTAATATTCATTAATTGTGCATAAAATAAATTAAATACTAAAAGTTAATGCAAGCGTCAATGCACACTGCGTTTCGTGATATTCATTAATTGTGTATAAAATAAATAAAATATAAAAAGTTAGTGCAAGCGCCAATGCACACTGCGTACCGTAATATTCATTAATTGTGTATAAAACAAATTAAATATCAAAGGCTAGTGCAAGCGCCAATGCACACTGCGTTTCGTAATATTAATTGTGAATGAAATAAATTAAATATCAAAGGTTAGTGCAAGCGCCAATGTACCCAGCTAATCGTAATATTCATTGTGTATAAAATAATTTAAATATCAAAGATTAGTGCAAGCGCACCAATGCACCCAGCTTACCAAAATTACAATTGTGTACAAAAAAAAAGTTAAATATCAAGAGTTATGGCAATCGCCAATGCACCCAGCTTACCATAATATATATATATAATATTGTGTACAAATTGAGTAAAATGGCAAAAGTTAGAGTAGGCGCGCCAGTGCATCCAGCTTACCAATATAACAATTGTGTACAAGTAAATAAAATACCAAGAGTTAGTAAAACCGTCAGTGCACCCAGCTTACTATAACAATTATGTAGAACATACTAAAAAAAATTAGTCTAAATTCATTTCAAGCACCAATGCGTCTAGCTTGCCCAAACTATAAGTTAAATATTAAACACTATTTAGATAATTTCGTATAATAATAAATAATTGTGGGGATATTTTAATGTTTTTGGTAACAATTACCTTCTAGATTCTTAACAACAACACCTAACAACCGTTTATCACCAAAATTAAACGCAAGTTGTTGTCCAACTGTGAACGGTTGCGCTGCAAACTGTAGAATGAATTCTTTTGCCATCATATCCGAGTCCATCGGTTCCGTTGTTGTACTAAAAACGGAATAAAACGTAAAACGCGAACTATCGTAAAACGAGGGTTAAAAAAACAATTTATTAGACAAATATGTACCTTTTCTTCTGTAAGAAGTCAACTTCCAGTGTCATGTTCGAAATACACTCCAGATACTCCGGGGGATACGGCCGGACTCGAATCTCCTGATTGAGCGATAAAATCGCCCATTTCCGTTGGGGTAAACTGAACCCCACCTGCCCCGTTGGGACTTCAGGGTGGCATTGGGCGGCGAACATAAAATGCTGATTCGCCCCCGTCGAAACTTCAATATACCTTAAAATTAACGTTAATATAAATGATTTAATGACAGTTTTCCAATAAATTACTTAGCTTCATCGCGAAATTCGTTTGGATTGACGATAGCGCAATTTGTCAGTGACAATTCATCGGTGGGGCAACGCGTTGCCTTCATAGGCTTCGCCTCCGGCAGTGAAGGCGCCTTAAATAATTAATTAATCACAAATTAATCCATTTTCGCATTGACAACACATCACTTTGAAATAATCACAATAAACAACACTAAACTATTTACCATATTGTTGCAAATTCGCCTGCTTTATTTACGGAATTTTAAACTTTTAATATATATATATATATTATCTGCACTGCAGTTTTATCGCGAGTCTAACCAAAAAATCAATATTCAACCCTATGCCGTGAAGCTAGGTGTGTCAAATTTGACAGTCAATGCCAACTGTTACCAAAAATCTATTTATTATTACTGAAAAATGGTGAAATTTGTATTTTTAGAATGTATTAAAAGCTTTTTCACACGTATTTATATTGTGTATGACTCAATTTTGTGACTCAGTTTTATATAAAAATGATTTTATATGTTGGTAACGGTTGCCAACTGCTTGAAAATAAATAAATTTTGATTATTGTATCAAATTTGATAGCTAATGCCATCTGTTAGCAAAAATTGAATTCATATTAGTATTTAACTTCGAAATGTTAGTAATTGTTGCAAACTGCTTAGAATTGAACTTTTTTTTTTAATATTTCGCTAAATAAATTATAATAATCAACTATTATTTAATTTATACCTAAAAATGACCCTATTTCATGTTAAAATACCCGAATTTCATTAAATAATTGTATTTTTTATCGAATAGTTGCCAACTGCTAATAGTTAAATATAAATTTGATGTTTAAATTAATAAATCACTGAATTTAATATTTAGAATAATATTTATAGTAATTTTGCTCTATTTACTTTAATTTTAAATTCAATTTGTTAGTTAAAATTATTATAGAAATGCGGTAGTCAAAATGTTTTAAGCGATTCAAAAGTACCGCATTTAAATTTAAAATAAAGGTATAATTAAATTTTTGGCAATTTAAAGATTGAAATCTTAAAAAAAAAACATGTAATAAGCAAATAAGCATATATTTATTATTAAACAATTGACGGAATGTGAATTAGTAAATAAATATAACATTTAACATCTAAAAAAATCATCTTTGATATATTGCAAAAAAATCACAGATTTTGAAAATCAAATAAATATATTTCACAATTTAAAGCCGTTAATTACGTTAATCTTAAACCGTGGAAACTACACAAATTATACTTAAATTGGCAACACTGAATATCTTTTTTATACATATTCAGTGTTGCCAATCTGAGCAAATTGTGATTAAAGGTGAATTTAGCGTGTTAGATTAATGTAAAGAAGGGCCTAAACGTAGTGAAAAGTTAACAGGTACATTCATTAGCGACTTTTTCCCAGGCGGCCACCGATTTTTCGTAGTATTCAATTTGTTTTGTAGCGAAATCAATGAGAATCTTTTTCAAGCAAGTTTGCTTCTCGTGGTGCCATCTAGCGATGTCGCTGCGTAACGCCTCGTTAGCGCACTCTAGTCGGTCTTGGTATAGCTCAGCTTGTTTGATTAATTGCGGGATATGAACACCAAGTTTTTCGAGTTTTTGGTCACTTGTTTGTGACCGAAAAAGCGAAAAATGGGCCGAATTCGGCGGGTGCGTTGTATGGCAAGCCGATATTAGCTAAAATCGACCGTATTAAGGGTCACACATTTAAGTATTTTACTTTAAAAAAAAAAAACTTATAAATAATTGAAACCCGGTAAACGTATGTGTTGGCGGGCAGCGATGAGGCATTCACCGCCAACAATCTTAAGATAGGGTCACTATATAATTAATTAATTTTTTTGTTAAAATTTCGTATTTAACAGTTACACTAACGCATAAAAAGGATTCTTAAAGGCACTTTTAAAGCTTATACTGTAGATTAAAAGCACTTTTATCGTTTAAAACCGCCCAAAAAGTGCCTAAATGTTGCAATAAAACTCAAATAAAACGCGCTTTTGTCGTTTAAAACAATTCTATAGCGACAAAATATTCTTAAACCTACTTTTATAACAAAATAGTGCTTTTGAAGTATTAAAATGGACTATACTGTTGATTAAAAGCACTTTTATCGTTTAAAACCACCCAAAATGTGACTAAATGTTGCAATAAAACTCAAAAAAAAACGCGCTTTTGCCGTTTAAAATAATTTTATAGCGACAAAATATTCTTAAACGTAGTTTTATAGCAAAATAGTGCTTTTGAAGTATTAAAATGGACTATACTGTAGATTAAAAGCACTTTTATCGTTTAAAACTACCCAAAAAGTGACTAAATGTTGCAATAAAACTCAAATAAAACGCGCTTTTGTCGTTTAAAACAATTCTATAGCGACAAAATATTCTTTATAGTTTAAAACTACCCAAAAAGTGCCTAAATGTTGTAAATAAAAATTATATAGCGACAAAATATTCTTAAACCTACTTTTATAACTAAATAGTGCTTTTAGAGTATAAAACTACTTACGTTGTCTTTTTCGGACCGCTTTTTCATTAATTCCTCGACCGCGTTCTCATACACCAACTGGTAACAATCCCGTTTCGTCAAAACGTCTTTAACAACATCGATATACATTAAAAATTCCCGAATCGGATTCGAAACCAATTGCGGATGTTGTGCCACCAAATCGGTTTGAGCGATCGAAGTTCGCTCGACGGCGTTAGACATCGACTGCAAAAGGGGGGCCAGTTGGGGCTCCGAAGCGCCCCACCACGTTAGAATCGGATAGAAATTATTCAATTCCAATATATAGTCTTGTCGCTCTTTGTTTATCCGATTCGAGATTTTCTCGATCATAATCAACTTTTCGGTTAATGTTTGCAGATAATCCTTCGATTTTTCGAATTCGGTTAAACGATGCTTTATTGTTGTTACACCGGATATATTATTTATTGCGTCTGGGAGTTTTGCGATTGTGTTATTACGTTGCGATTTGCGATAAGTTACAAATTCCTAACAGAAAAATACGTTTTTTTTTAAATTAGTTAAGTTTCTCACTTAAACTAAACTTACCCCTTGCTTAGCAGTTAAGAACACTTTAAAATGTTCGTTACAACTTAAAATTGGATGTTCAACTAAGCGAAACGTAAAAATGTTTAATAATTTCATTCTTACAAGAATAAAGTCTTTCGAATATCGATCTAATTGGCCGATAAGACTATGTTTTCCTGGTAACGGCTAAAATATGCACAAAATTTAAAATAATTTAGCCAAAATCGCAAATATATATTTTAAATCCATAAAATTAACAAATATTGAACTTAGTCTATGATTTAAGCACTTTTTAGAACAAAGACTAACATTAAAATACCAAAAACTACATTAGAACTCCAGTATATTAAAAAAAAACTCACTGTAAAACACTTAAGACTAAATACGAACCTTATTTGAAAGCAACTCTACTTGTGGCTAAATTAGAACCCAATTTTGGAGTCGCGTATAAACAATATAACTATATCAGCACTAGAATACATTAGAAAACCTACTTAAGACGATGAGAAACCCATGTGATAAACGACGTTTTTCTGCGCCTTCACACAGCCCTTATTTTTGTTAGTATCGAATTTTGAAAAAATGTTCTACGTTTGGAATGAATGAAACTCTGAAATGATCGGATTAAAATTTTCAATTTTGGTTCCACTTTTTAAATAAAAATGTATAAATATGTCCAATTTTTAAACAATTCTTACAGATATATGTAAGCCAAATTCAAAAATCTAATCCGATCATTTCAAAGTTTGTTATTTCATTTCACATCATTGAAAATTTCAATTTTTTTCTATTTAAAACGAACTCCCTGTGAAGGCGCAGAAAAAGTACTTTTTCGTGTTATTTCTCTAAAATGTGTGACTGTTGCAGGGCGCCTCTATCGTTTATAAAATTAACTATATTGCTAGAAGTGAATTGGCACCGCCCAGTACAATATTTTCAAAAGTATTTATACGATGAAATATATTTCATAGACAGCATGTAGTATTTTGTTCTAATAAAATATTATACAATCGAGAATTATATAAGGTGGTACATTTGAATTTCTAGGGTCTTATTCAATAATGTGTTACACTAATTTTTTATAGGTTGAATTTAGAGGGTAGTTCATTATAAAATCCTCGCCCCTGAATTAATTATATATATATTTATTAAAATTCAGAGTGAACTACCCTTGGTTCAACCCTTAAAAATTGAGTTCGACAATCTATATATATATTGAATCAGATACAAGGAACTCTTGAGCGCAAGGAATTCAAATTGGCCATTCTTAATTTGCTAGTATTACCCTCTACCCTTAAAAGGACAAAATTAGAAGAATTTCTTAAATCTGAAATAATATTCGGCAATTCCGCTTAAAGTGAAAGTGACCTAGGAAATATTTAAGATGGGGTAGGTTTATCCCTTAAAAAATTGCCCCTCATATATGCATGCCGCACATCTATGTATACAAATTTGAGCTCAAGGAATTCAAATTTGCCATTGTTATCTTCCTTGGATTACCCTCTACCCTTAAAAGGACAAAATTAGAAAAACTTCTTAAATCTGAAATAATATTCGGCAATTCTGCTTAACGTGAAAGTGACCAAAGAAATATTTTAGAGGGGGTAGGTTCATCCCTTAAAAAATTACCCCTCATATATGCATGCCGCACATCTATGTATACAAATTTGAGCTCAAGGAATTCAAATTTGCCATTCTTAACTTCCTAGGATTACCCTCTACCCTTAAAAGGACAAAATTAGAAAAACTTCTTAAATCTGAAATAATATTCGGCAATTCTGCTTAACGTGAAAGTGACCAAAGAAATATTTTAGAGGGGGTAGGTTCATCCCTTAAAAAATTACCCCTCATATATGCATGCCGCACATCTATGTATACAAATTTGAGCTCAAGGAATTCAAATTTGCCATTCTTAACTTCTTAGGATTACCCTCTACCCTTAAAAGGACAAAATTAGAAAATCTTCTTAAATCTGAAATAATATTCGGCAATTCCGCTTAACGTGAAAGTGACCAAAAAAATATTTTAGAGGGGTAGGTTCATCCCTTAAAAAATTACCCCTCATATATGCATGCCGCACATCTATGTATACAAATTTGAGCTCAAAGAATTCAAATTTGCCATTCTTATTTTCCTAGGATTACCCACTACCATTAAAAAGACAAAATTAGAAAAATTACTTAAATCTGAAATATTATTCGGCAATTCCGCTTAACGTGAAAGTGACCAAAAATAAATTAGAGAAGATATTTCTTAAAGCCACCCCTCATATATGCATGCCGCAAAAAAAATTGAGCTCAAGGAATTAATATATATTCTTCCAAATAATTTATACAGCGAGCCGAAGATATTGGTGCCTATGGTACCTATATTTATTATATTATCATATATTTTTACTAATGATAATGCCCAAAACTGTTTATATTTTTTTGTTTATTTGTAATAGCAGGGTGCTTAGAATCCATGCATAAGAGCATGACTCACATTCGTCAACACAAGTAAATATTATTTTAAATCGCAACAATTACTACAATGTTCTATTTCAATTTTATAAAATTATGTGTTCACTTTGTATCTAGCTCTGTTAGCAGCAAGTTAGTTTTACATAAAAAATGGGATGACATGTTCTGGTTGAAGCACATGGAAGAAAAATTAGTTAAATTTTATACATATTGCCTTCTACCTGAGTTAGTAGATCCACGAATACCACGTAACGGACATATAAGGGATCCTGATTACATAATTGCAGCAATGCGAGAAAAAGAAAATAAAAAAACTGTTAATCGAAAATTATTTTAAAATTTCCATATAAGAAAAACATCGTAAATTTTTGAATATTTAAACATAAATATTGGGGTCCTATAACTCCGGGAAAATACGGGCGATAGGATTTTGACTACGGTCAAATTCAAATGGGATGCCAAAGAATATGTGAATACCATCTTTGGTTTAAATCGCTCCGGGATCTTCAGATCTTCCTGTATCTCAAATGGCTAAAAACGGCCCCATACATTCAGAGATGATGTGCGGCCACAAATTTCGTAGTAAAATGGTAGACCAATTATCATTCATATACATATCTATTCTGTTGTTATTCTTATAATATATAAAAAATATTATTTGTTGTAAATATAATTCTATTATTAAAATATGTGTTTTTTTTTTAAAATAATAAACGTATTTTTCAATATTGAATATATAATTCATTTTTCTGAAACTGAAAAAAAAAAACGTTCCAATAGTTATAATATATTGTATGAGCATTCTTGTTTATATATTTTAGAACGATATCGTTATTTGTATATGTAGAATAATAATGCATAGTTGTGTAAAAATCAGATACGAAGCATACGGAGAGTCAATTTAATTCTGAGTGTACTTTGTGCTCCCACTCCGTTGAGTGACCCACAACGTCACACAATTAGCACCGCCCAACAAGCTACACGTGCTATACTGCCCTAACACCCGACCCGTCCCTCACCTGCATGCAAGACGGGTTGCTCATCCTCTTAAGACCACTATTTGAAAGAAAGACTACGACTAAATTAGAACCCTATTTATAATCATATAAAACAAATTTAAGTGTGCATTAAAACAAGAATAAATTAAAAAATTCACACCATAGAGTACGTAAGACTAAATTAGAACCATATATAAGCACTAGAATACTAAAGACTAAATTAGAATCTAGTTGTAGACTGTTTACAATTCTAGGGCTACATTAAAACTAGAAAAAATTTAAATCTTCTCACACTTGTGACTAAATTAGAACTTTATTTGACGGTAAGACTACTTAGGACTAAATTAGATCCTAGTTTATAAACATTTAAAAATATAAAGGGTGTATTAATGTCGAAAATAATTAAATTTCGTACTATACAACGCTTAAGACTAAATTAGAACTTAATTTACGAGCTATAATACGAAAGACTAAATTAGAGTCTAGTTTCACTCATATAAAAACACATTAGATCTCAAGTATATTAAAAATACTTACTATAGAATACTTAAGACTAAATTAGAATCTTGTTTCACTCATTTAAAAACATAATGATTACATTAGAACTTGTGTATATTAAAAATACGAATATTAGAATACTTAAGACTAAATTAGAATCTTGGTTCACTCATTTAAAAACGTAAAGATTACATTAGAACTCATGTATATTAAAAATACGAACATTAAAATACTTAAGACTAAATTAGAACCTAGTTGTAGTCTGTTTAAAATTCCAAGACTACATTAGAACTCGAGTAAATTAAAAATTCGCGCACTTGTATGACTAAATTAGAACTTTATTTGCGGGCAAGACTACTTAAGACTAAATTAGAACTTGTTAGAAACTTAAATTTCACTGGAAATAAATTAAAATAAGGTGAATTTTAGTGAGTAAGATTAATTTTAGACCACTTACGACTAAATTAGAGCGTAGATTGACGGAATAGTACATGCAGGACTTACTGGAATTATATGTGTTGGATAACATTCGACTAATTTCTGGCGTAACCAAATAAAATCGTTATAACGTCGTCGCACAATGTATTCATTCTCCGTAAACTCAATTCGAGCGACTTTTGTCGTAATGCGAAACGTAATATACGTTTCTAGAGTGTCTAAATGCTTTTGGGGGTTATCAATTTTGACACAAAGGTCCGTATTTTCATCCATATTTAGCTCAGACAGGTTCTCCGTTTCTTGAAACGTTGAGAAACTGTCGATGCTAGGCGATTGCACCTGAATTAAATGAAATTATCAATGATTTTTGGAGTTGAAACTAGGTTAACGTAATTTTGGATGAAAATCGGAAGGGTGTTTTGAATTAAATTACCAGTGAATTGTCCATTGATGCACTGTTATTGCTTAAAACATCGTAATCTTGTTGGGAAATTGATGTTATTTGTTTAGATTCAGTTGTAACGTCAATCACAGCTGACGCCATTTTAAATTTGATAGCCAATGTTACCAACCACAGAAATACATAAATTATAGAATTTAATTATTTTAAAACGTTTATGATAAACTACACAGTTATTTCCTATTAAATTCTTTAGGCTAAACAATTCAGATAATTCTATCAAATTTAGTTATTTAGTAAATCAATTTATATAAAATAATATTTTAGTTGTGCCAACTATAGCAAAACAAAATACTGCAATAATGAAAACGGGCAACATTTACGACTAAATACACCTTTATTACGTACATAATGCAGTATTAGAGTAATTTAATTAGTTATAATTGATTATTACGCCTTGGAACCGATTATTTTCTGTTTCGGTTCAATTTAAAAAAAAAAAAACAATTTATTTCAGGGAAAATTAACAGTTTTTAACGGTTTCCGGTTCAGTCACACGTGTTTAATTATAAATCAAAAAAATTATTAAATTATATGTATTAAAAATATATTATATATTAAAATAACGGTTTCCAATTCAGTTCTGCCAACCATAGCAAAAATAAATATGCAATGAATAAAATAGCACCATTACTTTATTAAAACATTAGATAAAATACATTTTATATTAAAAAAAAACTTATAATTGGCACTTAGTGATTAATATTAATAAATTTTCAAAAATTCAACAATAATAATAGTTTTTAATTTAGCCAGTACGATCCTGTACGTTGGCAACGGCTTTAATAAGTTCTTTATAATAGTCAATGCCTTTCAGGAAGATATCTTTATGCAAATATTCATCATGATCGTGTAAAAGTACCGGGGTATTATTCATGGGGGAAAACCCTAGGGCAGGAATACCTAGTTCCCTGACATATCGACTGTCGGTGCCGCCAGGGAAAATTTGTTGCTTCAAGTTTAGCTTCCTGTAAATAGAACACGGTATTGTGACGTCACAACTATACCAACCGGCGGCCATTGTTGTCAACATTAAATAAATAATTAACTATCAGTGTTGCTAACATTAAATAAATAAACTATAGCTTAGTGGAATGAAAAAAAAAACAGTGTTGCCAACTATAGGCAACCACGAAATATATATTTACAATTTTTCGGCGGCTTCTTTGAACGCAATCCAATACGCGTTTGACGCGTCCAATTTGGTGACTTCGACTTGAGGCTCCTTTTGCTCATAATCAATGCGAATCCCTGATCCAGCCTCCTTACACCATTCATTCACCATTTCCTCAAATTGAGTCATATTTACTGTAACTGCAATTCGCACATCGAAAACTACGACCAATTCCTCAGGAACTACATTCGATAATACACCTCCCTGTTACGCCACAAGTGGTTAAACCGTTATACATAACCTCACAAATATTCAAATACGTAAAAATAGTCGATTATTATGATTAGGTTTTAACTTACGGATAATTTAGTTAAGTTTATAGTTGTAACATCTCCGATTGTAAACTTTGGGTTTTCTTCTAAACGTTTTTTCTCTTTGGCGCGAAAATCCATAAATTTGTCGATAATGTAGCGAACTTTCTCACCGGCAGTGTTATTATGCAATAACGAACCATGCCCAGTCTGACCAGTACAATGTATATACATATCTATCGATTTAAATCGATTTTTAATTTCTTTAAACATTATTGATTAAGTTTATAACTTAATTCTATACAAGGAACAATTATATTTCAAATATTAGCCATTTATCTATGCAATTCCGTATTTAAATAAATAAATAATTTAAACCAGTCGTAGAATTGTTAAAAACGGTCGAAATTAGTAACCGGTAACCTGGTTACTTATTTTGAGACTAACCAGTTGACCAATTAACCCAAAACAGGATAAAACGTTTAATTGCGATTACTCGATGAATATTTGATTGTCTGGTTAAAGGTGGTTAATATAACTGGTTAATCAAAATAAGTCTCAGAACTATTAAAAACAATCTTAAGTAATAATAAATAACCTGGTTACTTGTTTTGCGACTAATCAATTAATCAATTAACCGAAAACAGGACAAAAATAGTTAATTGGTTACTAGAATTGCGGTTACTCGATAAATAATTGATTATTTGTCTGGTTAAAGGTGGTTATTATAACTGGTTAATCAAAATAAGTCTCAGAACTATTAAAAACAATCTTAAGTAATAATAAATAACCTGGTTCCTTGTTTTGCGACTAATCAGTTAACTAATTATCCGAAAACAGGACAAGAATAGTTAATTGGTTACTAGAATTGCGGTTACTCGATAAATAATTGATTATTTGTCTGGTTAAAGGTGGTTATTATAACTGGTTACCCAAAAAAAGTCTCAGAACTATTAAAAACAGTCTTAAGTAATAATCGGTAACCTGGTTACTAGTTTTGCGCCTAATCGGTTAACCAATTAACCGAAAATAGGATAAAAACGGTTAAATTGTTACTAGAGTTGCGGTTACTCGATAATTAACTGGTAACAGTTGGTTACTAATTAGTTTAACGAAATATTAGAACTATTATAAACATTAGTAACCCGGTTACTGGTTAACTAACAAAATATCAGTTTGACCATAAAATAAAAATGAATAACCAGTAACTAGAGTTGCGGTTACTCGGTTAATATGTAGGTATCCGTCTGGTAACGGTTACTAATTAGTTTTTTGGAAATAACCGCCGGTTAACCAACTGTTTTAGAGGCTCATAATTGTTCCTAGTTCTAGAATTAGGTCAAAAACTGTCATAATTCTTACGCCAAATCGATCTTTCGCCATTAAAAACAATAAAATCATCTGTGGGACTAGCCATACCCTCATCTAATGCAAAACCAACATTTAATGCCCTAAAATCGGCGGTATGAACAAACTTTGCCATTCCGTCTTTCCCCCCCGTTTCCTCATCTATTAAAAATCATTTTAAATATTTAAATCACTAATTTAAATATTATATACTCAAATTTAGGCGCTGAGAACTAAAACTTATATTCGTGACGTCATTTAACACTAATAACATCATTCAATGACTGTATTAGAAACAAAATGGCGTCGTTAGAGCCAAAATAGCATCATTAGAGATAAAATGGCGTCAATAGAGACTTTTACTAGAGCGTCATTAGAGAATTAATGGCGTTACTAGAGATAAAATGACGTCACGTTAGGTCAAAGCGCTCTAAATTATAACAGTCCAATGATTAACCTGGCACAAAAGACAAATGAAGAGTTCTACGTAATTTAACGCCATCTAGTTTGAGTCGTCGAACTGTTTCTAGGTATTGAATACCGACGCATTTCATATCTTGCGCGCCGCGCGCGTAAATATTACCTTTTGCGTCAATTTCGGCGTCAAATGGCTTATAAGTCCAACTATCCTAAATATTTAGTTGGTAACATTGATTTAAAATATTAAAAACCATTTTTTAAAAGCATTTAATTAAAGTATTTAACAATCTAATGAATTCAAACAAATAATACTCCACGATGTTGTCGGCCATTTTGCTATGACGTCATCACTAAAGACCTATTAAATATAACAGGGAGGGTTTTTACGGGTTAAATATACCTCAAAAACGGGTACAACATCCATATGGCTATTTAGCATGATTGCCGGTAATGCAGGTTCCTCGCCAGCCCATGTTATTATAACAATTGGTTTGCCCGGTACTACAGAGTACACACGTACCGGCAAATCCAAATTTTTGGCCTGTTTTTCCAAAAACTCGACACATTTATCTAAAATTATTTAAATTCTACTAGAATTTACATAATTATACAAATAAATGATTACGTAAACAATTAAAATAAATAAAAGATAATTATCGTAATTAAAAAAAATAAAACTGCGATAATTATAATAAATTACGTCATAAATTTACTTAAATAATCTTAATTGCCTTAAGTTGTGTTTACAAATATTATATTTAAATAATTTATGCTATTTTAAATGTATTTAAATAGTAATTTAATAAATAAAACGCAAAGTTAGTCCAAAAACATTCAAAATTTCAAATAAACGCGCCAATTTTGCAACCCGCCAATGTCGCCAACCTTAGTAACAACAAATAATCCACGTGGCAGAAGTCACTAAACGTTGATCGAAGCGTAAATCGATTAAAAAAATCAATAATTACTCACCATAATTAACGTTTGGATGCACAGACGGTATTTTTAAGTATTCAACGAAATTATTTAATGCAATTTCGTTTAAATTCGACATTATTACGGTATTGAATACGAATTAATCACAAATATAACGTGTGTCGTTATGACAAACAGAATTGATTTCGTGTTAAGTTGGTAGCACTGCTGTCAACTGCGCGGTTAAATACGAAGTAAATTTAAAACAATCAACTCTAGTTGTTATATATGTATTTAAATGAACAATTATCTACTTAAAAACAAATGGAACGCAATTGTTATCTGTTATTATCTGTATTTTTGTTTGTTACTGTACTATTCAAACCACAAACATTGTTGTTTGCAAATATTAATCTTTCTGATAATGTCCGACAAATATTTACTCTATACCCAGTAGATTTATTATTTATTTAATTAATTTATACCAAATTTACGAGACTATTTTAATGAATCTATTTTAAAAACAATTTTTACGCATTCTTGAATAACTCAAAATATATTCAATTCCTCTAGTTTTAGAGACATAATTAGGTTTTTGAGCAAAAATGGCTCAAAATTGACTCCATTTCACATTATAGTGTTTAAAAATTCGTATATTTGCCCAATTAGCCTCAAAATATGAGCAAATATACTTAGACATGTCCTAAATCGACTAGTTTTGAGATCACAGCAATATTTTTGAGCATATTTGAGTTATGATCGCTCAAATTTCAAAAAATTGCAAATATTATTCATTATTTACAAATTTGTATGTAGTGGCCTAATTTTTTGCCCAATTAGGCTCAAAATTTGAGCAAATATACTTAGATATATCTAAAATCGACTAGTTTTGAGATCACATCGTAATTTTTGAGCATTTTTGAGTTGTAATCACTCAAATTTAGCTAAATTTTATAGGATTAAAAAAAAATTACAATTAGAATTTACAAATTTGAATGTAGCGGCCTCAATTTTTGAGCAATTTAGCTCAAAATTTGAGCAAATATACATAAATATATTGTATATCGATTGAGTTTCAAATCGTAACGATATTATTTATGGTTTTTGAGTAATAATTACTCAAAATTTACACAATTTTGAGTAAAAAATATTTAAGATATTTAAACTATATTTAGAGATTAGTAAAGTACTTGTAGTACTTTAGTGTAGTTTTAAGCGAGTTTACTTAATGTTTTGAGGCTTTTCGATTATAATAAAAATGAATACGGCCCTGTGGTCTGGTATTATACAAGCTCCAATTACGCGTCCTGAGTATCGATTTAAACTGTTAGGACGTAGTAACAAGAGTTGGGCACAAAAATGTTAAATTTACTAATAATAACAATATTATCTGTAATAATAACGAATGTTTTCGGTGGCGTGTTGATTTTAACACCGAAAAAATACGAGATATCTAGTTTAAAAGCGTTTGATGAAGTGTCCTACATAAATTTACAGCATAACTTTAAAAAATCGCGTATAATTTCATTTAAAATCCAGTCCGATCAACTACCGGATGAGTGCGAAGAATTAATAGACACAAAATTCACATCCTATGTACCAAATGTGGACTATGTTCCAGAAAATGTTATTGGTAAATGGTTCATTTCGGCTTAAAACCGTTTAAAATTACGAGAAAATATTTCAAATCATTATTTTATATGCTTACTCAGAGATGTATGTGTTTGTTTATTTGTTTCTATGTTTGTTTATATGTAAGTTTATATCTGTAGAACGCATTTAATATATATATATATATATATATATATATATATATATATATAATATATGTCTGTATGTGTTTGTTTCTATGTTTATTAGTCTATATTTGTTTGTTTTTATATTTGTTTAATGTTATATTTGTTTCTATGTCTATTTGTTTGTTTGTTTAAATGTGAGTTTATAAATGTAGAACGCTTTATATATATATATATATATATATATATATTAAAGGGTTAGAATTATTTAAAAACCTATTATATGTATGTATGTGTTTGTTTGTTTGTTTATATGTGAGTTTATATCTGTAGAACGCTTTATTTATATATATATATAATATAGTAAAAAGTTAAAATAAATTAAAAACGTATTATTTTATGTATGTGTTTGTTTATATGTTTGTTTGTTTCTATGTTTATTTGTTTTTATGTTTTTAGTCTCTGTTTGTTTGTTTATATTTTTTTTTGTTTCTATGTTTGTATCTGTGGAACGCTATATATATATATATATATTATATATATATAGAAAAGAGTTAAAATTAATTAAAAACCTATTATATGTATGTATGTGTTTGTTTATATGTTTGTTTGTTTCTATATTTATTTATTTTTATGTTTATTAGTTTCTGTTTGTTTGTTTTTATTTTTGTTTAATTTTATATTTATTTGTTTCTATGTTTGTTTGTTTATATGTGAGTTTATATCTGTAGAACGCTTTTTATGTATGTATATATATATAGTATAGGGTTAAAATTTATTTTAAAACCTATTAAATGTATGTATGTGTTTGTTTGTTTCTATATTTGCTTAATCTTATATTTATTTGTTTGTATGTTTGTTTATATGTGCGTTTATATGTGTAGAACGCTTATGTATCTATATATATTATATAGTTAATACATTTACAAAACTATTTCATAATAATCGTTGACTCATCGATTTTAAAAATCCATTAAAATAATATATCGATGACGAATGTACTATATATGATATGGGCACATGGTGCCCACGAGTTACCCTAGTTAAATAATATTAATTCTAGTAATGAAGCATGAAGGCAAAGAAAATTGCGCAGAAATAAAGAAACGTATTCGATTATTCGACTTCGACAACAAAAAAAACATCGTTTATCTAATCATGCATAAAACAAAACGCGTTAAACGAGAACTGGACGATCCAACAACAGAAACACAAACAACAATAACATCAACAACCCCCCAAACAACCAACACCCCATCATCACCGTCGCCAACAACACCATCAATCTCTTCGTCACCGTTTCCAACAACCGTTGATGAATCTACAACACCGATTGCGTCAACCGTTGCAGCAACAACGCAAGAAACTGCGAAAACGTTGCCGGAAAAGCCGGTTTTTAAGGAGCGACAAGCGATTTCTCCCGAAAAACCGGTTTTGTACACTTCGGACGGAAAAGCGATGCTGTACAGTTCGCAGGCACCGAGATTACTCATAAATGATACTACTTTTATTTTGGGACCCGCTACTATAGTCCGGATTGACGATCGAGCCGATTATTTGCGATTGGTTTGCTCGATTCCAGTCGAAAATGGGAAAATATCGCTTCGATTCAAGTGAGTTTAGAGTATTTAGGGATAATTGTACGGTATTCGATTAAAATACTTGATTATTCGTTTGTATACATGTTAATTCGATAGAATCAAAAGTCGATTCGAGTTTTATTATAATAACGCAGTATTATTTGATACAAATATTAAATCGATAATAATACTGGTTAATTCGATTAATATACTTGATAAATCGATTCGAGTTTTATTGTGATAACGCAGTATTATTTGATATAAATATTAAATCAATTAAAATACTTGGTAATTCGATTAATATACTTGATAATTCGGTTGTATCAAATATCAATTCGATTTTTATTACGATAACGCACTTATATTTAATATAAAAGTTGAATCGATTAAACTACTTGTTAATACGACTAAAATATTTGTTAATTCAATTAAAATACTTGGTAATTCGATTAATATACTTGGTAATTCGATTAATATACTTGATAATTCGGTTGCATCAAATATCAATTCGATTTTTATTACGATAACGCACTTATATTTAATATAAAATTTGAATCGATTAAAATACTAGTTAATTCGACTAAACAACTTGTTAATTCAATTAAAATACTTGATAATTCGATTAAAATACATTTACAATGCTACTTTTATTACGATAATGCACTGTTATTTGATATTAAACATAAATCAATTAAAATATTTGTTATTTCGATTAAAATACTTGGTAATTCGATTAATATACTTGATAATTTGACTGAATCAAATATCAATTCGATAATTATTACGATAACCCACTATTATTTGATATTAAAGTTAAGACAATTAATATATTTGTTAATTCGATTAATATACTTGGAAATTCGATTAATATACTTGATTATTCGAGTGAATCAAATATCAATTCGATAATTATTACGATAACGCACTATTATTTGATATTAAAGTTAAAGCAATTAATATATTTGTTAATTCGATTAAAATACTTGGAAATTCGATTAATATACTTGATTATTCGAGTGAATCAAATATCAATTCGATTTTTATTACGATAACGCACTATTATTTAATATAAAAGGTGAATCGATTAAAATACTTGTTAATTCGACTAAAATATTTGTTAATTCAATTATTATACTTGATAATTCGATTAATATACTTGGTAATTCGACTGAATCAAATATCAATGCGATTTTAATTACGATACAGCACTATTATTTAATATAAAAGTTGAATCGATTAAAATACTTGTTAAATCGAGTAATATACTTGTTAACTCGAATGAATCAAGTTGTGAATTATTAATTTTGATTGAATTACGAGTTTTAAGGATAGTACCGCACTATTATTTATAGTATAATCTTTGAATTAAGGCATTATTGAGCAATATTACTAATAGATTTCGTATTGTTATTGATTATTTATAGATTTCCAACGGATGGTGGTTATTGGTCACTAACGTCTGTCGAAGTCGTTGATACGGAGTTACGAGTTTATAATTTAAGTATAACTAGTGACGTCACTGCCCCTAGGTGAGTTTTATTTTATTTTTTTTAATGAAAAATAATTATTTTAATTGAATTAATTAAACGCTTTTAGGGGCTTTTCGCATCGATGCGGCGGCCAAACTATTTTTACTGATGGTTCGGTGAAATTAATTTTGTACGAAATGCAAGTACAACCGAAAACCGTAAATTATCGGTTCAATAACGCGTATAATTGCGTTCCATTTATGACCGGGCCGATTTGGTCGGGAATTTTCGTCACGTCGATCTTAGCGATTGGTTTAATTGTTGGATTAAGCGCAATGTTCAGTATTAAAACTATGGATAAGTTTGATAATGCGAAAACAAAACAACTTACAATTACCTTAATGGGCGAATAATTCTTGGGGTTCATCAGACCCCAGCGTATTTCTAATCCCGCTCGAAATGAAAACATTCGAAGGAAAATTCACCATTTTCTACACTGGGGTCTAATGAACCCCGTGTGTCATGGGTTATTGTGAATTATTATAAAAAATACTCAAAGTTATGTAAATATTTACGCGATTTTCACTATAATATGATTTTTGATCAATGAATAAATTCTATATATATATTATATTACAAATAATAAATTATATTTTACATTGTATTTATTAAAAATTAATGTTAATAAAAATTCTAATATATATGCAAATTAATCCTATGCGTAATTATTTGTTTTTCGTTAATTATATATATATATATATTTAATTAGTAAATAGAGTTTTGTGTGGTTTGGCAATACGATGGTAACCAGAGTAGTGGTAACTGGGTAACCAGTGGTTTATTTGGTGTTTTCGAACATACTGTAATGCTACAATAAGAAGAATAGGAATAGAATAGACACAGAATAGGAATAGTATTAAATTAGAAGAAAAAAAAACACAAATAAGAATAATATAGGAATAGAAATAAAATAGACACATACTAGGAATAATATTGGAATAGAAATAGAATAGACACAGAATAGGAATAGTATTAAATTAGAAAAAAAAAACACAAATAAGAATAATATAGGAATAGAAATAAAATAGACACATACTAGGAATAATATTGGAATAGAAATAGAATAAAACACAGATTAGGAATAGTATTTATATAGAAATACCTCTATTTCTATACCAATACTATTCCTATTCTGTGTCTTCACAGAAATGGAATAAAAATAGAACAGGAATAGTACTGGAATAGAAATAGAACAGGAATAGAAATAGAATACACGCAGAATAGGAATAATATTGTAATAGAAATCAAATACACGGAATAGGAATAGTATTATAATAGAATAGGAATACACACATAATAGAGCTAGAATAGGAATACGAATAAATAATAATTAGGGAATTTCGATTTAAACCGTAAATAATGTTACCTTTTTCCAGTTTCCAAACTATCCACAATGACTTTAGTAACAAATATCTTCGGAATCGATAATAATCTCCAAGTTAATGGGTTAAACATTGAACTATGATACTTCCATTCGACAGAAATCGCCTGGAAAATACACAAAATCGATTTTAAGTTCTAAAAACGACTAGAAAAATTGCTAGAAATAGTCTCGACATTTTTTAAAAATATACTAATAATTAAATGGGCATAAAAAATGTCTTAAACACATCTAAAAATATTCGAAACAAATAAAAATATCCGGGACACATCTAAAAATATCCTAATTGCATCTAAAAAATGAATTAAACACATCTAATAACACCCGAACTTCTACAATTATCGTTAAAATTGCTAAAAAAAAAAACATTAAACATATAAATTACTTTCGACGCATCTAAAAATATTCTAATATCTAAAAATAACGTTAAAATAATCTAAAAAAAATATATATAAATATATTTAAAATATCTTTACATCTAAAAATGTTAGTAAACAATTTAAAAGATGTATTAAACATATCCAAAAATATTCTAGCATCTAAGAAATGTATTTAACTTATCTAAAACGTAAACTAAAAATTTCCTCGGCATCTAAAAAATGACTTAAATTTATTTTAACATCTAAAACCTTGTTAAAAATATGAAAAACAAACGTACTTTTAAATCTTTGATAGTCTCAGCCGGTATAACGTATCGGTAAGTCATTCCTGGTTCATGATATCGTCCGGCGTTTAGGGGAAACCGGCCCGAATTGGGCCCATCCCCTTGCATATTGGGCCCAATTCTGGAATGGGCCGTAAACCATAGTTGCCCAATCTCGCCGCCGTGCAATCGAGATTCAGTCGTATTTGAAATGGTTACGGTTACTCGATAATGTCCACCTAACAAAATATATATATATATATATATGTTTGTCTGTTTATTTGTTTGTTTGTTTTTATGTTTATTAGTTTCTATGTTTGTTTGATTTTATGTTTATTTGTTTCTAAGTTTGTTTGTTTTTGTTTTAAGTTTATTAGTTTCTATGTTTGTTTATATGTGAATTTATATGTGTAGAACGCTTACGGCAAAACGGTTTAGTTGCCCCAGTGAACAAATACAATTGTAATTCCTCGTTTGGTCGAATAAGTCGACGATCGATCAAATTCTGGTACGATTTTCGACTTTGCATTCCAAATTTAACACAATGATGACCATCTTTTTCACATTGGATACAAGTTCCGTTTTTAAATGCCTAAAACATGTAATAAAAATATTCTAAATATCATAAATCAATTTAAAAACCACTTAAAATCCCTTCATACCGCATACGACGGACAAGTAATAGCAGCAAATTCGCAATTCGAATTAATACTCTCGGTAAAAAACTCATAACTCCTCACGTGATTGCACCCTAAAAACCTCCTCAACCCCTGCACGAAGCTCCCCTGTTCCGCCGAAATATACTCGATCATCGCCCGGCCGCATCCCGGTTGATCCGTGCCGCCATTCGGGTAAAAATCGACATGCCCGACCCGTTCGATAATCCCTAATCCGCCGTGGATGAATCCGTTCGCATCCGTATGGATTACATCCACAAATTTGGCGGCACTAGGCGATAATCGTACCGGTCGTGCCGCTCGCGCGAAATGCGGCTCTGCTGGGTCCAAACCCGTTATTCGGCCCAATGTTAAATTGAAATCCTGTTTATTTTTAGAAAATAAGCGATAATTTATGTAATTTTTAAGGGATTTTTAATTTTTAAAAGTGCTTTTAGAGATAAAAGGACAAGGCATTGAATGGCGCTAAGTACACTTCTCTATTATTTTTCATTCTCAAGTTATAATAGCCTAAAGTTACCCATATTTATTTTACTCTAATCGTAAAATTTTGAACAATTATTATAAACTTATTAATAACTAGTGTAAATTTCAAGCGATTTTAAATTTTTAAAAGCGCTTTTATAGACAAAAGGACGAGGAATTGAATGGCGCTAAGTACACTTCTCTATCATTTCTCATTCTCAAGTTATAATAGCCGGAAGTTACCCATTATTATTTTACTCAAATCGCAAAATTTTAATAATTATTATAAATGTGGCGTAAATTTCAAGCGATTTAAAATTTTTTAAATCGCTTTTATAGACAAAAGTACGAGGAATTGAATAGCGCTAAGCACATTTCTCTATCATTTCTCATTCTTAAGTTATGATAGCATGAAGCTACCCTTTTTTATTTTACTCAAATTGTATAATTTAAACAATTATTACAAATTAATTAATAACTAGTGTAAATTTCTAGCGATTTTCAATTTTAAAAAGGGCTTTTATAGACAAAAGTACGAGGAATTGAATGGCGTTAAGTACACCTTTGTATCACGTCTCATTATTGAGTTATAATGGCCTGAAGTTAGCTATTATTCTTACTCTTACAGAAGTTTGCTATTTTTTATACTCAAACCGTAAAATGTGAACTATTAGTAACTAATTAATATCTAATATAGTAATTAAACAATTTTAAATTTTAAAAAGCGCTTTTGTACGCAAAAGTACAAGGAATTGAATGGCGTTAAGTACGCCTTTGTATCACGTCTCATTATTGAGTTATAAAAGCCTAAAGTTTGCTATTTTTTATACTCAAACCATAAAATGTGAACTATTAGTAACTAATTAATATCTAATATAGTAATTAAACAATTTTAAATTTTAAAAAGCGCTTTTTTACCAAAAAGTACGAGGAATTGAATGGCGTTAAGTACGCTTTTGTATCACGTCTCAATATTGAGTTATAATGGCCTAAAGTTACCCATTTTTTCTTACTAAAAAAAATTGAACTATTAGTTACTAATTAATATCTAATATAGTTTGAAAGCGATTTTAAATTTTAAAAAGCGCTTTTGTAGGCAAAAGTACGAGGAATTGAATGGCGTTAAGTACACTTTTGTATTACTAATACTTTTCAAGTTACAATCATTTAAAGTTCCCCCTAAAAACCTACCTTTTGCAAAGCATACCCGATGTACCCAGACAAGTGCGCCCCCAAAGAGTGTCCAATAACATGGACATGGTCCAATTTCTTGGGTCCAGTGTGGTGAGAGATCATCTCGAGGAGATGGGCCATCATCGATCCAACCAAACGGATATTGGCGACAGCTTGGGTGTACGGGGGACTGGAGCCTCCACCCCAATCGCAGACAATCACCGAACATTCTTCGCGCGCCAGTAATTCTAGCCGTAACGTTTGAATCTAAAATTAAAAATATAGAGTTCTCCAAAATTTTGATTTCCGGAGTAACTTACCCATCTGCGGTCACCAGATTCTAGGTACCCGTGTGCGATTATGTAAATGGGTAACATTACATTCATTTCGGACGATGTAACGGTCATTTCATCGTCTAAATCGAAAACGAATGGCACCGAATCGCCCAAATTCTTGTATAACCAAAATCCTGGCACGATCTTCTCTGGAGATTCTGGAAACATTGAAACGGGACGGTGCTCCGATGTCCATGGCTCCGATATTGGGAAACATCCAAAGACGCCATAGCATTTGGTTGCATTTATTTCTAACAAACATTAACATGGACTTAATTTTAGAATGGCTATAAGTCCCAAACGGTTTGAGTTAGCGATATTTTTTACTCTTGCAAATCGATTTAGAATACGTTTTTGCTATCGTATTGAGCAAAATAAATCATTTTTGTATGCTCTATTTTTAACATGGACTTAATTTTAGAATGGCTATAAGTCCCAAACGGTTTATGCTAGCAATATTTTTTACTCTTGCAAATCGATTTAGAATACGTTTTTGCTATCGTATTGAGCAAAATAATTCATTTTTGTATGCCCTATTTTTAACATGGACTTAATTTTAGAATGGCTATAATTCCCAAACGGTTTGAGTTAGCAATATTTTTCATTCTTCAAAATCGGTTTAGAAAACCCTTTTGCTATAGTATTGAGAAAAATAATACCGAAAATAAATATTGTTAATATTTTCAATTTTTAACATGGGTCCAAAATTTTTTTTCTTTTCAAACCGGCTGAAAATAAGTTTCTAGAGTAATTAAATATCGGGGAACTCAAATCCGTTAACGGCGGCTCGATTCGATGCACCGTTTTCGAGTTATATGGAAATTTGCATTTTATCAACTTCAAAGCGCGCTAACAGCAATTTCTAACGGTTTTACACCACTTTAATTAGCATTTTTGGAATCAGCGTAGTCTAATTAATCTAAATATATGTCAAACTCAAAAATTTTTATGCGATTTTTTTCCCGAAAAAAATGGCAAGGGGTACCCCTTACCGTTTTTGCGAAAATCGACGATTTTCACTGTTTTTTCTCGCGGTTTGCTGTGGAGGTCGTAATATTATTCCAATTAAGATGAAAAAATTTGACAATATACACCAAATATAGGTTGTTTGACTGTTAGCGATATTTTTCACTGAACAACTTCGTTTTAGAATACCTTATTGCTATAGCATTGAGCAAAATAATACCGAAATAATAAATTTTACATTATCAATTTTTAACATGGAGTTAATTTTTATGTGGCTATAAGTCCCAAACGGTTTGAGCTAGCAATATTTTTCACTCTTCAATATTGGTTTAAAAAACTTTTTAGGTATAGTATTGAGCAAAATAATACCGAAATAATAAATTTTACATTCTCAATTTTTAACATGGACTTAATTTTTATGTGGCTGTAAGTCCCAAACGGTTTGAGCTAGCAATATTTTTCACTCTTCAATATTGGTTTAAAAAACTTTTTAGGTATAGTATTGAGCAAAATAATACCGAAATAATAAATTTTACATTCTCAATTTTTAACATGGACTTAATTTTTTTGTGGCTATAAGTCCTAAACGGTTTGAGCTAGCCATATTTTTCATTCTTCAATATTGGCTTAAAAAACCTTTTAGGTATAGTATTGAGCAAAATAATACCGAAATAATAAATTTTACATTTTCAATTTTTAACATGGACTTAATTTTTATGTGGCTATAAGTCCTAAACAGTTTGAGCTAGCCATATTTTTCACTCTTCAACATTGGTTTAAAAAACCTTTTAGGTATAGTATTGAGCAAAATAATACCGAAATAATAAATTTTACATTCTCAATTTTTAACATGGACTTAATTTTTATGTGGCTATAAGTCCCAAACGGTTTGAGCTAGCAATATTTTTCACTCTTCAATATTGGTTTAAAAAACCTTTTAGGTATAGTATTGAGCAAAATAATACCGAAATAATAAATTTTACATTATCAATTTTTAACATGGAGTTAATTTTTATGTGGCTATAAGTCCTAAACGGTTTGAGCTAGCCATATTTTTCACTCTTCAACATTGGTTTAAAAAACCTTTTAGGTATAGTATTGAGCAAAATAATACCGAAATAATAAATTTTACATTCTCAATTTTTAACATGGACTTAATATTTATGTGGCTATAAGTCCTAAACGGTTTGAGCTAGCCATATTTTTCACTCTTCAATATTGGTTTAAAAAACGATTTAGGTATAGTATTGATTAAAATTATACACGAAATAAATTGTATAAATTACCTTTGCCGATCATTTGATAATATAAAGTGTTAGATTCAATTGTTTCGGTTTCATTTGGGTTATTATGGGTCGCTAATAGGAAAAATGTATGCAATAACATGCCACTAGTTCCATTATTAAAGCTCAACATGTTCACTAAACACTTAAAACTCAACAAAAATTATACTAATTTATTTAAAACACAATTAAACTAATTATTTCACACATTAAAGTTTTTAAAAACCCCTAATATTAATTTTGTTAGACAACTAAAATGTATTTGCAACGTTATCGCGTGCAGACTGCTGTAATCGGTAGCCAATTGACGTATTTCACGGATATAATAAAAATGTGTTCTTCCTACACAGAAAAATGTTCGAATTTTATCGGAAGAAGTTATCGCGCAAAGTCCATGGGATCATATGTCAATGTTACGGACGTCCAGACATCGCTATCGAACCACGATCACTTTAAAACAAACAAACATCGATGAATATTGACGAGAAATTTGTTTATATTACGCGCATTTTAAACGTAAACATTGCGCTAATCGAAAACATAGTATAAATTGCGTTTAAATTCAATTTAGACAACTTAGTATATTTCTGAGCATTAATAGACTATTTTTGGGCACTTAGAATATTTTTAAACACTTTTTAAGACACTTGTTATGTATAAGACACTTGAAAAATATTTGTTGGACTCCTAAAATATATTTTTGAGACACTTAGAATATTTTTGAACACTTGTAATATATTTTACAAATTATTAATATGTTTGCGGGCACTTATTGGGCACTCAAAATATGTTTGAACACTTGTAATAAATTTCAGAGGTACATAGAATGTTTTTGGATCTTGTTAAACAATTTTTGGACCCTTAGAATACTTTTGAACACTTGCAATATATTTCAGAAATTATTAATATGTTTTCGGGTACTTGTGGAATAATAATTGGGCACTCAGAATATGCTTAAACACTTGTAATTTATTTCTGAGATACTTAGAATGTTTTTGGATCTTGTTAAACAATTTTTGGACCCTTAGAATATTTTTGAACACTTGTAATATATTACAGAAATTATTAACATGTTTTCGGGCACTTGTAGAATAATTATTGGGCACTCAGAATATGTTTAAACACTTGTAATTTATTTCTGAGATACTTAGAATGTTTTTTGATCTTGTTAAACAATTTTTGGACCTTTAGAATGTTTTTAAACACTTGTAATATATTTGTGAGACACTTACAAATTTTTTGATTGTTGGTAGACTATTTTTGGGCAGTTAGAATATTTTTGAACACTTATAATATATGTTTGAGATACTTAGAATGTTTTTGGACCTTGTTAAATAATTTTTGGGCTCCTATCATATTTTTGAACAGTTGTATTATATTTCTGAGACACTTAGAATGTTAACGAACACTTATATCCTTTATTGAAAATACGTCCAATAATTTTGGAGACTTCCATAACATATTTGAACAATTAGAATATTTTTGGGCAGTTATAGACTATTCTAATTGCCCAAAAATATTCTATAAGTGCCCGAAAACAATCTAAGTGTCCAGATATATTCTTTAGATATCCAAATATATTATATAAATATTCTACAAGTATCTAAAAATATTCTAAATGGCCCAAATATATTCTAAAAGTGTCCAAAAATATTCTAAATATGTTTTTAGTGGCTAAACACCGTAAAAAAATAATTATAAATAAAATATAAGAGTAGGGAGTCAAGGAGTACGCAAGTGCACCACAACAAACGCATAAAAATCCCTAAATTATATATATAGTTTTTTTTAAACCGACTTGGTAACAATGATTTGGTTTTCTGTTTTCTTTTATTTGTTTATAATGTACAATTATTTATAATAAATACATGATTTAAATTAAATAAATAACTAAACAAATATTTTTATGAGCATGGCAATTTAACAAATATATATATATTACAATGAAAATAGCAAGGAACGTAATGTACCTAACTTCACTTTAATGCGTAGAAACCATTTTTTTTAGGTTAATTTGTCTAAAGTGAGGTTAAGTCACATTAATGAGTAATATTGTACGAAATTAACATTTATAACTACAATATTTCGTAAATCGAGCCTTATTTTGTGGTTAAGAGTAACGAAATATTTTTTTTTTGTTACAGTGTTGCCAACTATTTAAATTTTTCACTAAAGAAAATTATTTCGTTTCCCATGTTTTGAAATATACAATAATAATTAAATTTATTTCGTTAATTGATTGAACCCAGCCGAAACATAACCTGAAAATCGTTAATTTCACTAATAATTCCGCCGCTAGAGGCGCTGTTGCTAGTTTTAACCTACGTTTTTTTTAATATTTTTTAAATAGTTTTTTTTTTGTTATTATTTTGTATATTCGTTGCACAATTTAAGTGTAAATATGTATTAGTCAATCACAATTATATTATAGTTTTTGAAAGAAGTATTTTTTTAATTAAGTGAACACTATTAAAGCATTTTGTTTGTGTGTGTGTGTATTTATATGTGTGATATTAGTAACGATTACAAAAATTATTAGTATTATTTGGTTGAGATGTTTAAATTGTTATTTATAACATGAAAAATCGTTCTAATTAATTGAACAGTTCAAATTTTACAAAAAAAAATATCCCTAAAGGCTTTGTTGATTAAGAGATTCAAACCAACGTGTAATATCACCCAGTTTTTTTCATGGGTGTTAAATATATTATTAAATATTTACAATTTAATTAGATTTTAAATGCGAAATATTTTATAATTAAAATTTGCAAAAAATTTGAACTGTTTTTTAAGAAATTCTGCCATTTTTAATATTGATATATTTTTTTTACTGCTATTTTTAGGGTTTTGCAATTTTATCACAATTAAAAATCTCCAATTCAGGATTTTTTTATTATATTTACAAAGTTTCATTTCAAAAATAGAAAAACTAAAATAATTATTATAGTTTTTAATATATTTGAATTATATATTTATAAAACAATGCAATTTTCGTAGTACTGTGAATATAATTAATTATAATTAATTTTTTTCAAATAAAATTTATTCAAAAGTAGTTTTAATTTGTTTAAAATAATTTAATATTAATTTAAAAGTATTAATATAATTTTAATAGTGCTTTTAAGTCTAAAAAAATATATTAAATTCGGGTATTTCAGTTTAACCATTAAAAAAACAGTACATAACCTCAAATATACTGATATTAATTTATAAAACCGCTTTAAAGTGTATAAAAGTACTTTAATTAAATAAATAATGATTAAATCGGTCTAAATAAATAAAAATTTGCATTTTTTAAGTATAATCGAATAAGAAAAATGCACTTAACCTCAAATATACAAGTTTTCCCTTTAACATAACCTACAAATTGCTAAAAAGCAGGCTATTTATCTCTCTTAATGAAACTATGAATTTAGCAGCACCTACAGTTTTTTTTTAATTTAAATTTATTTATTACAATTAAATTTAAATTAATTATTTAAAAAAAAAATTATATTCTAAAAAATAGTCGATATTTTTCGTTTTTCTAAAAACAATCTATCAAAGTTGTTGTTGTTTTTTTTTCGTTTTTTTGGAAATATTTTTTGATTTTTTTATGATATGTTTATACAAACATATGTATATATATAAATAAGTTTAGATTTTTTATTTTTTTGCAATTTTTTTTGTTTTGGAATTCTTAAAATGCCGTTTCGTGGCTTCGTGTATAACAAAAACAGATGTGATGACTTCAGTAATTACATAATTTGGCTTAAATAAACAAAATTTAGCTAATTTATTAATTTAAAATGCAAATTGGAAAATTATGTAACAACTAACGCCATCTGTGAGCCATCTAGCTTAACAACCATTATTATTAATAACAATTGTCAACTAATAATAATATTTAATACTATATAAACAATAAGAACGTTCAAAGACAGTTAGAGATGTTTATAAATATTGAAATAGTTGGAGAAAATGTCGAAACATAACCTCAATAACAACAACAACAAATGATCATTCAATATGGCGGCCTAAGGGAATTTAATCCTTAAGTTACCAACATCAGAAAACCAAAATTAAATGAAATTAATATTAATTTGGTACGAAGATTAAATGTTACCAAATATAGTAAAGATTTATAACCCTAAATGAAAAATCTAGGGAATGTATGCCTTAAATTACCAATATTAGAAAAAACAATGCCTAGTAATACATTTTCAATTTAATTAATATTAATTTGGTTCAATGTAGCAAATGTTACCAAATATAGTAAAAATTATTACCCTAGAACTAAAATCTAGGGATTTTTCGCATGTGTAAATAATATAACAAAAAGTATAGGCCTATAGGCCGCCATATTGTTTTCCATTTGCATTGCGTAATAATTAACAAACATAAATCTAAAGGCGCATTTACATTAGATCACACTTATCTTTAGCGGCGTTCCGCGTTGTTTTACCACCAACCTGTAAACTGACATTCCTAGATTTCTCCAAATTCAACAATTCCTGAAATAATTGTTTAACATTATGGTTAGTTTTCGCGGAGGTTTCCATAAATGAAACGCCCCATGCAGTCGCTTCCGCCTGCCCTTCAGTCGCTGTCACTTCACGCAACTCTGCGCTTTCGTCGCATTTATTACCGACGAGCATTACGGGAATTTGCGTTAAATCGGGGGCGGGCCCCTTCAGTTCCTTAATCAACTAAAATAGAAATAATAGCATATGTTTCAATTTTATATATAATTGGGAATATCTCCAAAATGGGGAGAATTACGGAAAAATGTTAATAAGAATAATTGTAGCTTAGAATACGTACTATAACTTTTATTTGAAACAGTTTTACGAAAAATGCACCATTCTCTAGTAAAATGGTCTAAAAGTATTTTGAACTAGAATATATATGCAACCAGCAATACACGCATGTAAGTTGGGTTGCTGATTATAAGACAATTTTATTATATTATAAAATTATTTCAAAAATGGGAAGACTTAACGAAAAATGTTATTAATAACAAATGTAGCTTAGAATACATATTACAATTTTTATTTGAAACATTTTCCCTAAAAATGCCCGAATCACTAGCAAAATGGTATTTTCTAGTTTTAAACATTACGCGTTTTTAGAAAAAAATTAATAATTCACAAACGGCTCAACTTACAAAAAATTGTTATTTACCAAACTTGTAGCTAATAAAACGTACTATAACTTTTATTTGAAACATTTCGCCGAAATATGTATGGTTTAGTGTTAAAAGTGTCGTAAACTCACCTCCCATATAGGGCGAAGCTCTTCTAAGCTTTGCCTGCTCGAAACGCTATAGACTAATATAAACGCGTGGCCCTTGCTTATGGACAACCGCTGCATGGCCGGAAACTGATGTGACCCAGTTGTATCCGTTATTTGCAAAGTGCAAATATTTTTGTTACAGCTAATTACCTAAAAATGCCATTTTAACAAAATTGTATCACGAAATAAATATATTAATAGTAAAATAATAAAAAATATACTTACAATACAAAAAAAAAAACAATAATAGCAAAATTATAATAAATATATTTCAATAAATAAATAAATAAAAATAATACTTACACAAAATTAAGCACAATTAAAAACAATCACGTAAAAAAAAGCAAATCTATTAAAATAGTTTAATTTATAAGCTAATAAAGCTATAAATGTTTGTGTTGTGGTGTTTCTAGAAGAGCTAAGCGCAAATATAAATAAACAAATCGAAATGCAACCACTAAATATAATAAATGGCAAAAATAAAACACTTATATAAGTAAATATGTTTGTGTTGTGTTTCTAGAAGAGCTAGACGAAAATATAAACCAATAAATCGAAATAAAACAACTAAATATATAATAAAATGCAAAAATAAAACACTTATGTAAGTAAATATGTTTGTGTTGTGGTGTTTCGAAAAGAGCTAGACGAAATTATAAGCAAATTGAATTAAAGTAACTAAATATATAATAAAATGCAAAAATAAAACACTTATGTAAGTAAATATGTTTGTGTTGTGGTGTTTCGAAAAGAGCTAGGCGAAAATTTAAGCAAATTGAATTAAATTAACTAAATATATAATAAACTGCAAAAATAAAACACTTATGTAAGTAAATATGTTTGTTTTGTGGTGTTTCGAGAAGAGCTAGTCGAAAATATAAGCAAATTGAATTAAAGTAACTAAATATATAATAAAATGCAAAAATAAAACACTTATATAAGTAAATATGTTTGTGTTGTGGTGTTTCGAAAAGAGCTAGTCGAAAATATAAGCAAATTGAATTAAAGTAACTAAATATATGATAAAATGCAGAAATAAAACACTTATATAAGTAAATATGTTTGTTTTGTGGTGTTTCAAGAAGAACTAGACGAAAATATAAACAAGCAAACCGAAATGAAACCACTAAGTAAATATGTTTGTGGTGTTTCAAGAAGAGCTAGACCAAAATTAAACTTTGTTGCTATTGTTGTGCAATAACTAGTAGGTGCAAAAAAAGTGACTTTGGGGCCCTGGAGCCTAAGGGGCGCTCACCTGGCGATAGGTGTCCTCAATCGTAGGTATATAACTCTCCCGAAACGTCCCTTTCACGAACCGTAGAACCAACGAACTTTTGCCCACGCCGCCAGCGCCAAATACCACTACACGGTAATCGTTACTTTGCTCTGGCATTGTGACAAAACTTTTTAATGCCACTGTCACACAGTAAATTCACAGTAAATCCAACATTTTTCGCAAATAAAATGAGGTTATATCGTATTTGACACTGCACAAATGACAATGCATACTGTATATGCCATATTTTTTCGAATTTCTGGCAGTTTCACAACACAATCACAATGTTTTCGAACAGAATTATATGCTATTTTACGTGTTTATTACAACAAAAATATGTAAAAATAATGACGTCACATTCAATGCTAAAAAATATGTATTGATTGGCCAAATTGACATCGCGGCGACATCTCTGGGCAATACACTAAACTAACTAACTATTTTTAAATATTATTTCACGAGTTTTCCATAAATAACAATAAAAAACCTTCAATCTACTAATTTTTATTCATTTCCTTTACTTTTATACCCCTAGTGTTTATATAAACACATTAAAACATTAATTAATCAAATATCAAATTTTAATTTCGTATTATACAGTTTGTCACACTTGTACCCTGTATTACACAAGCGCAATTTATTTTTTATATTTATATAAAGGGTTTTATACCTCATTAGTTATTTAAATCACTTATTTCCATGAAAATAAGTGTTTATATAGCAAATAAATCATTTTTTAAAACAATTTTTGTAATATTTCAAATAGATAAGTTGGCAACAATCTCAGTTTGTTTCAGTTATAACTCATCTTTTCGCTCTGTTTACCCATGAGGCAGACTGAGCAAAAACATGAAGCTAACTGAGTTTTATTGTAAAAAGAATACAATTATTAGTCGTATTCCTTTTACAGACAATCTCAGCTTGTTTCGGCGAAAAACTCATCTTCTCGCTCTGTCTACGCATGGGGTAGACAGAGCAAAAACATGAGCCTAACTGAGTTTTATTGTAAAAAGAATACAATTATTGTGTCAATTTGTTATGACATTTGAGCCGTTATATATTATATTATAATTAATTGTGTGTTATAAATACGTAATAATTACGTATTTAAGTGTAGATAAGTGAATAATTGTAGTATATTTTGTGAATATAAGGTGTATGTAGTGAAAATGTAGCAAGTGTTTTATGTGAGGTTATGTTTGTTTGTTGTGGTTAACATAATTGTGTAAATTGTTTAAAATGGATCGTGGGAAGTCTTCGTCGTCGTCTCGAGGCGCTAAGAGTAAAATAACGCAATATCCGCCTGATATTTTTGCGTTAGGCTCAAAACCGACGAGTTCTCGCGATAGCGACGTGAAAAAACATTCTCAACACAAATCCAGCTCAAGCAGCAGCAAAGGTATTTTTATAAAAAGTTTTATAATTTTTTGTAGATTTTTTTGATATAAAATAAGTTTAGGTACAACGCACCTATGCGTTCAGCTCGCCTTATAAGTAATATATGCGATATGCGAGCAGCTTTATTTAATTATTATGCCCTTTTGGTTATCAATTTGAGCAAAATGTTATAGATATAAAAAGTCTTACAATTTTTTTGTAGATTATTTTGATTTGAAAAAAATTTTTTTTTTAGTGCATATTTTAAAATGCAAAATTATAATATTTAATAATTTTTTATGGCTTTTGGGTTAACAATATGAAAAAATCTTGTTGGTATAAAATATCTTAGAATTATTATAATAGCATTTTAATTAATTTTATACGGGCAGTATGAAGGGGGGAAACTCTGAAGGTACCCGACCGATTTACACCAAATTTGCTACATATATAATTTAACATCCTATTTGCATCTGTTCGCAGTTTGAATCGAATCGCTGGTTTAGTTCCCGAGTTATAGGGCCCCAAAATTTGGAACCCCCCCTTAATACGGCCCTTACAAAAATAATTAAAACACTCAAAAATGCTACTAATTAATCTAAGATATTTTATATCTACAAGATTTTTTCATATTGTTAACCCAAAGGTCATAAAAAATTAAATTAAATATGCTTTTAAATTCCCCACTGGTGCCAACATAAATTTGGGGTGTTTTTTTTTGTGTAAGTTACAAGCGAAAGGAAACGCGAGCATTCATCGTCATCGTTGCCAACTGTGGCAACATCAAAAAAACAAAAAGTTGGCAACTCTGTCATTCGCGCAGTAAATGTCCCTACATCTAGCGCATCTGGGGGAATTTCTACAGACAGGGTTGCCACTAGTAGCCAATCGTTACCAACTGTAGAGTTCTGGGAGACATTCGCTATCGACTGTGAGCCGTGCGATTTGGTTGTAAATGTAGCAAAAGCCTGGGAAAACAATGATACCGATAAAGTTGTACGTATAAAGCGGCACATGGGTAAACCGCTTTATAGAGAATACATTTTGTTTTGTATAGGTTTCTTATTTGAGTGGCGCTGTAAAGTCGCTGCGCAATCAACGCTATAAACCAGAGAAAGTATTGTATTTAAGTTTGTTGTATTTGGCGAAAGCGCGACCGTCCCTGTTTTTGAATGATCACATTGTGAACGCGTTCGCTAGTTTGCTGCGGAGAGATTCTGCCGCGCATAGTTTTAAAAGCAAGGGGAATCCCGCGGTGCCAGTGCTATGCGCGAATTTGCTACTCAGAGCGCATATACACGTTCCCAACTGGCCGGAATTATTCGTTAGGGTAAGTTTACGGTATTTTTATTATTTTACATGTTTTCTGTTTTAAATATATATATATATAGTAAATTAGTCAACCTCATACGTAAGCGTATAGGTTACGTATGAGGGGTCTTCCGTCTAACTTCACACATTGTAAATACATATAGTAGAATAACCCAATTATCAATCAATACGTTATAGATTAGCGATCAACCTCACCTCAAATATGATAATTCACAACACACTTTTGTCACTCACAAAATCACTCTCAATACACGACCTATTTAACTGGCAGATACACTGTAAATGGTTATACGTTCTGAAATACAGAATTAAAGAAGACTGGTGTTTACATAATTACCTATTTAATAAACGGATATAGTTATAACACACATATTTAATACGCATCGTAACATATATAAATCTAAGTATATATATATATATATATATATATATATATATATATATCCCGTGGGGGCATGTGCCCATATCTTATACAGTCCATTCTGTATCGATATAATTTATATATATATATATATATATATCGATGAATACTGGCATTTATACGATATGGGCACATGTGTCCACGGGTTAACCTGTAGTGTATATATATACTAGATTATCTTATGGGTAACATGTGCCCATATCATATATCGATATAATAATGCATATTTTAATTTATATATATATCGATGAATACTGGAATTTATACGTTATGGGCACATGTGACCACAGGGTAACCTCTAGTGTATATATATACTAGATGACCTCGTGGACACCATGTGCCCATATCATATATCGATATAATAATGCATCTTTTAATTTATATATATCGATGAATACTGGAATTTATACGATATGGGCACATGTGTCCACGGGTTAACCTCTAATGTATATATATATACTAGATGACCTCGTGGACACCATGTGCCCATATCATATATCGATATAATAATGCATGCTTTAATTTATATATATCGATGAATACTGGAATTAATATGATATGGGCACATGTGTCCACGGGTTAACCTCTAGTGTATATATATATATATATATATATATACTAGATTATCTCATGGGTAACATGTGCCCATATCATATACAGTCCATTCTGTATCGATATAATAATATTGTATATTTTAATTTATATACATATATATCGATGAATACTGGAATTTATATGATATGGGCACATGTGTTCACAGGTTAACCTCTAATGTATATATATATACTAGATGACCTCGTGGACACCATGTGCCCATATCATATATCGATATAATAATGCATCTTTTAATTTATATATATATCGATGAAAATTCGATTTTATATGATATGGGCACATGTTTCCACGGGTTAACCTCCAGTGTATATATATACTATATTATCTCATGGGTAACATATGTCCATATCATATACAGTCCATTCTGAATCGATTTAATAATAATAATGTATATTTTAATTTATATATATCGATGAAAACTGGAATTTATACGATATGGGCACAAGTGTCCATGGGTTAACCTCCAGTGTATATATATACTAGATGACCTCGTAGGCACCATGTGTCCATATCATATACAGTCTATTCTGTATCGATATAATAATTATAATGTATATTTTAATTTATATATATATATATATATATATATATATATATATATATATATATATATATATAGATGAAAACAGGAATATATATGACATGGGCACATGTGTCCATATCATATACAGTCCATTTTTTATCGATATAATCATAAATAAGTATATTATAATCAATATATATATATATATATATATCTAGGAAAACTGGAATTTATATGATATGGGCACATGTATCCTCAGGCTAACCTGTAGAGTATATATATATATATACTAGATTACCTTATGGGCACCACGTGTCCATATCATATACAGTCTATTTTCATCGATATAATAATACATATATATAAAAATGTATTAAAAATCCCTAATTTTTTTCTATAAAAAATAACAGCTTTACGTAGACGACGCTCTAGGCGACCGAATCTGGGTGGACCACGAAGAGTGTAAAGGTTTTGTCGATAATATAATCACAGCATTCAACACTCGTATTCCGCCAAAAGCGCTCTTAACGCCAGAATTATCGGGCACACTTGGTAGCGCGAGAGATACGACTTCCTCCCCGATACCGTCGTCTACGTCCTCGTCAACCGCTGGCGACGACGACGGCGGACGCAACACCCCTGATCTACTGACTATCGCTGGTGAAATGCGCGAGAACGCAGATGTTCCGATTCAACAGCGCTATTCGCAATCGTATGAAGTTGTCGAGCAAATCGTTTTGGAGGCGATTAAAGAGCAATTGAATCGAAGCAGACAACCGCCAGATACAATTACGAGGAATTTTTTGCGCTTGTTGTCTTCGGCTTGCGGATTGGTTGAGGTGAGTATCGTTTAGAGCCTCATTTATTTGTTTGATTCATTTGAAGCCGATTGATAAGTCCTGTTTTAGGTTTTAAATTTCAAGCCTATTTCATATTATAATTTGATTTAATATCGTTTATTATTATTTTTATATTTGTTTCTCATTTATTTATTTATTTATTTAATTTGAAGTCGCTCGATTAGTCCAGTTTATCAACTGGACTAATCGAGCTACTTCAAATTGAAGCCGCTTTAAATTTCAAGCCTATTTTTTATTATAATTTAATTTAAATTCGTTTATTATTATTTTTATATTTGTTTCTCATTTATTTATTCAATTAATTTGAAGCCGCTCGATTAGTCCAGTTGATACTTGAAGCTGCATTAAATTTCAAGCCTATTACATATTATAATTTGATTTAAATTCGTTTATTATTATTATTATTTTAATATTAGTTTCTCATTTATTTATTAAATTAATTTGAAGCCGCTCGATTAATCCAGTTGATTTATAGGCCTGATACTTGAAGCTACTTTAAATTTCAAGCCAATTACATATTATAATTTGATTTAAATTCGTTTATTATTATTATTATTTTAATATTGGTTTCTCATTTATTTATTAAATTAATTTGAAGCCGCTCGATTAATCCAGTTGATTTATAGGCCTGATACTTGAAGCTACTTTAAATTTCAAGCCAATTACATATTATAATTTGATTTAAATTCGTTTATTATTATTATTATTATTTTTAATATTAGTTTCTGATTTATTTATTCAATTAATTTGAAGCCGCTTGATTAGTCCAGTTGATTTATAGGTTTGATACTTGAAGCTACTTTAAATTTCAAGCTTATTGCATATTATAATTTTATCTAATATCGTTTATTGTTATTTTAATATTTGTTTCTCAATTCAATTAATTTGAAACCGTTCGATTAATCCAGTGGATTTATAGGCTTGATACTTGAAGCCGCATTAAATTTCAAGCCTATTACATATTATAATTTGATTTAAATTCGTTTATTATTATTATTATTTTAATATTTATGTATTTGATTTATTTATTTGATTAATTTGAAGCCGCTCGATAAATCCTATTAATGTATAGGGTTGAAACTTGAAGCCGCTCTAAATTTCAAGTCTATTTCATATTAAAATTTGATTTAAATTCGTATATTATTATTTTTTATCAATATTTATGATTCTCATTAATTTATTCGATTAATTTGAAGCCGCTCGATTAATCCTATTCGTTTATAGGTTTGCAACTTGAAGCCGCTCTAAATTTCAAACCTATTTCATATTAAAATTTGATTTAAAGCCGTTTATTATTATTATTTTAATATGAATGTTTCTCATTTATTTATTTGATTCATTTGAAGCCGTGTTTTAAATCCTGTTAGATTACTGGCTTGAAACTTGAATCCGCTTTAAATTTCAAGCCAATTTTATAACATAAATTGATTTGAATGCGTTTATTATTACTATTATATTTAATAATTAAGTTTCTTATTTATTTAATTCAATTAATTTAAAGCCGCTTGAAAAGTCCAAGCCTATTAGGTTTACACTACTATAAATAACAAGTTTAATTGCATAATTGTTTTATTTTATTTATTTGATAAATTTGAAGTCTCTTTGCTACTTTAATAACCTGGTTGGTTTGAAAACCTAACGATAGTTTGATTAACTAAACGAAAACAAGCTTAAAACTAAAGCCGCTTAAGCTATATGACTTCAATTAATTATCTTAATTAATTGAATTCACCAAAAATGCATTTTGTTCCCTAAAGATTCGAATAATCGCCGTATCTCGGCTTGAGATGTGGCTCCACAATCCGAAGCTAATGCGGCCAGCCCAAGAACTACTGGCCTACCTGAGCTGCAACTGCGCAAGCGTAACCGCACGTGACATGGAGGTCACTGCGCACATTACGAAAATACGACTTAAAACTAAAGCGCTACTCAACGTTTACTTAAACTGTTTACGGGAATTAGTTATTTTACATCCGGATAATTTACCGTCGATGCTAAAACATACGATTTACAATGAATTATCGAATTCACGGAATCCGAATAATATGGCAATGATTACTGGCATGTTTCAAGTTACGCCGGAAGTCGCCGCAAATGTTCTTGCCGATATTTTCCAAGTTAGTATTATTTATTTATTCGCTGGTTTTATTAGGTGTTACCAACTTTAAAAAATAAATACTAGACATTTTTAGTTTTTTTTTTAGGAATTTTAGTATACTGTGCAGTATTGCTAACTTAAGAAACTAAATTAATAATTAAGAAATATTTTTTTAACTATTTTGTCTATTAACAAGTATAGGGGCACCAATGCCTACAGCTCACCATGTAACCTATTGCATGGAACAATGTACACATATGGAATTTTTTTTTGCGCCAATGCTTTCAGCTCGCCATATAACCTATGGGGTGAAATATATTATAAATGCATCTAGATTTTTTTTTTATTAATTGATTTTTTTAATAAAGAAAACCCTATTTGTACATGCACCAATGCCTTCAGCTCACCATATAGCCTAATGGGTGGCATATATTATAAATGCATGTAGATTTTTTTTAAATTTTAGTTATTGATGATTTTAATAAAGAAAACTTTTTGTACATGCACCAATGCCTTCAGCTCGCCATATAGCTTATTAGGTGGAATATATTATAAATGCATGTAGAATATTTTTTAATTTTAGTTATTGATGCTTTTAATAAAGAAAACTCAATTTGTACATGCACCAATGCCTACAGCTCGCCATATAGCCTAATGGGTGGAATATATTATAAATGCATGTAGAAAATATTTTATTTTTTTTACTATTGACGTTTTTAATCTAAAAAATAATTTTATTACCACTAATTATGTACATGCACCAATGCCTCCAGCTCACTATATAACCTATTAGGTGCAATATATTACAAATGCATGTAGAATTTTTTTTTAAGCCACTAATACCTTTAATGAAAAAAAAATGATTTTGGTATACACACCAATGCCTACAGCTCGCCTTATAGCCTATTAGGTGAAATATATTATAAATGCATGTAGAAAATATTTATTTTTTTTACTATTGACGCTTTTAATCTAAAAAATTTTTTTGTTACCACTAATTTTGTGCATGCACCAATGCCCTCAGCTCACTATATAACCTATAAAGTGGAATATTTTATAAATACATGTAATTTTTTTTTAATTGACTGTTTTAATGAAAGAAAATTATAATTACTAGTTTTGTACATGCACTAATGCCTTCAGCTCCACTATATAACCTATAGGGTGGAATATTTTATAAATTCATGTAAAATAATATTTTATTTTATTATTGACGCTTTTAAAGAAAACATAAAATTGTAACCACTAATTTTGTACGTGCCCTAATGCCTTCAGTTTGCCATTTAACCTATTTGGTGGTTTTATTACTGACGCTTAAGCTATTAATGCTTTTAATTCAGAAAACTTATTTATTTTTTAATTCAATTCGTTTCGTTTTATATTCAATGTTGCAAACCTAACAAAAAAGGTCCCCAAATGTAAATAAAATAATTTTCCCTTCCAGGAACTATTAATCAACAAAGACGACTACTTACGCTCGCTACGCGCTTTATTACGCGAAATCGTGCGCGTATTACGTTTCGACATAAACTTATTCGCATTCTGTCGATCGCTTTTACACGAACGCAAAGATATAACAACAGCGTTACGCGATTTCGATTTCCGCGATCGAGTCTTTCTAGGCATCACAGACCTTCTGTGCCTCTGCATGTTTTTAGGGGTTTCCCCCCAAGTCAAGGAGGCCGCCCAATTACTTTCGCGGGGGGACAAAAAAGAACTGGCTACGCTGCAATCGTACCAACATTTAGTCGCGAAAATCCAACAAGAAGCCATTACTTGGATTCATGAATCTGTATTACGGATATTTAGGCCCAATTTACAAGATTACGTTCACGTTTTACGCAAACTTTTGCTTTTGGAGCCGGCTGAAACTTATTATAAAATCGATACGTGGCCATCGGAGTCGGATAGGACTTTATTATTGCGATTGGCGAGTGAAGTTCCATTACTTCAAACAACTTTAATACGGGTTTTATTAATCGGTAAGTTTTTTAGCTCGCTGAAGTACCGAAAAAGCTAAAGCATTCTCGGATCAAAAAATGTTCTTAACAAAAAGTGTTTGTCTCGTCGTTCTGAGTCCAAATACATATATAACTTATATACTTGGTCGTTCTCTACTGAAGGTACCGGACCGATTCACACCAAATTTGCTACACATATTATTTAGCACCCCATTTGATTCCCCTCGCGATTTAAATATAATCGCTCGTATACGTCCCGAGTTATAGGGCCCCAACCTTTCCAACCCCCCTTAATACTGACCTTATAAAAATAATTTAAACACCCAAAAATTCTACGAATAATTCTAAGATATTTTATGTCTACAAAATTTTTTCATATTGTTAACTCAAAGGTCTTAAAAAAATATTATAATTTTGCATTTTAAAATACACCAAATTTGTGCCCTCTACTTTGAAGGTACCAAAGCGATTTGCACCAAATTTACTACATATTATATTTGGCTTCCCATTTGATTCCGTACGTAGTTTAAATCGAATCGCTCGTATACGTCCCGAGTTATAGGGCCCCTAAATTTCCAACCCCCCTTTATACTGACCTTATAAAAATAATTTAAAGACCCAAAAATTCTACGAATAATTCTAAGATATTTTATGTATACAAGATTTTTTCATATTGTTTACCTAAAGGCCATAAATAAATATTATAATTTTGCATTTTAAAATACACCAAATTGAAGGTAGCGAAGCGATTTGCACCAAATTTACTACATATATTATTTGGTTTCCCATTTTTGGATGTTTTAATTATTTTTATAAGGGTAGTATTAAGGGGGGTTGTACATTTTAGGGCCTTATAACTCGGGAAGTATAGGGGCGATTGGATTTAAATTGCGAACGAATACAAATGTGTAGCTAATTTGTTGTGAATCGGTCTGGTACCTTCAATCTTAGGAGCGACTGAGTATATAAGTTATATATATATATATATATTTGGAATCAGGGCGACGAGACAAACACTTTTTGTTAGTGACATTTTTTGATCCGAGAATGCTACAGACACACAGAATGCTTTAGCTTCTTCGGTACTATAGCCATCTAGTGTTATAAGTCCGATTTACACAGCAACATTCTATAGACGGATTCACACAGCACAAATTATGTTTTTTCGCTTAGGTGTATCAAAGGAGCATCCGTTAAGCGTTGTGGATTCTATAGATATTACAGACCAGTTGATTAAACGCGCCGCGCTATTACCGACTGATACTACACCTGGCTTACAAGCCGATAAGTTAGAAATCGTCGATTTTATTTTTAATCTAACTAGATACCACTACCCAGAGAACATTAGCTTACCGCCCGGGTACACTCCACCCGAATTAGCGATTTCTACGCTTTATTGGAAAAGCTGGATTATGTTACTAATGCTTAGCGCCCATAATCCAGCTACAATTGGGGCTTTAGCATGGAAAAAGTACCCGATGCTTCGTAATTTTATGGAAATGTGTATTACGAATCATTTCTCGTACCCCCCGCCCACTGTTACGATGGGCGAAGCGTTTGATGATTTGAAAAATAAGGAATTACAAATTGTCGCATTGGAACGGCAACAAATCTTAGAGTTTGAGTGCCACTTGGCGGCGCACAGCACTAAAACGCCAATAACTGAACAAAATAGTCTTTTATTGCCGCAATTAATCGAAATGAAACCGGCGGGGGAGTCGCGACAGCCGCCCCAATTGATTTTGGATCAATTGCAATCGCTAAACGCTTCGCATCGTATGGGCCATTTATTATGTAGATCGCGACATCCAGATTTCCTGTTGGATATCATCCAACGGCAAGGATCGAGCCAACATATGCCCTGGTTGGCAGATTTGGTGCATAACTCCGAAGGGGCACTAAGGTAAGTGTTTTTTACGAAGTAATTTGTATTCGTTTTCAACGGATATACACGTTTTAACCCTCCCTGAATTGAATGTGACTATTTTCGGAATTACATCTGTTTTAAAAATAAAGAAGCTAATTCGGTTGTGTGTCTGTAACATTCTCGAATCAAAAAATGTCCTTAAAACGTAGAAATATACCCAAATAGAAGTTTAATACGAAACAGTCGATCTTTTTGATTTATTTACTCGAAAACCAGAAAAGATAACGAATTCTACTTTACGGCGTTCGATTCCCGATAGTTTTAACTATATATCCTAATAGTTTCAATATAATTGAATAAAATGCCTAAAAGTTATTAAATAATGTCTTATAATGCACAAATATACTCAAATATTACTACAACATATATTACTCGATTTTTAATTGAATCTAACTCGAAAACTAGAAACGATATCGAGTTCTACTTTACGGCGTTCGATTCCCGATAGTTTTAACTATATATCCTAATTGTTTTAATACAATTGCATAAAATTCCTAAAAGTTATTAAATAATGTCTTATAACGCACAAATATACTCAAATATTACTACAACATAAATTATTCGATTTTTAATCGAATCTAACTCGATAACCAGAAACGATATCGAATTCTACTTTACGGCGTTCGATTCTCTATAGTTTTAACTATGTACTGGATTATTATTTAACAAAATTGCATAAAATACCTGAGAATTATTAAATAATATCTCAAAACGTAAAACTACTTAAAAGAAAATGCTGTGTTGGTCACAACCGATTTTTTTTATTATGTAATTTAGACCCAATCTACTTGAAAATTTCGGATAAGATAACCAAAATATAATCGATTTAATCCTGCAATTTTCAATTTTTTATCGATTAAGGTTCAGTTGGAAAAAAATCGCAAAGTTTGATTTTTTTGTAAATTTAGTAATCTGCCCGTCCAATGTCTGTGCGAGTATCTTTTAATATCCGGGATGAATCAATCCAGCGACAAAAACGAAAAGCACAAAAAGCAAGGGCAAGTATTAGCGCATTTACAAACCGTTTTATCCGATCCCGCGCAAGATGTGAACGCAGCGTGCGAAGTCCTCGAATATTTTCTTCGTCGACTCACCTCCTTGCACTTCGCCAGCCGCGTCCAAGCGATAAAAGCACTAAAAAGTGTCCTCCAAACTGTCATTGTCCCCGAAGACGAAACAATGGATGAAGACGCCATCGAAATGGCGCCAGATCTAGCAGACTATTGGCTCCTAAAACAAATCCCAGCGCTGCCACACTTCCAGTCTATCCGGCTGGTAATAGTCGGGTCATTACGGCAAGCATGCCAGGTCGAGACTGACCCTATACATATTTCGAGTTATATACATTTCCTAGCGCAACAAACGTGTAATGAGCCGCTGACGGACATGTTGGATTTGGTGTTGGATATGGCGCAGTTGATTGTGGAACGGAGCACTATTATTGCGGCAGTGTTGCCGATTTATGAGCAGGATAAGCGGGCGCAGTTTTGCACGCTGCATTCGCTCATGAGCATTTTTTGCGCGTATTTGCGCAAGGCGAAAGAGCCCAGGCAGAGTACGTATGCGTGGAGCGAAAGTCAGGATCAAGTTCTAATTACGTGGGCGTCTGGAGAAGAATGTACGATGCATATTTTAGTTGTTCACGCGATGATTATTTTGCTCACTCATGGGTCGGTAAATGGTAAGTTTTAATCGCTAAGTTGTATGCTCCATTTTAACATGGTCTTAATTTTAAAATTGCTATAAGTCTCAAACAATTTGAGTTAGCGATATTTTTCACTCTTGCAAATCGATTTAGAATACGTTTTTGCTATGGTATTGAGCAAAATATTATTTTTTTGTATGCCCCATTTTTAACATGGACTTTATTTTAGAATTATTATAAGTCCCAAACGGTTTGAGTTAGCAATATTTTTCACTCTTGCAAATCGGTTTAGAATACCTTTTTGCTATAGTATTGAGTAAAATAATAACGAAATTAAATAATTTTTGTATGCCCCATTTTTAACATGGTCTTAATTTTAAAATTGCTATAAGGCCCAAACGGTTTGAGTTAACGATATTTTTCATCCTTCATAATCGGTTTAGAAAACCTTTTTGCTATAGTATTGAGACAAATAATAATGAAAATAAATAATTTTCGAATTCTTAATTTTTAACATGGACTTTATTTTAGAGTGACTATAAGTCCCAAACGATTCGAGTTGGCGATATTTTTCACTCTTGATAATCGGTTTAGAAAACCTTTTTACTATGGTATTGAGACAAATAATAACGAAAATATATAATTTTTCCAATTCTTAATTTTTAACATGGACTTTATTTTAGAGTGACTATAAGTCCCAAACGATTCCAGTTGGCGATATTTTTCACTCTTGATAATCGGTTTAGAAAACCTTTTTGCTATAGTAATAACCAAAAAAGTTACAAAAATAAATAATTTTTGTTTTCACAATTTTTAACATGGACTTTATTTTAGAATGGCTATAAGTCTCAAACGGTTTGAGTTAACGATATTTTTCACTCTTGATAATCGGTTTAGAATTACTTTTTGCTATATTATTGAGTAAAATAATACCGAGAATGAATAATTTTTGTATTCTCAATTATTAACATGGTTTTAATTTTATAATGGCTATAAGTCCTAAACGGTTTGAGTTAACAATATTTATCATTCTTGAAAATCGGTTTAGAATACCTTTTTGCTATAGTATTGAGCAAAATAATAACGAAAATAAATAATTTTGGTATGCCCCATTTTTAACATGGTCTTTATTTTAAATTGGCTATAAATCCCAAACGGTTTGAGTTAACAATATTTTTCACTCTTCAAAATCGGTTTAGAATACCTTTTTGCTACCGTATTGAAGAAAATAGTAACAAAAATAAATAATATTTACATTCCTAATATTTAACATGGTTTTAATTTTAAAATTGCTATAAGTCCCAAACGGTTAGAGTTAACAATAATTTTCACTCTTCAAAATCAGTTTAGAATACCTTTTTGCTATAGTATTAACCAAAATTATATCGATAATAAATTATTTTTAATTTTCTACATTAATTAAATGAAATAAAAGTTTAAAAGAAACAAAATTTTACGACAAATTTGTAAATACGGTATTTCAGATCAAGAACTATTCGAGTCTCTGCTCGATTCTTGGTTCCCTTTGAACGACGAACCACCTAAAGCGTTCCTAGTTGACACCTCCGAGGAGGCGTTGTTAATTCCTGATTGGTTGAAACTGCGCATGATCCGCTCATCTGTGTCACGATTGGTCGACGCGGCGCTCGTCAACTTGGAACCATCCCAACTAGTTCTGTTCATCCAATCGTTCGGTATTCCAGTGTCTTCAATGAGGTTAGCGTATTTTCAGCGTATTTCTCAAATAATTTAATACGATTTAAATTGTGTATTTTAGTAAATTATTATGTATGCTGGATTTGGCGGTAACTGTCGATGAAAGCTCCGTGGGCGAAGCCGTTCTGGATAAGTGTTATATGGCTCAGCTGGTTGAGGTGCAACACCGACGAGGCGCCATTGGGGGCAACACATTCGTGCAGGTTCTCCAACTTATAGAACCAAAATTACCAGGTTTTTCTTTTTTTACTATATATATGTAAACATTGGACTCTGTAATACCTGTATTTCCCGTGTAATACCTGTATTTCCTCTGTAGTAGCAGTATTTCTTCTCAACTTCTTGTATTTTCTTTGTAATACCTAAATTTATCCTGTAATACCTGTATTTCCCCTGTAATACCTGTATTCCCCCTGTAATACTTGTATTTCCTCTGTAATACCTGCAATTTCTTTTAACTACCTTGTGTTTATATTGTAAGTTGTTATATTTCTTGTGTAATACTTGTATTTCCTCTGTAGTATCAATATTTCTTCTGTACTTCTTGTATATCCTTTGTTATACTTGTATTTCCCCTGTATTTCCTGTTAACTACCTAGTATTTATCTTGTAATACCTGTATTTTCCTTGTAATACCTGTATTTTCCTTGTAATACCTGTATTTTCCTTGTAATACCTGTATTTCCTCTATAAAACAAGTATTTCCCTTGTAATATCTGTAATACTTGCATTTCCTTTTTAACACCTTAAATTTCCCTGTAATACTTGTGTTTTCCTTGAAATTCCAAAATATTTTTCTCCTGTAATATCTCTTTTTCTTTTTAAATACCTGATATTTATCTTGTAATACCTGTATTTCCCTTGTAATACCTGTACTTCTACCGTAATACTTGTATTTCCTTTGTAATATCTTTAATTTCCATGTACTACTTATGTTATCCTTGAAATTCCTAAATATTACTTGTATTTCTCCTGTAATATCTGAATTTATCTTGTAATATCTGTATTTTCCTTGTAATACTTGTATTTCCTTTGTAATACATGTACTTCGTCTGTAATACTCGTATTTCCTTGCAATACCTTTAATTTCCATGTAATGTTTTCCTTGAAATTCTTAAATATTACCTGTATTTTTCCTGTAATATCTGTATTTATCTTGTAATATCTGTATTTCCCTTGTAATACTTGCATTTCCTCTGTAATACGAAAGCCACATACGTTATATTTCCGTTAATGTAGCCTCTTAGCTTTGAGTTACAAGATTAATTGTTTTTAGATGAAACTGAGATCGAAACTGGTACAGTTCGGCAACAATTACCAGTAGATTTAACAATAATCAAAAATCCGAATTCAATCGATACCGATTCAACAATCATTTTGTTGAATGCAATATTTTTGAAATTAAATTACGATGGGGATGTCGATAAAGAGTTCAGAATTTTAATAAAGGTTTGACAATAGTTTTAACAAATTTATTCGTTTAATAATCATTTAATTTTTTTTTTAAACAGAATTTATCCCAAGAGATTTACAACAAAAATTGTTTAAACAAACAAAATGTTCAAATAATTTTAGAAATATTAGCATTACATTTAAACTCGAAACAGTTTATGTATAATTTCGTTGAACAAGAAACGTATTCGTGTGTTTTGCTACGTTTAATTTTATCGACTAAAACTAACAACCGACAATTATTGGATTTAACTCGTGCCTTATTAGCGAAAATCGCTGATAAGAAGTCGTCAGTTGCCGTTATTTTAAAGCATTTTATACGCAAACAACAAATATTAACGAATTATAAAACCAATACTGAAATCGCCGAAAAGGACCCGATAGAAAGTAAGTTTATAATTTTTAATTTTAACGTTATTATATAATTTAATTAAATTGTTTTTAGTTTTGAAAAACACTGATTTGGTGTCGTTAGAACGAACTACTAAGTGTTTAGTGGAAAAGAGTCTGGAGAAATCAGATAATGTAAATTTAGTCAATTCTATGGCTAAATTATTACTAACCGACTATGAAAATAGTCGTTTTGAACGCACTGGACTTCTAGTGGACTGGATTGCTGAACTGGAAATGGAAATCATTGGGACATCGCCAGATTTACAGGTACCTTTATTCACTACGTCGCCCATTTTGAATTAAAATGGCCGCCATTACAAGGGAAATATTTATATGTATATATATATAGAATATTTTCTTTTTCTTAATTTTGAAAACAAAATGCTGGAGTGGTATACACTCGACATCCTGTCACTATACATATATATATGAATGTGAGTGTAGAACGCTTTTTTAATATGTTTCCACTATGGTTAATAATTGCAAGCAAAAGCTGAGGTGGCCTACACCCAACTTCCTTTTTATATATATATATAAACACTCAGGTGTTTGTATGTATGTATGTGTAGAACGCTGTGAATATATGTTTCTCCTATGATTACAATTAGTATTGCAAACAAAAGCTGGAGTGGCCTCCACCCGATTTCCTTTCCTTAGCTAATATATATATATATATATAAACACTCAGCTGTTTGTGTGAATGTATGTGTAGAACGCTGTGTTTATATGTTTCTTCTATTACTACCAGTATTGCAAAAATATGAGCTGGAGTGATCTACACTTCACTTCCTTTCACAATATATTATATATATATATATATATATATATATATATATAAACATGCAGATGTATGTGTTTGTGTAAATAAATGAATGCATGTGTAGAACGCTGTGTTTATATGTTTTTACTAAGGTTGCTATTAGTATTGCAAAGAACTGGAGTGGTCTACACTAGATTTCTTTTCACTATATATAAATATAAATTAATCTCAGATGTATGTGATTATGTGAGTATATGAATGTATGTATTTATATATATATATATTCTATTATGCTTACTACCAGTATTGCAAAAAAAAGTTAGAGTGGCCTACACTCGATTTCCTTTCACTATCTATATTATGTACCCAGATGTATGTGTTTGTGTGAATCTATGTGTAGAACCTCTTGTTTATATGTTCTATTATGGTTACTACCAGTATTGCAAAAAACTAGAGTGGCCTACACTCGACTTTCTTTCACTATTATCAGATGTATGTGTTTGTGTGATTATATGAGTGTATGTGTAGAACGTTTTGTTTATATATGTTTCTATAGTTACTACTAATATTGCAAAAATAAGCTGAAGTGGCCTAGTCTCGACTTCCTTTCACTATTAATATATATATATATATATATATATATATGTATGTATATGTATATATATATATATATATATATATATATATATATATATATATATATATATATATATATATATATATATGTTTTTTTGCTTTAAATCACGAATTGGTCAAGTTTGCAATTTACAATAATGTTATAGATGGAACTATTATTCGCGAAAAACCCGAAACTTTTGTCACAAAGCAAACACCAAACGTGGATGTCGTTTAGGCCGTATTTATTGACATTATTGACGCATCGAGTGAGTTGGCGAGCGTTACACACTTGCGTGCAGCGCTTATTGACCGAATGCGTCCTAAAATATGATCCGGCCGCCGTTTTAGACTTTTTGTGGGCCTTAACGTGCAACCCGAAACTGTGGCAGGGCCGCGATAAGTTCACACCCAAACATTACAAACCTGAAGATGTCCTACAGCTGGAAAACGAACAGGTATTTCTCAATATATGATTTCAACAGAGCGGTACATGACTAAACCGCTTCCTATAAACTATATTCTGTTTACTTGTAGATATATATGTTTATATGTTTGTATGTTTATTTGTAGATTGTCGTATTAGTAAGTTATATATTGCAAGAAGCAACCGTAGCGAATAATATCGAACCATTTAGTGACAAAAATTCGATACACAAAATCGAGCAACGGCTACCTTTGTTATTACAGTGTCTAGGCGATAGAGACAGCGCATTTTACAGTGTAGTGCGACATTTAGTCACAATTATGACGACAGAAACGATTCCTGAAGATGACATGGATATACAAGTAAGTTTAACTATGAAAATGGGGTGATTGCGAACATTTACTATAGTAATAGCCCGTCCTAAGACAGGCGTGCCTCTAGAATATTTAATAATATGCATACTTTCGGTATTATATACACTTAGATGTATGTGTAGAACGCTAATTTAATACTTGTTTATATATAATTGCAAAACAAATTAAACTAATAGATAAGTTTCTGATTGAAATATTTTAAAAATTGATTTAATAATTGATTTTTTTAATTTTTTTATTGTAGATAATAAATTTGGACGAGTCACTTACAGAAAAAGAACAAAATAGCAAAACAAAATCAAAAATAGCGGAAGAATTTTTAATTTTATTGTACATGCGTGTCCCAAAAATCATTCAATACATTCCATCCAGAGATCGTAAAGATATGAGGAACATATCAAAAATTACAGGTAAAAATCCATACAGAAACACTTTGGAACTTCACGAAAACACATAAAGTTCCCTATCATCCTTCAAAGCACCACTAATAATTATCCTAGAATTATCTACGTTGATTTGTAGAAAATAATTAGTCGGAACTTCACAAAAACTCATGAAGTTCCCTAATACCATTCAAAACACCAATAATAATTATACAAGAATTTACTGCGTCGATACGTAGAAAATAATGATTCGGAACTTCATGAGTTTCCTTCAAAGCACCACTAATAATTATACTAGAATTTTCTACGTCGATGTGTAAAAAATAATTATCCGGAACTTCACAGAACCCATGAAGTTCCCTATTATCCTTCAAAACACTACTAATAATTATTCTAGAATTTTCTACGTGAATGCGTAGAAAATAATTATTCGGAACTTCACAGAAACCCGTGAAGTTCCGTTTTACTCTTTAAAACACTAATAATTATTCTAGAATTTTCTACATCGATTATCGACAACATATCGCACGGTCTACTAACAGCGCTGGCTTCGACTCCAAGGTCGAAAGATTGGATTCGAAAATCGCAAGAGTTCGAGTTGCTAGCTCGAAAAATGGCGGCGGTACATCCGGCGCTAGTTCTGCGCCAGTTGCCAATGGTAGCTGCTAGTTTGAAGGGCCGGACTCACTTAGATTTCGGCGTTTTTAAATCGCGACATCATTTGAATTTGTTCAATCAAATTTTGGGCATTATTGAGTTGTTGCAACCGACTATTTTCGAGCAAGAGTACAGGGTTGGACTAGAAGGGATTTTAATGGCGTATTTCTCGTTATTTAGGGTTTGTTTTATTTTATTAAATAATTAGGACATTTTTTTTTATGTTATATTGTTTTAGTTCCATGGGCATGTAAAGGAATTACATACAATTTTGGGCAAATTTGTAAGTTTATTGCAAACTTATGTTGCCCATGATGCAACAAGGGCGTTGAAATATCTTCAGCAACATGCGCGGTTATTAAAGTAAGATGAATTTTTTTTTTGAAAATGTTTAATTATTACAAATCTAAGGCTATTTTTTTTTGTTTGGTCTTTTTTAGTCATTTACATTTAACTTATGTAAATATGCGATCTTTAAGTGTACTTATGTCGAGTATTTCATTGCCAAAAGACGATAATCCGTTAGTGGAAATGTGTGGGGAAGGGGGAGAAGTCCTAGTTGCTGTCGCTAGGGCCCTATCGCCGGAACCTATGCCCCCAAATTGGGCCAATTTGGTACAGAATATTGGGGTACTTCAAGATGACGGTAAGGATATATACATACATACATACACACACACACACATATATATATATATATATATATATATATATATATAGACCCAGGTGTATGTGTTTGTATGTGAATGAATGCATGTGTAGAACACGTTGTTTTTATGGTTTATAGTAAGCTGGAGTGACCTACACTCGTCTTTCTTTCACTATATATTATATATTTACTCAGATGTATGTGTTTGTGTGAATATATGAATGTATGTGTAGAACGCTTTGTTTATATTTCTACTATAGTTATTATGAGTATTGAAAAAAGCTAGAGTGGCCTACACTCGCCTTCCTTTCAATATCTATGTTATATATATACTAAGATGTATGTGTTTGTTTATAAATGTATATGTAGAACGATTTGTTTAGATGTTTCTACTATAGTTATTATGAGTATTGAAAAAAATGGAGTGGCCTACACTCGACTTCCTATATATATATATATATATAAACAACCAGGTGTATATATTTATTTGTGTGAATGAATGTATGTGTAGAACACGTTGTTTATATGTTTCTATGGTTATTACTAAGAATATATATACTAAGATGTATGTGTGAATATATAAATGTATGTTTCTACTATGGTTACTACTAGAGTTGCAAAAAAGCTGGAGTGGCCTATATATATATATGTGTGTGTGCGTGTGTGAATGAATGTATGTGTAGAACACGTTGTTTATATTGTTACTACTAAGCTGGAGGTGGCCTATGCTCGACTTCCTTTCACTATTTATATTATATATAAATATACTAATATATATGAATGTATATGTAGAACGCTTTAATTTATGTATCTACTATGGTTACTACTAGTATTACAAAGAAGCTGGACTTCCTTTCACTATATTATATGTATATATATATATATATATATATATATATATATATATATATATATATATATGTGTGTGTGTGTGAATGAATGATGTACAGAACACGTGTTTATATTATTACTACTAAGCTGGAGTGGCCTATACTCGACTTCCTTTCACTATTTATATTATATATAAATATACTCAGATGTATAAGTTTGTGTGAATATATGAATGTATATGTAGAACACTTTAATTTATGTGTTATGTATTTCTTATAATTTTAGAGCTTCCAAATATTCTGCAAGAAATTGAGCACCTTTCCAACCGTCGTCCAGCGTTATTGGAAACGATAATCAATCAATTGTGCCCGCTGATCATATCGTCGTGCAGTGCAGTCCGTCAGTTAGGGCATGTTTTATTATTACGATATTTAAAACATAATTCTTCATCGGTAGACTCGTCCAGTCCGATCTTATCAGCTGTTTTGCAAGCACTGGAATCACGGAACTCAGATGTTGTTAACAATTTACTAGACAAACTATCGGATTACATCGTTTCATTACAAGGTGGTGATTTATTCGTGGTAATTCGGTGTAACAGTGTAATATTTGAGGATTTTTGTGATGTTTCAGAACATGCGGTTCGTATTTTGGAAAAAGTCTTTGTTTTGGGCGTTAAATCGAATATAAATACGAGTACTAATATAATTAAAGCGATTAGTGTACTAAATATTCAATCTGGATGTTGAAAGGTAATTAAATTTATTATTTTTTGTTTAATTACTAAATATTTGTATGTGTATAAGAATAAACTGGTAAAATTAATTGTTTTTGTTTCCCTAAATGAGTTAATGGGAAAATAAAACAACGAAATCAGAAGAGTTTAACTTAAAAATAAAATAAAACCCAAATATTTAGACAAATAAAATGTTTTATTATTTGTTAAATTGCACAAATAAAATATATTAAATAATAAAGACCTATTAATATATATAATATTAATATATATAATATATATTTATATAATAAATTTACATTTGCTACAATGAATAAAAGTACAAATTATGCAAATGTTTTTTTTTTTTTATAAAAATGCAACTACATAAATTAATTTATCCCAACAGTGTCTCATATTTGATCAATTTTATAACATAATATAACAGTTATAAAATGGAGGTATACAACTGTCAGATTGATAATCAAAATGGCGGATACTCAGTATATAATGTGTTAGATTTTATGATATTGACAGTTTTACTGCTAGTTTATATGCGTAATAAATGTTCACATTGATAAACAAAATGGTGAACACTTAGTATACAATGTGATAGTTAATATTATGATTATGACAGTTTTAACGCTAGTTTATATGCGTAACTGTTTGATAAATAAAATGGCGGACAGTTACTTAGTTCACAATGTGAGTTAAGGCGAAAAATAGGTAGATTGGCAGTTTTAATGCTAGTTTATATACATAAATGTTGATGTAATGAAATATTCAATTTGATATACAAAATGGCGGACACTAACTAAGTTCCCAAAGTGATATAAGGCGAAATATAGTTAGATTTTATGATATTGGCAGTTTTAAAGTTAATTTATCTACAAAATTATTAAAGTAATAAAATATCCAATTTGATAAACAAAATGGCGGTCACTAACTCAGTTCACAAAGTGATATAAGGCGAAATATAGTTAGATTTTATCATATTGGCAGTTTTATAGTTAATTTATATACAAAATTATTAAATTAATAAAATATCCAATTTGATAAACAAAATGGCGGACACTAACTCAGTTCACAATGTGATATAAGGCGAAATATAGTTAGATTTTATGATATTGGCAGTTTTAAAGTTAATTTATATACAAAATTGTTAAAGTAGTAAAATTTTCAATTTGATAAACAAAATGGCGGACACTAACTCAGTGCACAATGTGATATAAGGCGAAATATAGTTAGATTTTATGATATTGGCAGTTTTAAAGTTAATTTAAATACAAAATTATTAAATTAATAAAATATCCAATTTGATAAACAAAATGGCGGACACTAACTCGGTTCACAATGTGATTTTATGATATTGGCAGTATTATAGCAAGTTTATATACATTATTCTCGAAATATATTTTTTTTCATATTGATAAACAAAATGGCGGACACTAACTCGGTTCATAATGTGATTTTATGATATTGACAGTATTACAGCAAGTTTATATACATAATTATTGAAGTAATAAAAATATTAAAATTGATAAACAAAATGGCGGACACTAACTCGGTTCACAATGTGATTTTATGATATTGGCAGTATTATTGCAAATTTATATATATATATTATTCTCGAAATATATTTTTTTCATATTGATAAACAAAATGGCGGACACTAACTCGGTTCATAATGTGATTATATGATATTGGCAGTATTATAGCAACTGTATATACATAATTGGTACAAAATGTTCATATTGAAAATCAAAATGGCGGACATTAACTCATGAAATATTAATATTTATGCGTTAGGACCGATTTTCCCTAACCTAAAATTACCTAAATCGTAAAAATTAGTAATTATTGTGAATATGTATTAACTTTGTCACGAATTCAGTCAAAACTAATTTCTAATATTTATAAATAAAATCGAATTCGATGAAAAATCAGTCATATAATATAAATTTAGTATTTAAATATACAAAATTCGTAATAAATTCAGAATATATTTTACAATAAATCAAACCAATTATATACATAGATTTATTTTATTACAAGACTGTTTTTGTAAAATGTTTCTTAAAAATTAATTAATTAAACTAAATCATTTCTAAGTATTTAAATCACTTATACATAGAAAAGGTGTAAAATACATTTTTTTTTTAAATTAATTTACGAATTATTATAAAGCAACACACGCTTAGGGCACAATGGTGATATATCCATTTTGTAACAAAAATATACTCGTTTTCAGTTAAGGCACGTTTATATCGGTAGAAATTAGATTTTTGAAGGAAATTTAAATTTTAAATTGGCAAAAAAATGAGATATTATTGTAATTGTTGCAGTTACAAAATTCCGTAAAAAACTTAACTAGAAATAAAATATCAGGCGAATTTTTGTGAAAACTTTAAATTCATATAAATTACTATAACTCCCCCCCCCTTTCCCCCCTGTTCAGTTCATTTCCCAACATCATAAAAATACCGCTTACTCGGTGTCGACGCAAAAATGCTGCTTCGCATAAGCGAATGTTCCATATTTGGAACATCCGAATTTTTTTCGCTCAAATCTCCGCCGGTAATGTAACCGGTGTCATGTGTGTTACCTTCTTTACCGACACTATCCTCGATATAGTTACCTGCGTCTTCTGGTGGCTCGACTTCGCAGTTTTGCAAAAACCGTGATTTTTCGCACGGAATTATTTGATCATCGGTTTCGCCCAATAAATTTTCGCTACTGAATTTAAAACTGTTGGATAATTTTTTGCGTTGCGATGTAAAGTATTTTGATTTTGGTGTAGTTAAATTTGAGATGTCCATGGATTCGATGTGGGTGGATGGGGGGTCGAATAGATTTCGGCGCGTTTGTAGTCGATTTGTGATCGATATTTGATTGTATTCGACGTCCCAATTACAGGAACTGTCCATGAATTCGTTTCCGCGCAACGGCGATTCTAAAATGCGCAGAATTAAATATTTATTTATTATTATTATTTAATTATTTTTTTTTGTTTACCGGATAAATCCGTCGAGTTTTGTGCGTGTATGACGTCATTTTCTGGCACCATGTTGAATGAAGTGTCCACACTCATGTGGCCGCTGAAATCGAGTTTTGCGAACGACTGATTCTTCGTCCTTTTCGACAAATAAACAGGCGAGAGGACGTTGTCGACGTTTTCGTTTTCATCGTTGTTTTGTATCACAGATCGAAATTGCATATCACTTAGGTTTAGAGTTAGGGAAATCGGTGAAATTTGGCAGTCGCTTAGTTTACGATGATTCGGCGTCGAATTGGAAATTGGGGATATTTCCAATGGGATCAATTCTGGGTTTGGTGATTCGTCAAAAGTGCGCTTGCGCTTATCGGTGTTGTCCTGCAATTTTATAAACGGTTTTCGTTGTATTTATATGACTATGTGCCCATATCGTATACACAGAATATACTTTACTTGAATCCACATCGATATAATAATAATAATATATATATATACTAGATTAATCCATGAATATTGTGCCCATAGCATATACAGTCCATTTTATCGTTATTTATATATATATATATATATACTAGATTAATCCATGAGTATTGTGCCCATAGCATATACAGTCCATTTTTTATCGATATTATATATATATATATATATATATATATATATATACTAGATTACTCCATGAGTATTGTGCCCATAGCATATACAGTCCATTTTTTATCGTTATTTATATATATATACTAGATTACTCCATGAGTATTGTGCCCATAGCATATACAGTCCATTTTTTATCGTTATTTATATATATATATTTAGTTATTAAAATATGCTTTATTATTTACGGATGAAAAGTGGACTGTATATTATATGGGCACATGGTGCCCACAAGGTAATTTAGTATATATGTACAGTAGAGGTTAATATGTGCCCATATCGTATAAATTTCAGTTTTCAACGACATATATATATATATTTATTTTTTTAAATATACTTTATTATTATACGGATGAAAAATGGACTGTATAGGATATGGACAAATGGTGCCCACGAGGTAATTGGAATATATATAAACTAGAGGTTACCCCGTGGACACATGTGCCCATATCATATACAGTCTCTGCTTCATCGATAGATATATATATATATAATTATTTAAATTACATTATTAAATCGATAAAGAATGGACTTTATATGATGGGCACATGGGATATATATATATTTTACAAACTTTTTCCTAATATGTATATGACTAGGTGAACCCGTAGCCCCTCTGTGCCCATATCGTATACAGTCTGTTATATATATATAAAATTATTAAAATATACATTATTATTATATCGATAATGAATGAACTGTATATGATGTGGGCACATGATACCCACAGGATATATATATATATAAATTTTACAAACATTTTTCATAATATTTATATGACTAGGTGAACCCGTGGCCATGTGTCCATATCGTATACAGAATATACTCCACTCCTCTCCAATATAAAAATAAATCAACATTTAGATGTATATAAATGTATGTGTAGAACGTTTGATTTATATGGTTATTTATTTATATATATATATATATATATATTTATATATATATATATATATATATATATATATATATATATATAAATCAACACTCAGATGTATATAAATGTTTGTGTAGAACGCTTTGTTGCGTAAAATATTTAATCATCCTTAGAGCCTAAAGGTGATAAATCCCTCTAAATAAATGTGTATACTTTTCAACAGAAACCAGTTTAAAAAATGATGTAATTTAAGTAAAATAATGTATTAGAGGCTCGATTCTACTTACCGCCATTATAGGAGAGCCAACTTCGGACAAGTCGGAGTGAATGGAGGACACAAGTGACACCTCCGACTCACTGGGCGACTCGAAACGGAACAATCGCCGACACAGCGACGAATTTAAATCGACACTTTGCCGCCGTTGGTCCTCTTTAAACGTAAAATAGGGCCGTAACGCATTCTCGACATCCTCGGGTAATTTTGGCGGTAAAGATAATATTGTTTGGGTCCAAACTAAAAACCCAACATTAAAAATCATTTGAATGACAACTGGAGTGGCCTGCACTCGACTATTTGTTTTATTTTGTTTTAAATTGAGGAAACGCAAAATAAAATGTTCAAAGGCGATTTTACAGTAAATGGTACATTTTTCAAAAAAACTTTTCAAACAAAAGTTGTCCGAAATTTTAATATAATCCACTTTTGTAAGAATAACTTTTTCTTTAACTTATCCCGTTACTGAGATAATTAGAAACGATTCAGAAATGGTCAAAACGTGTATTCCCGTTATCTCTTAAATACGAAAATGTTTATTATTGCACTACTTCCTTATATACATTCGTATAAGATAGTAAAAACCCTGAAAAATGAGTCTAAGAACAACTAAATTTGAAAATTGGCGCGCAAACAAATAATTTTCCCGCGCAAACATAATTTTCCCGCGCAAATTCTAAAATTCCCTCCCAAATTGAGACTTACCATTGCACATTTCCGGCGTTTCAGTCTCTATGTTATGCGGTGGCGACTCAGTTTGAGTCAATAAGGGTACGGGGTTCGATTCCTGGTTCCAAGGACTAGGAACTATATGTTTTTTGCTAAAAAATCTGGGAAATTTGTTCTTTTAGCTAAATTACACATTTAAACCATTTTCTATTATTTATCCATAGTTATTAAGCACTAATATAAGTGCTATAATACTTAATTCGTTTAAATACAATCATGTAAATATAGAAAATTGAAATTATTTGTTTACAATTTACGAATCAACTTGGTTTAGTAAATTTAGTACATTAGACAAATTTACTTATTTAATTCTTAGATGTTTTCTAACTATGAAGCACTAATTTAAATGCTACAATAGTGCATTCATTTAAAAACATAGAAAATTAGATTTCTATGTTTACATCCGTGTAACATCTTGGTTTAAGTAAATTTAGCACTTGAGACGAATTTATTTATTTAATTCTAAGTTGTTTTCTAACTATTAAGCACTAATTTAAGTGCTATAATAGTCAATTCGTTTAAAAACTTGATTTTTTGAAATTGAAATTTCTATGTTTACAACTGTAAAATAGATCGGTTTACCAAATTTGTATGTAATTTATGTAATTTAGGTATGAAGCACTAATTTTAGTGCTACAAAAGTTAATTTGTTTACATTTATAAATAAATTAGATCGTTTAAACAAATTTACATGTAATTTAAGCCATAGTCGTTTTAGGTATGAAGCACTAATTTTAGTGCTACAAAATCCAATTTATTTACATTTGTAAATATATCATTTTAACATATTTAATTGTAATTTAAATAGCGTTAGTCGTTTTTAGGTATGAAGCACTAATTTTAGTGCTACAAAAGCTTATTCGTTTACATTTGTAAATAGTTCATTTTAACAAATTTACATGTAATTTTAGTGCTACAAAATCCAATTTATTTACATTTGTAATTAGATCGTTTTAACAAATTTAATTGTAATTTAAATAGCCTTAGTCGTTTTCAGGTATGAAGCACTAATTTTAGTGCTACAAAAGCTAATTTATTTACGTAAGTTTTTTACATATTTAGATGTAATTTAAGCTCTAGGAATGTTTAGGTATAAAGCACTAATTTTAGTGCTACAAAAACTAATTTATTTATATTTGTAAATAGATCATTTAAAAAAAAAAGTAGATGTAATTTAAGCTTTAGACATTTTTGGGTATGAAGCACTAATTTTAGTGCTAAAAAATCTAATTTGTTTACATTTCTAAATAGATAAATTTAACTAATTTACATATATTTTAAGTAAGCCTTAGACTTTCTAAGGTATGAAGCACTAATATTAGTGCTACAATAGCTAATTCGTTTCTAAATGCATTCCTAAACAAAATTTTAAAAAATATATATAGTAAAAAATTAGTTACTTTTCGATTTTGGCTTGCACATGGACATCATCCTCCGAATTTGGCGGCTCAAATTGAGCAATAGTGCTCTCGTCAATGTGAGCAGGCCTCAAACTCGACACATCATCGATAGTCCACTTGAACTTGTCGCTAGTCCGCGACCGATCAACTTCCGTGAACACCGACGGGCTAATCCAATAAAAAAAAAACACTTAATTCCACCCCTAAAACACTGCTAAATATCAAAAAAAAATTACCTAAACACATGCAAATGTAACCGTTCGTTCATCGCGGCTTCAAACGGATTCTTTATTTTTAAAAAACGCGACGGGGGCGTCGTATGATTTGGCAAACAATAAAACGGGCTTGATTGCATATTTTTACGCGTAACACATTCACGAATATTCTCGAAAAACTTCGATGGGGTCTTATTAGGGCTACTTTGGTTATCCATAGTTTTAACCGTTAGAATTTAAATGAAATTACACACGAATTCACTTTATTTTACGATACACGGCTGCTACGTTTAATAATTAGTCGTTTATAATCGCGAAATCATTACTTTTATCACAGAAATTAGATGTACCGCGACAAAATACGAGACCTACCCCGAGAAAAACCGTTAACGTATTTTGCATTTGAAATTTCTAGTTTGAGCGCATATGACAACTGACACTCACCACGGTTATATTAGCGGCTTAAATCGGGTTGCTCAACCCGCTAAATTGAACTACATTAAGCTACTCTAACGCGGCGCTCACAGCGAACCAAAATCTCAGTAAGCTCATGTTTTTGCTCTGTCTGCCGCATGTGTAGACAGAGCGAGTAGATGAGTTTTAACGAAAACAAACTGTGATTGTATGTTTAAAAAGAATACGGCTATTAGCTGTATTCTTTTTGCACAAAATCTCAGCTAAGCTCAGCTTTTTACTCTGTCTACCCCAATGTGTAGACAGAGCGAGAAGATTAGTTTTAATCGAAACAAACTGTGATTGTGTATAAAAAGAATACGGCTATTAACTGTATTCTTTATGCACAAAATCTCAGCTTTTTGCTCTGTCTACCCCATGTGTAGACAGAGCGAGAAGATGAGTTTTAACCAAAAACAAACTGAAATTGTGTATAAAAAGAATACGACTATTAGCTGTATTCTTTATGAACAAAATCTCAGCTAAGCTCAGCTTTTTGCTCTGTCTACCCCATGTGTAGACAGAGTGAGAAGATGTGTTTTAACCGAAATTGTCTTTAAAAAGAATACGACTGTTGTCGAAGTTCTATTGGCGGGAAACAGCATATTTTTTATTCAAATATAGTTATAACAGCTAAATATGTAATATTGCCATGATGAAATGTTCTTATTTGCCATAAATAGTCATTATATGTGTCGTAAAATTATTTAGAATAGTAAATTAGAACCTAAATAGATGTTTATAGTGGTTAAATTTGAAATTTAAGCGCTAAAAACATCTATTTCATAACGCATTTATTATTTAACGACATATTTAGTATGTTTTAGGCACATACTTATTTTATTATTATTATTATTTAAATACAATTTCGCAACATAAGTCAAAATAATGTTTAATCATATTTTATAAATATTGCAAGTTTGCAATTTATATAATTGCACAACTAATTAGAGCAAATATCGTTATCAGTTTTGATAAAAATAATTAAATGATAACACACTACGTGTTAAGTAAATAAATGCAATTTAATATTATCTAAATATATATAAAATACTAGCAATAAATCAAAATTGTTTTGGGCGGGAAACAGTATATTTTGAATTAAAATACAGTTACGTAAGATATTTATAATGAAAAGGTGTTTGCGACTTAAATACTAACTATATATGCTATAAAATCATTTAGAAATAGTAAATTTGATGCATTTATAGCGCGTTTTAAGTCCAAATTTAAGCCGTATTCGATTTATACAAAATATCAGCTTGGTCATATTTTTGCTCTGTCTATCTCATGTGTAAATAGAGCAAGAAGTTGTAAGCTGAGGCTATTGTTTAATTTAAGCATATTTAGTTAGGCGAGAACACGATTGCAGCGTTAAAGTTCTGATCGGGTAATGTGTGCAAATGTAAACGTAGCATATTTTTTATAGCTGTCAAATTAATTCTTACAAATATAAAATGGCCTGACGTCGTGTATTAATAATATTTACAACCGAAAATATGAACTATATGTATATAAAACAGTGAAAACTACACGATTTAGCAATAAATTGAGTGGGAAAACAACATTTAAACTATTATATTGGGTTCAAAGCTGAGTTATAACCTAAAAATTTGTTTATTAAAAGTGCAATAAATTATATTTGTGTGTGTTTAAGTTGAATTTAAAGTGTAAATGTGCTGTGTACGATGTGTGATCAACCGAAAAAGGGTTCAAACACCGTCGAACAGCTGATCGGTAATATGACGGCTGATCTCCAAAACTCGGACGGTCAGTATATTCAGTTAGGGTTCACCCCGCCGCCCACCCCTAATGACCAGCACATTTGGTCCGAATACGCGAATCCTAATCCGATCCCGCAAAATCCGTTCGTGCCCCATTACAGTCCCCGTAATCCGGATAATCGATATGTCTCCCCGAATGTCTCTTATAATAATTATATCGCGCAAAATCAAATGTTTGTACCGGAAATGAATAATGGGTACGAAAAACATTTGAATTTACATGGCGGGAAAATTTTATTCTGCCCCGGACAACCCCAACAATATTTACCGCCAAATCCACCCGATTTACCCATGTATATGCCATGCTACGAGAACCGGGATCGGATGTTCGTTAATCCGGATTTAAATTTACAATTGCAACAAATGCAACAAAACCAAAATGCAGCGAATAACGATCCATTACTGTTTGAAAACGTTTTAATGCAGCAAAACCATCAAGAAGCATTAAAAAATAAGTTATTAATGCAACAAACTATGCAACCCCAAAATCGTACCCCCTTAATCGAGAATCTAATGACTAATTGGACCCCCAACCAAAATGGTACTTACTCCCCATTCGGCAACGTCCCTACCCAAAACCCCCAAACATATTTCTTAAAACCGGACGCCCCCCCCTCGCAACTCCCCCCACAAATCATCCCCGAGCCTATAAATCTCCCAAAAACCTTCCCAATTTCGCAAAAACCTACAATTAAAAAGCATAAACAAATCGCGGAAGTTAGACCGATGCGCCCCACTTATTCGGACGTCCTGGCTAAGTCCGTCCCTGCGCAAACCCCCCCGAAGTTGGATAAAGTTGACCCGAAGCCGAAAACGGCGAAAAAGTCGAGTAAATTCCCGAAAGTAGCGCTAAATCGGCAGATTTCGTCGAATTCGCCGGATACGGTGAAATATGCGGATAAATCGCAATCGGATCCAAAAGTTAACTTGAGCCGGAAGTGGGTATCGTTGGATGATGTAAACGAGGTGAATGCGTCGGCGGATTTTTTAAAATCGGATGATAATGGCAATGGCGCCAAAATTAAAAAAGCGAATAGGAAATTGGATGGCAGTGGTGCCAATGGTAGTAAAAATGACAGTACTACCAATATTGGGAATAAGATTAAGAAGACGTTTCATGATAACAACAGTTTGGGATGCCAGTGGACCGAATCGGAGGATTTTAATGAGAATGCGAAGAATGATGAGAAAAATATTAACAAGAATCCGAATAAAAAAGGTAAGTTTTTTTTAATATAGTTTTATTCAACATTGTTTATGCAGGTAAAACGCACTTATGCGTTTAGGTCGCCTTATAGTAATATATGCGATGCGCGCAGCGCTTTTTAATTATTATAGCCTTTTGGTTAACAATTTGAGCAAAATGTTATGGATATAAAAAGTTTTGCAATTTTTTGTAGATTATTTTGATATAAAACAAGTTTAGGTACAATGCGCACCTATGCGTCCAGCTCGCCTTATAAGTAATACAATGCGATACGAGCGGTTTTTAATTATTATAGCCTTTTGGTTAACAATTTGAGCAAAATGTTATAGATATAAAAAGTTTTGCAATTTTTTGTAGATTATTTTGATATAAAACAAGTTTAGGTACAACGCACCTATGCGTCCTGCTCGCCTCATAAGTAATATATGTAATGCGAGCGGTTTTTAATTATTATAGCCGTTTTGGTTAACAATTTGAGCAAAATGTTATAGATATAAAAAGTTTTGCAATTTTTTATAGATTATTTTAATTAAAAAAAAATTTTTTTAGTCCATATTTTAAAATTCAAAATTATAATTAATTTAATAATTTTTTTATTGCCTTTAGGTTAACAATATGAAAAAATGTTGTAGACATAAAATATCTTAGAATTGTTAGTAGAATTTTTAGGTGTTTTAATTATTTTTATAAGGGCAGTATTAAGGGGGGTTGTAAATTTTGGGGCCCTATAACTCGAGAAGTATGCGGGGGATTAGGTTTTAATACTTAGGGGATTCAAATGGGGTGTTAAATAATATGTGTAGCTAATTTGGTGAAAATCGCTCGGGTACCTTCAGAGATTAATATATCGAGGTTTTTGTTATTCAAATACTTCTTTTTATACTTTTCGTAAACAAAACGTATATTTAATACATCGAGGTTTTTTTGTGCTCAAAATTACGTATATTTCTCCTCAAAACAATTTTTTTTATTTAAGTTAAAATTCTTTCTTTTCTACATAACGTATAAGAAAGTAAACAATAATGTTTAATTTGAATTTGTTTAACTTTGCATTAAATTAAATCCAAAAGCGTTTTATCATTTTAATGAATATTTATACAATTAACAAACGTATATTTCTTAGCGAAGGAAATTCGATCGAATTCAGGTCGACAAAATCGTTTTGATCGATCATCGAGTGAAAAACCACCCGGAAGTGCAAAACGCAGTCAACGAATTCGCCGGAAAGATAATTATTCAGCGCTTGGTAAGTTAAAAATATTAAAATCCAATGTAAAATCTAAAAATTGTTTTTTTTTATCCGATTATTTAGGATCATTCGGACGAACCGTCCAACATTATGTTAGCCGGTGGTCAAAAGTGATATTCGCTTTTGTGATGTGGTTATTTCACTTAATATCCGATATTTTTATGATGAGTTTACATTTGGGGCGAGATTTGTAAGTTTTGAACTTAGTGCAATGTGCATTAGCGCTCAATAGTGATAAATTAATTTTAAACTGTGTATTTTGTGTGTAAATTTTTAGAAGCAAATTGCTTTTGGATTCGATTTTAGTGAATTCGAAATTGTTTTCACATAATACAATGACGATATTGAAACGTGTGAAAATCTTTACGAAAATCGCTACATACGTTGATAAAACGTTTGGGGAAACGCGTTGGGCGTTTTGGAATCGCGGTGAAAAAGAACGCAAAAATAATAGTAAACACGTTGATGGTCAAAAGTTCCTAAATTCGGGCCTAGAGCATAATATAACGATGCCAACAACAGGCGAAGAAGCCATGAAGAGATTATTAGCCTGTAAAGGCAAAGATCCATACAGGTATTTCATTTTTTTCACTAATTAATAAGTAACCCTTATCATGAAAAATGCTGAAATCGAGATTTCAACGGATATACACGTTTTGACCCTCCCTGAATTGAATCCGACTATTTTCGGAATAACTGTCGAACGTAAAATTGTAAAACTTCTAACTTAAGACTTGTATATGGTCTAGATGCGCATTTAATATTATTTAAGAGAATATTCAATTCGGAAATACATTTTTTGTCCACTAAAACGGCTGTACTTATGGCAAAACTAATCGTACTCGAGTGCAGGCCACTCCACTTTTTTTTTTTAGCTGTTTGTGTATCAATGACAGTTTCATATATTTGAAAATGCAAATTTATTCAATTATTACTGCAATAAACTGATTTATTCTAATTTTGTAATACATTTTTACAATTTTTAATATTAAATTTAATTTGTTTTTTATATGGCGAGCTGAAGGCATTGGTGCCTATATTTATTCAGTTATCGCAAAATTATAGTTTATTTGAATTAACTATGATTTATTCTAGTTTTTTTATTTTATTTTAATTTGTGTTTTTTATACGGCGAGCTGAAGGCATTGGTGCTTGCATATTTATTTAATTACCTCAAATTTATAGTTTATACGAATAAACTATGATTTATTCTAATTTTGTAATACAATTTTCAAATTTTTAATATAAAATTTAATTTGTTTTTTTTTATACAGCGAGCTGAAGTTATTGGTGCTTGCATATTTTTTCAGTTACCTCAAAATTATAGTTTTTTTCATAAATTATGATTTATTCTAATTATGTAATACATTTTTGCAAGTTTTAATATTAAATTTAATTTGTTTTTCTATACGGCGAGCTGAAGTTATTGGTGCCTGATATTTATTTAATTACCTCAAAATTATAATTTATTCGAATAAACTATGATTTATTCTAATTTTGTAATACATTTATTAAAAGATTAAATATATATATATATATATTTTTTTTTTTGTACAATTTTTAATATATAACTAATTTGTTTTTTATACGGCGAGCTGAAGTTATTGGTGCTTGCATATTTATTCAATTACCTCAAAATTATAGTCTATTCGAGTAAACTATGTTTTATTCTAATTGTGTAAAACATTTCTACAAGTTCTAATATTAAACTTAATTAATTTTATACGGCGAGCTGAAGGCATTAGTGCTTATTTTAAATAATTTCTAGTATTTTGGGTGTCCGTCCTGATTGTACAGACGATGACATCAAACGATATTACAAACGACAAGCGTTTTTAGTTCATCCGGATAAAAATCCACAACCGGGCGCTGAAGAAGCATTTAAAATACTCGTGCATGCATTCGACATCATTGGCGAACCAGTGAGTGAACATAACACCATAAAAACCCACAAATTTACTACTTCAATTATTTTAGGAACGTAGACAATCATACGATCGAAAGGTGGCAGAATCGCATCAAGTGGAGCAAGCGTGGAGCGAATTGAACGATTTACTGTCACAATTACACCAGAAAATGGAGTACGCCGCGAATACGATCCGTTGCACGAATTGCACGAAACGGCATCGACGCGTCGCCGTCGATCGGCCGTGCTACGCCGCGCGCATGTGCCAACAGTGCCGGATACACCACTCGGCCAAAGAAGTAATTTTTTTTATTTTTTTTTTAATTTAAATATATATATATATATATTTGTCGTTTAGGGTGATATTTGGGCGGAAGCGACGTACTTCGGATTCCTGTGGCACTATTACGCGTGTATGGATGGTGCAGTGTACGACATTACCGAATGGGCCGGATGTCAGCGGAAAAACTTGAAACATTTGCGACCGAATAGCCACAATGTCCAGTACAGGATAGTACTGGGCAAACAGGGAGGTCAGCCTGGTGGGGGCGGAGCCCCCGGCAGTGCGGCGGGGGCTGGTCACGGTAGGAGACATGGGAAAAACGGCAGCGGGGGTTCGACAAGGTAATTATCTTTTTTGTTCTACCTAGATTAATAATAGGCGAGCTGGGGGCTTTGGTGCCTGCCAAAACATATATATATATATATAAATTATTATTAAGAGTTTGTTGTCTACTGGGTTTAATAATAGATGAGCTGGAGGCATTAATGCCTGTTGAAACAACAATTTTTAATTATTACAATAAAAAAATATATATATATATAAACTTAGTTTGATAATAGGCAAGCTGGAGATATTAGTGCTTGTCAAAACTTCAATTTTTAATTAACATTACGATACAAAAGAAACAACAAATTATTATTAAGTGATTGTCATTTCACTGTTTATCAATAATGAAGTGAGCTGGAGTCATTGGTGCCAGCACTAATGTTTGTATAAATCAACTTTATGCTAGTGACAGAGAAGCAGATTTGGAGAGTTTTCTGAACAACCTTTACAGCCAATCAGATCTATCAGCTGCCGCCGGGACCACGCCCCCTGCCCAGGAAGCGGGCGGGGCTAGTGCAGCGCGGCTGCGCAAGAAGAACAAACGCAAGAAGTGAGACAGTCAAATCGGTTTGTGAACACACATCAAATATTGTAGTGACATTCTTAAGTTTTAAAAACAATATATTGAAATTAAGCTTTAAAATAAATCGTTCGTAAATTTCGTAATGTTTTTACGAAATAACGAACCACCTATTTTTAAATAAATTTATTTTATGCAATCGGACGCGTTACAGCTTCAATTTAATATAAGTCACTACAATTTTGAGGTTATAAATATGAAATGAATAAAAAAACATTTGAATGTTAAAAATAAGCTTTTCTAACTATAAGTGTAGCTATTTATTAATATTTTATTGTCAACAATTCAGCTAAATATTTTTTAGGGACATTTTGTTTTCATATTGTGTTTCTAGGTTCATTCATAAACTTGTTTTTTTTTCAGAATTAATAGTTTTACACTTATTTCTTCGTCATTAGCTGTATTCTTTTTACACAAAATCTCAGCTAGACTTATGTTTTTGCTTTGTCTGCCCCATGTGTAGACAAAGCAAGAAGATGAGATTACGTGTAAATAGAATACGGCTAGGTTGAATAATTTCCACATTTGTGATTTTGAAGATCGTGCCCGTACTCAATATAAATATGCATGAAATTTACTGTAATTTCATGCATATTTATATTGAGTACAGGAACGACCTTCAAAATCACAAATGTCTTGTTTAATTATTAACTAATTGTATTCAAACTGATACCCGCCCAATTTTATTTATTGCGTAATAAATAATATCAAATATATTTTTCATAAAAATAACATAATAGATAGTACAAGATCAACTGTTTAAGTTTGTACAATCACACAACAGATTTGAAGGTCGACCCCGTGCGCTATTTGAACATAATTCGAAATTATTTAATTTTTAACTATTTGACGATATAAAATATCTATATTTTTGCGCTACTAAATTAAATAGTTTTACTGTTCTAAAACTGTCCAAATGACTAAATTTAATTGGTTTTTAGATTTGAAAGTCGTGCCCGTGCACTATTTGAGCAAAATTCGAAATTAATTCATTTTTACCTATTTGACGATATAATATGTATATTTTTGCGCTAATAATTAATAATTAAATAGTTTTACTTTTGAAAAATTGTAAAAATACGTTAAAAAAATGTTTCGCGCGGTTATTTGTTTATTTAACATGTATGAATTTTAAATGCTCGAAATTTCGAATTATTATTTACGCTATAATTTTTACAATCTTGTGATACAAACAAAATCATACATTGTTAATTTTATATTCTTAATAACTCGACATTGTTTAGTAATTAACTAAAGCTTAATTTTAAACTGTAGTTTAAGTTTAATTTGTTCATAATTAATTTTATGATTGTAATAAAATGTCCGAAATAAATAAATAAATAAAAATAAAACGGGATTTCAGACAGATTTGAAGGTCGATTCCGTGCACTATTTGAACATAATTCGAAATTATTTAATTTTTAACTATTTTACGATATAATTTATATATATTTTTGGGCTAGTAAATTAAATTAAATAGTTCATTGTTGAAGAACTGTCCAAATGAGTAAATTTAATTTGTTTTTAGATTTAAAACAGATTTTGAAGGTCGATCCCGTGCGCTATTTGAACCTAATTCGAAATTATTTAATTTTTAACTATTTGACGATATGTTAGAGAACATAATAATAAATTGTAATGCCATCCATTGATGGCTAGATAATAATTAAAAACCGCTGTTCGCATCGCATTACTTATAAAGCGAGCTGGACGCAGGTAGGTGTGTTTTATTTTCTCATAAAAGTAAGTACAACATTCTACAACAATAAATAATAGATTATACAGCGAGCTGAATGCATTGGTGTTTTTTACCATACAATAATTTTATTAATAAGAGTTTAAAAATTAAATTTATTTAGTCATTTCCTCGTAAAAGTTGATATAAAAACACTGAATCAATAAATAATAGATTATATGTAGGGTGAGCTGAAGGCATTGGTGTTTAATTTTATTAATAAGAGTCTAAAAATTCAATTTCATTAAGTGTGGTTCATTTTCTTGTAAAAGTAAGTACAAAAGGCACTGAAAAGGGAAACTGAAATGAATATTTTAAATTCTAGATTAATAAATAATAGATTATAGGGTGAGCTGAAGGCATTGGTGTTTAATTTTGTTAATAAGAGTCTAAAAATTCAATTTCATTAAGTGTGGTTCATTTTTTTTGTAAAAGTAAGTACAAAAACACTGAAAAGGGAAACGGAAATGAACATTGTAAAATTCTAGATTAATAAATAATAGATTATAGGGTGAGCTGAAAGCATTGGTGTTTAATTTTTTTCATAAAAGTTTAAGCATTCAATTTCTTTCCGTGTATTTCATTTTCTCGTAAAAGTAAGTTCAAAAACAATGAAAAGGGAAACGGAAATAAATTCTAGATTAATTAATAATAATTTTACGTCGAGCTGAATGCATTGGTGTTTTATTAATATGAGTTTAAAAATTCAATTTCTTTGGTCATTTCCTCGTAAAAGTTGGTACAAAAACACTGAATTAATAAATAACAGATTATAGGGTGAGCTGAAGGCATTGGTGTTTAATCATATAGTAATTTTATTAATAAGAGTTTAAAAATTCAATTGATTTAGTAATTTTCTCGTAAGAGTTGGTACTAATACACTGAATCGATAAATAATAGAGATTATAGGGTGAGCTGAAAGCATTGGCGTTTAATTATATTATAATTTTATTAATAATAGTTTAAAAATTCAATTTCTTTATGTGTGGTTCATTTTCTCGTAAAAGTTGGTACAAAATAACTGAATTTATAAATAACAGATTATAGGGTGAGCTGAAGGCATTGGCGTTTAACCATATAATAATTTTATTAATAAGAGTTTAAAAATTCAATTTCTTTAGTAATTTTCTCGTAAAAGTTGGTACTAATACACTGAATCGATAAATAATAGAGATTATAGGGTGAGCTGAAGGTATTGGCGTTTAATTATATTATAATTTTATTAATAAGAGTTTAAAAATGCAATTTCTTTAAGTGTGGTTCAATTTTCTCGTAAAAGTTGGTACAAAATCACTGCATTAATAAATAACAGATTATAGGGTGAGCTGAAGGCATTGGCGTTTAACCATATATTAATTTTATTAATATGAGTTTAAAAATTCAATTTTTTTGGTAATTTTCTCGTAAAAGTTGGTACTAATACACTGAATTGATAAATAATAGAGATTATAGGGTGAGCTGAAGGTATTGGCGTTTAATTATATTATAATTTTATTAATAAGAGTTTAAAAATGCAATTTCTTTAAGTGTGGTTCAATTTTCTCGTAAAAGTTGGTACAAAATCACTGCATTAATAAATAACAGATTATAGGGTGAGCTGAAGGCATTGGCGTTTAACCATATATTAATTTTATTAATATGAGTTTAAAAATTCAATTTTTTTGGTAATTTTCTCGTAAAAGTTGGTACTAATACACTGAATTGATAAATAATAGAGATTATAGGGTGAGCTGAAGGCATTGGCGTTTAATTATATTATAATTTTATTAATAAGAGTTTAAAAATGCAATTTCTTTAAGTGTGGTTCAATTTTCTCGTAAAAGTTGGTACAAAAACACTGAATCAATAAATAACAGATTATAGGGTGAGCTGAAGGCATTGGCGTTTAATCATATAATAATTTTATTAATGAGTTTAAAAATTCAATTTATTTAGTCATTTTCTCGTAAAAGTTGGTATAAAAACACTGAATCAATAAATAATAGATTATAGGGTGAGCTGAAGGCATTGGTGTTTAATTAAATAATAATTTTATTAATAAGAGTTCAAAAATGTATTTTCTCATAAAAGTTGATATAAAAACACTGAAAAGAGAAACGGAAATGAACATTCTAAAATGGCCGCTGTTAATTTTTAGTGTCGTATTTTTTTAAAATAATATTTGTAATAAGAAAATAAAACGAAATAATTGTATAAACGTAATGAAAAACATTTATTTCAAATCATATAAATACAAAGCCTTAATTGCCTAACAAAGATTATACTTATTACTTAACTAACACACTATTCTAAAGCCCCCTCTAAGAAGCACAGTGAATCAGCATTTTCAATGGCGGCGTCAACATCCCGCTTTTGAACAGTCTTACGTTTTGCTTTCGCGGTATAAACGTAAGTCTGTTTCGATAAATTTTTCAAAAATAATTCCTACACACACACATAAAAAAACACCCATTATACTATTCATTCGAAACACATCCGGCAGATATACTCACAGACGCGCGTGCAATCAGAAACACAGCTTCTGAACTCGTCAAGTTTAAATCTGGGTCCATTTTCATCAGATTCTTGATCCTAGCCAGCGGGAATCGCGATAATTTCTCAGTGTGTAGTTTATCGGGACTACTTTGTTGTTTTGTCGCGACGACCGGCAATTCCATGGCGGCAGCAACATTTTGGTGGTCTTCGCTCAATAACTGCGCTATTAGATCGTCTTCATTCAATTCGGATTGGAAAAGGTCTTGTGATTCAGTCATTTTTAACAACGTATTAAAAATTCTATTTAGGTTAGGCGATTTGACAGTTTTATAGAGAAGTCTGCTTTAAATTAGAACATTTTAAGACGCGTTTACATCCTAATGCAAAAATCAGATTGAGTTCATTTTTTTAGAGTACGGGTACGACCTTCAATTTCATTACTGTTTATTGGTTTTTTAAAATATCAAGTATATTTATCACCAAAACAGCACATTACACACAATAAATCGTCAAAACTACTATTTATTCCACAAACGCACGTTCAATTCGAAAATCGGCTTCAAAACTCAGATTTAAATAATTTTTTTTTTAAGTACGGGCACGACCTTCAAATTATTTTTTTTAAACTAATAAGCGTTTTTTTTTTATTGTTTTATAAAATATTAAATATAGCGCAAAAATTGTTAAAACTACTACTTATTGCAAACGCGCGTGTGTGCGATCAGAAAATCGGCTTCAAAATTCAATTTAAATGTATGTTTTTGAGTACGAATACGACCTTCAAATTCGTAACAAATTATTTTTAAACTAATTTAAGCTCACTTCTTTAATTTATTAATTTATAAAACATTAATATATTTATCTCAAAAATAGAACAATACACATAATAAATCATCAAAATTGCTATTAATTCCAAAGTCATCAGATTTATATGAATTTTTTTGAGTACGGGTACGACCTTCAAATTAATTACTGTTTAGTTGAATTATTATTAAAATGCTTTTAAACTAATTAAAAATAATTTTTCTTTATTGTCTTATTAAAAATTTGTTAGAAAAATAGCACAATATAAAAAAAGCTAAACTATTTAAGTTTATTATGCACATTTTAGATAATTTGAGTATGTAAAACCGGCTTTTAATCAATAAAATAAATTATATATTAGATTTATGATTAAATAATGAATATTTTACCGGAAATAGATATTAAATCGTTCATTTATATTAAGTTTCATTAAAATGTAGCTTTTAAATAAATAAATTAAGTAAAATTGGATCGACTTAAAACTTAGCACGTTTATATAATATGCAAACTCGCATTGTAACTATATAAAAAGAAAATTCCTAACTTTCCTATCAATGGTTATTTCTAGTAACTTTTTTTATATTTTAATAACACAGTGTTACCAACTTTCGATTAAAACAATGTAATTTTTATTAAATTCTTTATTATTTAAAAATACATGAAATTTATTGGAATAACAAAATATTGTATTTATTAAGAGTTTGCAACAGATGTAATTATTGATTTGTATATATTGATTCCTTTTACAAATACATCTTTATTTATATATTCATCGTGTTGGTGCACCAAAATTGGTGTGTTGTTCATTGGTGAAAACCCTAGTGCAGGGATACCAACATTACGCACATAACGCATATCGGTCGCCGCTGGGCAAATAATTGGCTTTAGTTTTATTTTTCTGGAGAAAAAAAAAGTGTTTAAAATATATTTAAACAAAATCTGATGTGGCTTCACTCGTCTTTCGTATTTGTTTTCATTCTATATATAAATAGCGTTCTACATATATACAAATAAACTTATAAACAAACATATATATTCATATAATCTTCGTATGTAGTGTTTTCAATTTTGCAATATTGGTATTACACTTACGATTTCTCGGCGGCCATTTTGAACGCAACCCAGAACAAATTCGAGTCATCGATAGAAGTTGCGGGAACATGCTCCGATTTCAAACTAAATTCAATATGCACATTAGCTCCCGCCTCCTTACACCAATCATGCAACATTTGTTCAAATTGTACGATATCAACCGTAACAGCGATCCTCAAATCAAACGTAACTGTCAGATTTTCCGGCACAACATTCGTTTGAACGCCGCCCTATTACATAAAACTTAAAATGGCGCCACATACCAGACTAACAGAAAACTCACTGAAACTTTTGTTAAATTCACTGATGTTACGTTTCCGTGTGAGATCGAGAAATCTTTCGACGGATCCTCATCCATTTTGACCACTTCCTTCGCTCGTAAATCCATGAATTTGTCGATAATTACACGTAGTTTTTGGCCGGCGGTGTCTTTATATAATATAGAACCGTGCCCGACGTCCCCATGGCAATGTACAGTTAATTCTGACGAATTTCCATTATTTCATTGAATTTAATACAATAATTATCAATTTATTATTATGTTTTGAAGCGTTTACAACGATAATATTAAGTTATATTAATAATTTAGTGTATTTTAGTTCGTATAGTTGGTACAAGTCGTGTATTTTTAGTTTAAAATGGCGGTACTTTAGTTGCCGCCATTTTGATTTTAATATTGAAGCATTTTAAAAACTAATTTGAACTTTTTATTAATAATCTAGTGTGTTTTAATTCCTACAGTTGGTACACATTAACATATATTATTTATAATGTTAATACATTAATATCCGCCATTTTGATTTTAAATAATATTAATTTTAAACCATTTTATATTAGTTTTGAAGCATTATAAACGCAAATTTTAACTTATATTAATAATTTAGTGTATTTTCGTCCCTACAGTTGGTATAAATTGCATCTATAATCTTGTATTTTAATTTAAAATGGTGGTTTAGTTACCGCCATTTTGATTTTTTATATGAATTGTTATTATATTTTGAAGCATTTTAAAACCAAATTTGAACTTTTTATTGATAATCTAGTGTGTTTTAATTCCTACAGTTGGTGGACATTAAAATATGTTATTAATAACCTTATATTTTTAGTTATATTAATATGCGCCATTTTGATTTTAAATGTAATGTTTGAAATGATATATTAAATAATATTAATTTTGAAGTATTTTAAACGCAAATTTTAACTTATATTAATAATTTAGTGTCTTTTAGTCCCTACAGTTGGTATAAATCGCATCTATAATCTCGTATTTTAATTTAAAATGGTGGTACAATCGTTCCGCCATTTTGATTTTAATATTTATAATTTTGTAGTTGCAACATTTTAAAAGTAAATTTGAACTTTTTCAATTGATAATCTAGTGTATTAATTCCTACAGTTGGTAGACCTTTATATGTTTAGTTTATAATGTCCGCCATTTTGGTTTTAAATAATATTAATTTTAAACCATTTCATATTTGTTTTAAAGCATTTTAAAATTATATGTGTATAATTTAGTCCTGACAGTTGGCAAAAAAGCCTTTACATATTCATAACCTAGTTCTAGTTTAAAATATTGGTATATAAGTTTCCGCCATTTTATTTTACATTGAATGTTTTTAATATTTGCATAGTTGCGCCATTAATTTATTGTTTTAACGCCATTTGCTTTTTAAACTAGTGTTTAAAATGTTAGCCATTTTATAATTTGAAATATTGCGCCATTTAGTGTTATTAAGGTACATGTGTGTTATCGCCATTTTGTTTTTGAACTAAAAAGTGTTAATAGTGTCAACGCATATACAGTATTAGTGTATTTTGGTTTTATATGTTGGTATGTGTACGCGCGCCATTTGCTTTTTTAGTTTATGTTTATACTTACGCCACAATGTCTTTTCACCGAAAAACACAACAATTGCCTCCCCTGGGTCAGCCATGCCTTCATCTAGGGAAAAACCGATATTTAAATCTTTGAAATGTTGCGTTTTCACAAAGGCAGCCATTCCGTCAGTTCCACCGATTTCCTCATCTAAAAAGTCGGTAATATAGTAATTTTTATTATTCATACAATGTTATGTTGGTGGACCTGGCACAAAAGTGATATGTAGTGTACGCTTGAGTTGTACATTTTCATGGCGTAGTCGGCGTATAGCTTCTAAGTACCAAATGCCGACACACTTCATGTCTTGGGCGCCACGAGCGTAAATATTACCAAGTTCGTCTATATCGGCCGCGAACGGCTTATGCGTCCAATGATCCTAGTTAATTCATTTGTTTAGGTTAAGTTAACAAAATGGCGTCACGTATATGTATTTATATGGTAAGGGTAATTACTTCGAAAACGGGCACAACGTCCATATGGCTATTTAGCATGATTGCCGGTAATGCAGGTTCCTTTCCAATCCATGTTATTACCACTATAGGCTTACCTGGTACTACACTGTACACTTTTAGTGGTAATTCTAGGTCTTTGCTTTGTTCTTTTAAATATGCAACGCAGCCATCTTTAACATATATTAAATAAATAAATAAATATTAACTTTAAGCGCCATTTTATTTGTAAATTACCGTAATTTAAGTTAGGATGCACTGACGGGATACGTAAATATGTACGGAAATTCTCGATCGCTGCTTCGTCGGTTAATTTCGACATTTTTACACGTTAAACACTTACGAAACTAGCACAAAACTTGAAATAGTGTAGTGTACACTGTTAAAATTGCTTATATAGTTTAGTGTTTGTTTTTTTGTTATCTTATTAGGACACGCGAAACCACAGAAAAATATTTTTAAATTTTGCTATCAGTATTTCACACCATAAAATAAATATATATAAATAGATAATCTTTTAATAACATAATAAATTTTGCTAGAACAATGAAATTGTAGATTTTTATATTCGCTCTTTTTGTATTGTATTGTTATATAATTAAAAAATAATTCTATTTAAAAAACTGTTTATGATTATTATAAAACATTTAATTTATACTATTTGAAAATATAATTTTCCATAATGTAAATTTTGATTCGATATTGTTTAATTAATGGAAATAGTTTATAATATCGGTTCTAAATTTCCTATAAATAATTTAATAAATTACAACTGAGTGTGTTAAGACAGCTTATTCCATTTCATCCTTAACATGATTTGCTAAATCATTTAGATTTTTATTTAAAGCAAATTTAAATAACAAACCATCTAGTTCGAAGTAATGCCGCTCCGCTCTCGACTATTCAAGATGGTGGCGCTAGCATCGACTTTAAATCAAGCGCACAGTATTAGAAATTATTTATTTTTAAACTACAATTAAAGATATTCCATCGAATAACGATAGTTTATTGAATATAAAGCCATTACGGACACATTGTAACACTTTTGGTCAATGTTATATACCTTAGTTACATAAAACTACCTATTATGATGACAGAAACCTCGATAACGCAACAACCTACCGACTAATCTTAATAAAAAAAAATCAGTCGATTCGTAATTGCATAAATAATGCCTGGTAAAAATGTGAATTATTTTGAACTTACAGTTTTGGAGATAACAAATAAATAATTGCAAAATAGGTCATTTATTATAGTTTTTATCTCCGAAACTGTAAGTTCAAAAAAATTCTAATTTTTACCAGGCATTATTTATGCAATTACGAATACACTGATTTTTTTTTATTAAGTTTGAATCGGAGTTTTTTGCGTTTTTTGTAAAGATCGAGTCGGTGTTTTTTTTTTGAGCTTGATATTTGATTTTAAATTATCTTATCAATTATCTAAGTGTAAATATATTAATCACACAGAATTCATAACAAAGTTAAAGAAATAAGAACAAATCAATAAATTAAAATTAAATATTTGTTTTAAACTTATTTATTTATATATATATATATACAATTAAATGTATAATACTTGAAATTGAATTACGTTATGTAATTTCAGCGCTCGCTACTAGCGACGCTGACGATAGTAAAACAGCGACTTGCTCAGCGGTTGGGCAAGCGACAACTAAGCGGTCCTCAGCGGACACATTTGCCGAATTTAGTATTTGCTCTAAATGGACGAAGCTACTCACGACATTATTCTGAAAATACATATATATATATATATATATATATATATATATATATATATATATATATATATATATATATATAAATTAAATTACTTACCTTTATTGGCCGAAATAAAATGAATTCAGTCTCTTTATTAGCCAAATACAGTTGCATAGATCGTTGTATTCCGGATAAACGAGTTTTAATGTTTCGTTGGACTTCGTTTACAACGGCACTAATCATTTCCGGTGATGCGAACGATTGCTTTTGCAAAATAAGAGTTTTATTTGGTCCGGCGTTTTTCAAAATTTGTTCCGCCTAAACAAATATATACATATTACACCACTATTCCATGAAATAACTATTTAACAAATAACTTACTTTTTCGTTGAAATTATTCAAAGCGCCAACTAATACAGCGGTACAATACTTAATAAACTCTTCGCACGAGTGTTTCAATTGTCGATCGACATCTTTGCGCGAATCCAACAGTTGCTCCTTAACCTGCGGCGTCCCCTCCAGCAGAAACTCCAATATCGCGTTATTCGCGTTAAACGAGAACATTTGGCCGCGATTTTGGATCAAACTGTACGCAGCTAATCGCACTTTACTAAAGTCCAGGCTCATTTCCTTTACAGTGAAATCGACTTGAAACGGTGCGATTTGTTCGCGTAAAATCAGCAAATGTTTAATTTGAAATAATTCGCCGTCGATCGGTGATTTCTGTGCGGATATTGATTGGGAAGCGGTCAAAACGGTTTTCACGCAAATTGTTAGCGCTTCTTGCGATAGCCCTTGGAATATGGGCCGATCGACGCATCGATATAAACGGGACAGACAGACGAGCGTCCGTTTCACTGTTGGGTACCACATGCCGTGTAAATCGGCCGGGGAATTACCAGTTCGGGAACGGCTAGTTTAAAAAAGAAAATTAGAATTAAAATAATGATATATACATATAGGCGATCTGGAAGCATTAATGCTTGCCACAATATTTATTGTATACATATATATGTATATAAACACATATTTCGGTTTCAAATATAGTATAGCAGTAGTATTAAACATGTTTCTTACATACAATAGAATAAATAATATTATTATGGTTTAATATTCGCACTGGTCTAGCTAGGGCGCGCTGGAAGCATTAATGCTTGCAATAATACTAGTTGTATACATATATATGTATATTTCGGTTTCAAATATAGTATAGCAGTAGTATTAAACATGTTTCTTGCATACAAAAGAATAAATAATATTATTATGGTTTAATATTCGCACTGGTCTAGCTATGGCGCGCTGGAAGCATTAATGCTTGCAATAATACTAGTTGTATACATATATATGTATATTTCGGTTTCAAATATAGTATAGCAGTAGTATTAAACATGTTTCTTGTATACAAAAGAATTAATAATATTATTATAGTTTAATATTCACACTGGTCTAACTAGGGTGCGCTGGAAGCATTAATGCTTGCAATAATACGATTTGTTTACATATATATGTATATTTCGGTTTCAAATATAGTATAGCAGTAGTATTAAACATGTTTCATACACACTAAAGAATAAATATTATAATAATAGTTTAATATTTGCACTGATTTAGCTACGACGTGCTGGAAGCACTAGTGCTTGCAATAGAGTATATTTAATATATATATACATATATACGAGTCCTAAACGTCAATATAATTATTAAATGTCAATATAAACCAGTAATAAAGTAATTTATATATACATAACAATAGACATATGCGAGTACAGAAACCGTGATGGGAACGAAGCGGCACAAATGCAAACCGCTTCATACAAATAATATTCAACTAAAACTATATATATATACACAAAACATGCAACTTACTTCTGGTGTTCCTCCGACTGCGCCTGCGCAATGCTCTCCATCATTTCCAACTTTTCCGGATACGCCAAATCTCCAGCGGCCGGATTATACTGCAGCAAATCCGTTTGCAAATAGACGTTCGTCCGATACACCAGCCGTTCCTGAATATCTTGCAGCAATTGCCATAATACGCGACTGTACGCATTTTCATTGTCAACCAGTGCCATATCGCCCCTCAAAATGTTGCATAACTCGGCCAGTGTCTCCATGTGGTTAATATGGACGATTAACGGGCGCAGATTATCGTATAAATGCGTACATAATCGCTCTAAATATGTGGATAAGTGGATTGATGGCGCGGTGAAAAAATGGTGGAATAAGGATGATTCATCTTGGCAAATGTGGAGCATAAAAGTGTTTCCGGACCGGAATAGAGTGCAGTTATCGCCCCGGTTTGCCTCGACTAGTTGCCGCATCGTCGTGACCATTGCCCCGTTCATTAACTGGAGCCGCTGCGATAAATAGCTTTGTTCGCAATCTGCTAATAGTTGGTTGTAACTTAACCAGAAAACATAGAAATAGTGTATGTGTTTGAATATACATATGTGTAGAACGCTACATTTATATTTTTATAAGCGTTCTACATATATGTATATACAAACACATACACTAATTTTGTTATAAATCGTATAAATTGGTATGGATCACTGTGAAAATATTGAAATATTGTAGTAAAAACAAAAACTACGGTTCCTAAATGTCAACATAAATCAGTAATAATATAAATACCTAAACATTTACTAACTGCAGATTTTCTTTTTTAATAAATTAACATATTTTATTGATTCCCAGTTTACTTTTAGTGGTAAACGTCTATATAATTATTAAATATCAACATAAATAAATAATACTATAAATATCTAAACATTTACTAACTGCAGATTTTTTTTTCTAATAATTTAACATATACTATTGATTCTCGGTTTACTTTTAGTGGTAAACGTCTATATAATTATTAAATGTCAACATATAAATCAGTAATAATATAAATATCTAAACATTTACTAACTGCAGATTTTTTTTAAAATAAATTAACATATTTTATTGCCCCCCAGTTTACTTTTAGTCGTAAACGTTCATATAATTATTAAATGTCAACATAAATCAATAATAAAATTATATAAGTGTACTACATAATATCTAAACATTTATTTTGATTAGTTGGAAACTGCAGATTTTTTTTTAAATAAATTAACAGATTTTATTTAGTTTTAGTGGTACGGTTTAGTCGTGCTACTTACTCGGTGTTGTCTGCTGCCCGTTTTTCGATTTGTTCGATAACAGGTCGAATTTTCGTAGCGACAGATTGAAATTTGCCGTAATATAACGAAAATGCAACGTCTGATGTAACATTATTTGATTGTTGCGTTGTTGGTTCAATAGATTTTGCATTTGTCGACGCCAATGCCTGCTGCGACGCCGTAGTGAATATTTGATTTACGTAGTTTTTTATTAAATAAATGACGGTGTATAAATGTTGTTTATATTTCACTAAATGTGTATACGATTCCTTATAATTGCTCTAGAAAATATTCATAAATGAAAATATTATTAAAACAGAGCGGCACATGTGTAAACCGCTCCCTAATAATCACATTTGCTTCTTAGCTTCAGTTAACGTAGTTTAAAATAATGCTACGTCAGTAATTTCTATTTTAAATTTCACAATTATATTCTTTTGTATATGATATGGGCATATGGTACCTAGTTTTAGTTAACGTAGTTTAAAATAATTCTAAATATCTTATTATTATTATAATTGTGTTAAAATAATGCAGAATCAAAAATATGATTACTAGGGAGCGGTTTACACATTTGCCGCTTTGTTGAAATCATTTTTTTTTCATTGTGGGTTAACATACATTTGCAGTCATGTATTCCATACATATGTCAATTTTTTCTAACATTTCGAAAAAACTTGGACTAGCGACAGTCAATTTGGGCATTGTTAGGGTTTGCGACACTTGCGTTAGCGACGTGAAATATTGCAGTTTCTTAGTGATTTCGTCACTAGTGCGTTGCAAATTCGTTTGATCAATTAACAATTGTTCACTGATCTCATTTAACGAATTCGTTTTTAGCAAAACGTCGTCGTAGGACGTCGTTAATTTCGTCATTTCCTCCAGTGCTAAATCCACCTAAATATTCATTATTTTTTCTTAAGTTGGCAATTATTTATTTGGACAAGTTTACAATTTTTATTAAGTTAAAATAATACTAGAAAATGAGTTTTAATGTTAGTAAAACATTAAATTTATAGTAAACATTAGAAATTATTGTAAAGTCGTTATTAAACTACTAAAATTAGTTCATTTTTAGTATATTTGTAACACTGGTAATCAGTGTGTCCAACAGTAGTAAAGAAAAAGATATTTTTTTGGTCTAATTTACAATATTTATTAAGTTAATAATACTAGAAAATGATTTTAAATGCTATTAAAATATTAAATTTATACTAAACATTAGAAATTATTGAAAAGTCATTATTAAACTACTAAAATTAGTTTGTTTTTCCTATATTTGTAACACTGTTAATCAGTGTATCCAACTGTAGTAAAGAAAAAGATGGCTTCCATGAAGCCGTCTTTACACTAGTATATTTTTAACAAAACGTCATCGTAATAAGACCTAAATATTATTTTTAATTTATCCTATTAATTATTTTCCCTTAAGTTTGCATTAATTGCAAGTATTATCAAAAGAAAATAATCTTTTTGCCTAATTTACTATTTTAATTAAGTTGATAAGTGAAAAATGATTTTAAATGCTATTAAAATATTAAATTTATAGTAAACATTAGAAATTATTAAAAAGTCGTTATTAAACTATTAAAATTAATTTGTTTTTACAATGTTTATAACACTGTTAGTGCCGATTTTAGCTGCATTTTTTTACAATCTCAGCATATTTCGGATAAAACTCATTTTCTCGCTCTGTCTACACATGGGGCAGACAGAGCAAAAACATGATATTTAATTGAGCTTGCAGAGATTTTGTGTAAAAACAATACATGAAAGAAAATAAAGATAGTCTTATGTCATGTACATGTGGTAGAAAAAGAAATAGTATTCGTTACCATGGCAACTAGAAAAAAACTTGAACGTAATGGCGTCCTTAATATTAAGAAAACTGCAGTCAGTTTGTCCAACTGTAGTAAAAAAATAAATTACCCCTTGAAAAAGTCGTTTTTACACTAAAAAACTTAATATATTTAATACTTACATCAGATAAAACCGTTTTCGAGTGTTTCTGCTGCGATTGTAACTGCTCATAGTATCGATCCACATGTTTATTATTTTCTTGTTCTAATTCCTTTTCAATTTTCGCGTACCATTGAAAGAAATCGTGACTTGTCTCGATTTCATCCCCTTTGACACGCTCATTATTTTTGTCATTATTCGATTCATCTGTATCAATTTTCACCTTAAAGTATTCACAGATGTGTGTGTTATACAATAATTATATGTTTCGGCGAAAATCTCACTTTGTAGGGTGTCAAATATGATTCGGTCACAAATTGCGACAGTTTATATAGTGCGTCCAGCTGTTTTTCAGTCAATGGCGCAATGCAATCTGTTTGCGATTGCCACCGTGTTATTTTATCGTCCATTTCCACCACAATTTAATTCGAATTTGCACAAAATTTCATGTTTACGTGACAGCTGTCATTTTACTTTGCACGTTTATATATATAAACATAGCTAGACTATATTCAATTCCAATTTTAAGCTTGTAGAACCAATGTGTTTTTAATGTTATTTCATATTAATTACTTTATTATATATAGTAGTCTTGGTTTTTGTTTGTTTAAACTGATTATCTTAGTTTAAATAAGTGACTTGAAATAGAAATGTATTTAAGCTGTTATTAAAAGTATAGATTTTTAAATATATTGAGTGAATATAAATGCATTATTGAACAGAAAAACCAATTCATTTGTTTTATTGTCTATAGTCAATTCGGTTTTTTGCATTAAAATGTACACGAGCCTAAATATGCCTGCGTTTATATATGCCTATAAAAACCAGTTATATAATAATCTTAATTTTATCTACACTTGACTCAATCCGATCATCGTATTGCATTGTAAATGAGCCAAAATGAATCTGCGTTATATTTGCCTAAGTTAATAATTAATGTCAACATTTATTTAATAATCCGATTGTTAACAAACCTAAATAAATCTGCGTTTATATTTGTCTTATATAATAATCTGACAGCATTTACTCTAAACTGAACTCAATCCAATTTTTGCATCGGATTTTAAATAAACCTAAATAAATCTACGCTTATAAATGCCAAAATTACCCAATTATTATCATTTATATCAAAATCTATTCTAATATCTAAACTTAATCCGATTTTCGGTTCGGATTGTGAGCCAGCCTAAGTCAGTCTACGTTTACACCTACATAAATCACTTAATTAGTAATTATAGATAAAAAAAATTCTAATAAATTTATATATGTCTAAATAACACAGTTATATAATAATCTATATATGTTAAACGTAATTTTATAGTCTAAACTGAACTCAATCGGATTGTAAATAAACCTAAATAAATCAGCGTTTATATTTCCCTAAATAACCCAATTATCATTTTAATCAAAATCTATTCTAATATCTCAAGTTCGGTTCGTATTGTGAGCTACCCTAAGTCAGTCTGCGTTTACACATACATAAATAAGCTACTTGGGGCCGATTTAAATAAATGTACTTAAAGCTTACTTTGACTAAAAGAGGACTTTACAGGAAGGAAAATGATAGCGTTATGCCATTTATATGTGGGTTAAAAAGGAATAGCAATCGTTACCATGGCAACAAAAAAAAAACATTAACCTAATGGCGTCCTTAATATTAAGAAAACGGCAGTCAGTGCGCCCAACTGTAGTAAAAAAAAAAAAAAACCTTGAAAGTCGTTTTTACACTAAAAAGTTTTCGGCCATTTGTAATTAAATAACAAACTATTAAATATATTTTTTATTAAACAATGTACAATTTAATAACATTGATAAATAATAAAAAGTGCAACAAAAGCGTAAAATATAATATCAATATTTTAAAGGCGTCATAAAATAAAATTAAATCATTCTTCTTGCTTGGATTTCAATAAAACGGGCGCAACAAAAGTCTGGCCAGCGACCAAATCCTCTAACCCCTCCCCCGCATAGGACAAAAGCGGAGAAATCTCAATTTCCTCCCCTTCCGTAACCCCCCCAGCGTTTTTAATAAATTGTCTGTGCAGCGCGTACAAATCCGCCCGGGCGGTACTCGGGCAATCTTTCCCCGCGTCATCCCCGTTCTTCAGCGCACTAAACTCGACAGATCTTGGGACTTCCCACGTAACAAACACATCCGCATATTGAAACACATCAAACACAAATTTCTCAATTTTAATCCCATTTGGCGCGGTCGGCCTAACTATCTCCCCCAAACTATTAACATACGGTATTTTCTTTTGGGCTACATGCAATTTAAGGCCCTGTTCCCGATTATACGCGACATCGCGTAAAAACTCAGTAGTGAAAAAATGGTTACAAATGTTGCCACTAGAAAACATTAAGTTCCCTTTCCCGTCACAGAGCGTTGCTGTTTTCAACGTAATTTCACTATATTCGACGACTTGATAGACATCGTCTACTTTACACACAACACCGACAGCTTCAGTTGGCGCCACCTTTTGTACGACTTTGGCACCACATTGCGCGTTTTTCGCAATGCAATAGCCGATAAAAACGGGATCTGCGCACTGTATTAAAATATTGTCGACGCTGTGCGCATGTAAGTATTTCACTCCGCGCCGCTCCATGTCTTCTATTATCTTGTGCTGACGTAACGCTCGGTAAAGTCCGCCGTTGCCGTCAGGCGCTCGGGCCACTTCGTGTTTGTCCGCCATTAAAATTTTACCAGCGAAGTCGAAACACGGTAGTTTACCCTGCTCGAAAAACACGATATTCACTGGATTTAAACCGAAATAGTTGTTTTCTTGTAGATAGTTTTTCGTTGGGGTGATAGTATGTGCACTAGTCATGATATACCAGGTGATTACCCCAGTTTTGCCAGTTTGCGATGCTAGTTCTTGTAGTTTTAATATCCGTTCGGCTTGTAGTTGAAATAAACTTTTCTTTGATAATAAACCGACACTGTAGATACCCTTGGGGTAGGCTACCCCTAAACGGGTACCCTGCCCGCCCGCCATTAACAATACGCCGATTTCATTGGTTGCAATTCTTCTAAGTCCTTCTTCTTTGTATTTGGCAAGTTGTTCAGCGTCAGTTGCGGTTAGGGAGCCGCAGAGGTCAGACGGCATCGGTTGCATGCGGTCATCCAGCTTCTCTACGTCTTCTGTTAGCGATGTTTTAGCTTTATTGAAATATCCGATGACTTCTTCTAAATTAATTGATTCAATATTTTGCACTAAATTAGCTTGTTCATCTTTGGATAATTCGTCCCAGAATTGCACTAAATGTGACTGGTCGTATTGTTTTAGACACGTTCGAAGTTCTTGAGCCATGTTTCTTGGACACGTACACAATTTACACTGATTTTACAAAAATGTGAAAGTTGCAACTAAACATTCACTTTGCTCGTGTTGACATTTATGCAGGGTCAACTACACTACAATCACATTTTAAACGTTCTTTTTTATATATATACATATTGTTCGTTATTTATTGTAGATTAAAATTATCTTTAAACAATTTATAATTAGAAATAAACATGATTAGAAATGAAGTAGTCAATATAAGATTAGATAAATCATTTACATCGTAGATTATTTAACGAAAGCATTTATTTTTGTGTATAAACACACCCTTAAATCTTTAACCCACTTAATAAATAGATAAAGTAGAACTATGTATATTCAAACATGCAGTAAACATTAAAAAAAACTACTCAAATCATAAATAACTGTAAAATATTGCAATTTAATCACTTTTAATACAAATTTATGCGAAATTACTATAATATTGACAGCTGTCAATAAATTAAAGTTTTATAAAAATTACAGTTTTAAATATAAAATATTTCATTAATTTGCTGTTTTAGCTAATAATAATGCATAAATACATCATTATTAATTGTTATTTCAATTGTTTTAAATCATTTTATTGTTAAAAGTGTTGTCAACTAAGTTAAATGAAATATTACTAAAATTCCCGCCTAAATTCATAAATTCAAATATTAAATAGGATACACTAGAACAGGCGTACAGTGGTACCAACATTAAAATTAAAGTATTATTGACAGCTGTCAATTTAATTTTTACAAAAATAACATTTAGAAATAGAAAATATCTAAATAGTTTGTGTTTTTAACTAGTAATGATGTGTAAATACATATTATTTATAGTTATTTCAATTGTTTTAAATCATTGTCAACTTAATTAAGCGAAATATTACTAAAACTCCCGCCTAAATTCAAAAATGCATACACTTGTACTGGGGATATTAAATGTAATATTTCTGAGGACCCTGTCACGCGAACGTACAGTAGTACCAACATTACGAATCTCTTATATATATACATATATATATATATATATATATATATATAGATTAAGTAACAAGAAAATCACATTAATTTCGGTTAAAATTCAATTTTCCGTAAAATACGGGTATTTTTGTTAAAATCTGGGTTAAAAGTTGTCATATTTATAATACTTTCTTATATAAATCGTATAAGAAAGTATTAATTTATTTAATAGTATTAAAATTAGCATAAAAATATCTATGTATATTTTTCGAATTCACATGTATTCTTTTTACATAAAATCTCAGCTTGCCTCATGTTTTTGCTCTGTCTATCCAACGTATCTAACAGAGCGAGAAATAGATTCTTAACTGAGGCAAACTGAGAGCTGTTACTAGTTGTATTCTTGTTACACAGAATCTCAGCTAGATCATGTTTTTGCTCTGTCTGCCCAATGTGTAGAATGAGTGAGAAAATGGTTACTTTAAATAATAATTAGAATTAAATTGTATAAATATGATTTTTCTATATTTGGAAGTATTAAAATGTACATTTTATATAATTAATGAACGAATAGATACTTTATTTAATTATTATGTATGCATTTATGATCTGAGAATTATTATAAGTTTAATAAAATGTAGTTTTTAAATGAGCCGCCATTACGAATCTAGTGATAATTTTAGTAAGTTGTTAGTATTGTGTTTAAGGAAATATCCCTAACACAGTGCTAACTGTTTTTTACGCATTTGTTACTTTGTTACGAGTCGAGCAGAGTCGAGCGTCTTCTTTGCGTGAGTAAATTTATAATTTTGTTAATTTAACACACAATGGGGGTAAAAACAAGAAAGCATCGCACCTGTTGCGTTCATAAGTGCCTTTCGCACTTCTATAAATCAAAATATATGAAATTTCATAGAGTACCTAAACGGGGGACATGCAATTTGTATACAACTAACGTATTTGGCAAAGTCGAAATTGTAGATTGTAGGCAAGTTTGGGCAAACAAATTGAATAAGCCTAATTTGGCAGATAATAAATTTGTGTGTTTCTTACATTTTAAACATAGTGATTACATTTATTCAGGTGATTAATGCAGTTATAACCTTTCCGGTGGACGCTAAAGGCATTATTTTGGCGCCAAAAGGGCCCAAAATTACTATATGTATACATTTTTTTATGCTCGCCTTATGTTTTTAATTATAGCGTTTTGGTTAACAATTTGAAAAAATGTTATAGATATTAAAAGTCTTGTAATTTTGTATAAAATATTTTAATTGAAAAAAAATTTTTTTTTTCATTCCCTATTATAATATTTAATAATTTTTTTACTACCTTTAGGTTAACAATACGAAATAATCTTGTAGATATAAATTATTTTAGAATTATTTGTAGAATTTTTTAGTGTTTTAATTAATTTTGTAAGGGCAGTATTAAGGGGGGTTCTAAATTTAGGGCCCCTATAAACCTCAGTAAGCAATGTTGCCAACCTTAGCAAATACTGGCTTTAGCGCTCCACGGCAAAGTTACGAATAAATAAATTTCAGTTATAATATTTGAACATTTAATGAAATTTAGCAACCGGAAGGAAACGTTTCTTGAAACGAACTGCAGTTCCGTCCTCATTCTTGTCTTTGTCAAAGCGTGAAAAACTTAAAAGTACAAATAAAACTTTGAATTATACGAATCGTAAGAAGCAGTTACTAAGGGTAAAATATATTTCAAAACGGAACTTGAAATTGTTTTATACATTTCGACATTGAAATTATATATATATATTTAATTTCGAGTCGAAATGTAAAACACAGCATTCTGGGCTGGATATAACCCTACTTTTATTGTGAAATTCATTTTTTTTAAAGTTGGGAACAGATTTCAATAATAGTTCTAGGTTAACCCGTGGGCACTATGTGCCCTTATGCTATACAGTCTATTCGATATAAGAATAATATAGATATTCTATAACCGCTGAGGCGTAGGGGTTATTATTAATAACTTTCACTGTGAAAGTTGGGGTTCGATTCCTGCACATTCCAATGAGCATTTTAGTTTAATAAAAAAAACGTTCTACATATACACATACATATATAAATTTAAGCATACATAAATATATTAATATATAAACAAATAAAAATATAAACTTGTAAACATAAACATATAAACAAAGATTTATCTGCAATTATTCTGTGTATTCAGTGATACGCCGCCCTGGTGGCCATTTTATAAACATATAAACAAACATTTCTTGTAGCTTTATCTGCATTTTTTGTGTTTATTCAATGATACGCCGCCCTGGTGGCCATTTAATTAACCTAAACATATAAATATATTAACATACATATAAACAAATAAACATACCAACATAAACATATAAACATAAACATATAAACATGAACATATAAACATAAACATATAAACATAAACATTTAAACATAAACATATAAACATAAACATATAAACATAAACATATAAACATAAACATATAAACAAAAACATATAAACCTTAACATATAAACCTTAACATATAAACCTAAACATATCAACATATATTCAAACATATAAACAAACATAAACATATAAACAAATAAACATATTTTAATAAATTTTAATCGATATATATAGATATATCGATTAAAATTTATTAAAATATGTTTATATGTTTATGTTTGTTTATATGTTGATATGCTTATATGTTTGTGACGCTATCGTCAGTGCTCCCAACTTGAGAAAATAATTAATATAGACACCCGAAAAAGTAGGATTATATCATGCACATATTTATACTTAATACTATATTAATGCTAAAACATTTACAGGTACAAAAACGTCGCTTAAAACATAAAACCTCTAAAAAAAACGCGCTTAAAATAACTATAAAATTACCAAAAATCGTCTATTTTGATCCTCCAAAACGTAATATGGCACCTCAAAGCAATATTATTGATAACACTAATGTACCTGAAATAATACAAAGTAACCCGCGAAAATATAGATCTGCTCGTCCTCTAATATTATCAAATAACCCTCCAAAACGGAGGTGCCTTATAAACAATCAAATTCCCACTGATGAACCCTCAAGAATCTCTCCACAACTTCGAGCATCCCAAATCAATCCTCCAAAATTTAATTACATTCGGAAAAACCCTCTAATTTCTCATCAACCTCTATTATTCCTAACAAAGACATCCGCAACAAATCCGGATATGTCTTCTAATGACCCTCTAACCAGAACCTCTCCACCACCTCTAATATCCCTAAGAAATCCTCTAATGGGAAAACCTATTGGAAACATATGGCAAACTTGCTCTAATAAACCTCTAACCTCTGCCAGAACCTCTCAACCTCAAATGTTCCTAAACAATCCTCTAGGAAAGTATAAACCTCTAACCTCTACCATAACCTCTGAACCTCAAATAAACCTAAACAAACTAATAATTAATGAAGAAGAAACTTCGCAAAATAATAAACCTCTAACTCCTGCCAGCACCTCTAAACCTCAAATAAACCCCCCTGTAATAATAAATGCCAACCACAATGACTCTCTATATATTGCTTATATCCCTGAACAACCTCAAAACTCTCTAAATAACCTTCCTAAATTACAACGCAATACTCAAAAGTGCTCAAATCAACCTCTAACCTCTACCATAACCTCTCAACCTGAAATAAACCTAAACAAACTAATTATAAATGAAGACGAAATTTCGCAAAATAATAAACCTCTAACTCCTGCCAGCACCTCTAAACCTCAAATAAACCCCCCTGTAATAATAAATGCCAACCACAATGACTCTCTATATATTGCTTATATCCCTGAACAACCTCAAAACTCTCTAAATAACCCTCCTAACTTACAACGCAATACTCAAAAGTGCTCAAATCAACCTCTAACCTCTACCATAACCTCTCAACCTGAAATAAACCTAAACAAACTAATTATAAATGAAGACGAAATTTCGCAAAATAATAAACCTCTAACTGATACCAGCACCTCTAACCCTCAAATAAACCCTCCTGTAATAATAAATGCCAACCACAATGACTCTCTATATATTGCTTATATCCCTGAACAACCTCAAAACTCTCTAAATAACCCTCCTAAATTACAACGCAATACTCAAAAGTGCTCAAATCAGCTTCTAAATAAATGGGAGCAACCGAACCAACTACAAATTATTACGCAAGAACCTGATATAACAACCGTGTGTTTTGTACCGAATTGTACGAATAAATTTACATTAAATACCGAAAAACGGTTTATTAATGTGCCGACTGATTTAAATGTGCGTAAGGAATGGTTTCGGGCGATCCAATGTGATATTACTGATAAATTGGCTGGAACAAAGTTGATTTGTTGCGAGGATCATTTTGATGTAAGTTTAACTGCGCTACGCCGCCCTGGTGGCCATTTCATTAACTTAAGTTCATAAAATGGCCGCTAGGGTAAAACAATTTTTTTTAACAGCTTGAGGTAGACTTAAGCCATTATTTAGAAGAGGACATAGTTGTTTATAAGAATGTCTACCCGCATATTTTCCCGCCAAATAATTTAAATGCAACTCAGTCGGTACAATATGTTGATTGGGATGTGTTGAGTCGAGCAACGCAAACACCAACGTTAATTCCACTGAATGAAACCACAAACCAAGTGAAGTTAATTAATTTCGCATCATGTTGCTGCGTTTGCTTTGCGACAAACTTGGATTTGCAAGATTTGACATCGAAAGACATAGATGGCGTCACTTTTCTGGTCAAGTTCAACTCATGTATTTATGAGTCGGTAAGTTAGAAATTATACTAAATCTATAATACTAACTCATGGAATAAACTAAACAAAATCTATTCACACAATTCTTTTTTAATTATTACTAGGTTGGCAACACAGTATTTTTTCTCTATGTTGCCAACTTAAGTAAAATTAACACTAAACATATTTGCATTAATAACATCATATGAATGCCTTTACTTTTAAGTAGGGCTTAAATAATCTAATATTTTAGCAATAAAAAGAAATTAAGACAATTTAGCGCAAAATTTTAATTTTTTGCTGCTAATTACTAAGTTGGTAACAAAGTATTTAATTCTATGTTGCCAACTTAAGTAAAATAGTACTAAATATATATTTTTGGGCTTTAATAATCTAACTTTGAACATATTAAAGCTTTAATCTTTAAGTAGGGCTTAAATAATGTTGTATTTTAACTTAAAAATGAAATTTAAGTTTTAGTTCTAATGGATTATTATTTCTGGACAATTTAGCGATTAAATTCGTTATAGAACAATAATTAAATATAATTTAAGCCACACTTAGCTTGAATTATTATTATTTCTGTACAATTTAGCGATTAAATTCGTTATAAAACTACAATTTAATTTAATTTAAGCCACACTTAGCTTGAATTATTATTTCTGGACAATTTAGCGATTAAATTCGTTATAAAATTATTAAATATAATTTAAGCCACACTTAGCGTGTATTATTATTATTTCTGGACAATTTAGCGATTATTTTTATTTGTTGTTTATTAATTGTAATTTAAGCCACACTTAAAGCTGTGTTCACAGCGTACTAATTAGTAATTTAGATTAGAAATTACAGATAATTACTAACAAAATTAACACATTCATCAATGTTGTTGGTGTGAATGCTAGTATTGTTTATCATAAAACAAACTAGATTAATTGTAATTTCTATGCTTGATTACTAATTCATTCACAAATAAGCAATTAGTAACTACATAATAATTCAGTTTGTTTAATGATAAACAATGCTACCGTTCACATCAACAAAATTAAATTTAAATTATGTCAGTGTTCTCAACTGTATAAGAAAATAATTAGTATAATATTTTTTTTACAGAATCCTTTAACTTTGAACAAGCGATTATTTATTTGTGTTACATGTAGTTTTACATTACATAATTTATATAATTTTAAAAAAGCTTGTTTGATGAAACAAACTCTTTTGGAGCCGTATACAACAAAACTACCAAATAGTCCGCCAAATCATTTAAAAAACGAAATATCGCATTTAATTCCGAACAATTCAAGGAAACATTCCAATTCTAATATAATTTATGTAAAACTAATCACAGATAAAAATGGAAATAGGAAATTATCAAATATGAACCCCAATGCGCCAAAAATAATAAACACGAAACGGAACCAAATTATACAAAAACGTTTGACGCATCCTATAAATAAATATGTACCAATTGCACCAAAAAATGGTAGAATTGCATTATTTAATAGGAACCAAAAGTTTGCGAATATTGTCAAAAATACATCACCATTTTCTGGGTCAAGTTTGATAGAAATCCACGCGAATAAAAATGTTAAAAGACAATTATCAAATTCTGTTGAAAAAATGATACATATGAACAATAAATCAGCAAAAAACGCTACAAATTCAAGTTTGTCGAACGATTTATCATCAAAAGAAAATTCTGATCCAAGTTTACTAAACGCATCATCAAATATAAGTCTGCCAAATCCAAGTTTTTGCCCACCATTGGGTTTTTACAGAGAAACATTACCTATAACTCCTCCAAAAATACATCCAAGTTTTCAAGACTCATCCAAGTATACTCAGTCAAACGCTAAAACTGACAAAAATAATAATTCATTACCAAGTTTTCAATTGAATACATCGAAGCATACAATTTCATCCAAGAATACTCATAAATCACCTCCAAGTTTTAAACGCACTCCATTGGGTTTTAACAAAGAAACAAAAAACAAAAGTTCGCTAAACTATTTAAATTCGTTACATCCAAGTTGTCAAGCCGCCCCATTGGATTCATCCAAGTGTACAACTGTAAATCTATCGAACGACTCATCTAAAGAAAAATTTAAATTACATCCAAGTTTTCAAGCCGCCCCATTGGATTCATCCAAGTATACAACTGTAAATCTATCAAACGACTCATCGAAAGAAAAAAAGAAATTACATCCAAGTTTTCAAAGCGCCCCATTGGATTCATCCAAGTATACCACTGTAAATCTATCAAACGACTCATCGAAAGAAAAAAAGAAATTACATCCAAGTTTTCAAAGCGCCCCATTGGATTCATCCAAGTATGCAACTGTAAATGTGCCCAATACGTTCAAAGGAAAAAGGAAATTACATCCAAGTGTTCAATTGGATTCATCCAATACTAGTTTGCCAATCGAATTATCTTCTTGCAATCAAACAATTACTAATCCAAGTTGGCTGAGCACCCCATTGGATCTAACAAAAGACACGTTGGAATTAACCAACGACGCATTATATGCGACCAAAGTTATATTCGCTGATCCCGAAATAAAGTTGCGTTCAAGTTTGGCAAATGTTGCAACAGTTGCGCCAACAATGAAAAACGTAATGAACATAAACGGGAAAAATCTACACGAATTTGTCACATTTAACAAATTGAAAACGAAATACGTGCAACAAACACAAAAAAACGTTGTTAATCCTTTTCAATACTTCAAAATGATTAATGGGAAAACGAATTCGCCGGCAAACGTCGAACAATACATAAAGAAACAGTTTTACGACTACAACTTTATAATGTCACTAAACATTAGACTATGTAAGCGATTAGTTAATACAATTAACGAGAATCAATCGATTCCGTTTGAAAAACCAATTGATTTAGCGGAATTATCTAAATTAGAAAGCCCGCCAATTTTCAAATATGTTGCCTTAGGTTTAAACGGAAGTAGCTGCAGTGAGCAACCTGTAGAAGATACATTTCCCAATGTGACACTTGTTGAAGAAAATTCCCCCGAAGAGGAAGAAGAAAATTGTTTTGTTTGTCATAAAATATTTGCAAATGAATCCGATTTAATAACACATTTGCTAACACACAATATTGCTGTGGTTGCGTGATGTAAAGCAAAAAGATTTTTTTTTGCTAGTGTTGGCAACATTTACTACATATATTTTTAATTTGATTCCTAAATATACAATTGCTGTATATGTATATACGTACAAATCTAATTTATGTTAAACGTTTTTTCTATGTACAATTTGTTTAAACAATATATATAATTTATTAAATTAAACTACTTATTTCCCTAAACTCCCATAAAAAAAATTCTGTTACGAAAATTCAAAATCCATTTTATATTGTATTAAATTTAGAATTAAGGGCTAAAATCTTATTGATTATTACTAAATTCTGCCTAAAACTAACTAATTGTTTGCTAAATAATGCATTTCGATCGTTTTAATGATAATAATCAACGAATTTAATTATTTAACCTAGTAGTGGCAACACTTGCTAAATACACATTGACAAATTCATGAATTTCGTGTAATATTTACTGTTTTCTTTGGAAAAAACTGCTAGAACCGATTGATTATTACTAAATATGACAGTATTCTGTTGAAAACTAACAAATTGCTTGCTAAATTATGCATTTCGATCATATTAATGATAATAATTAACGAATTTAGTTATTTTAATCTAGTAGTGGCAACACTTGCTAAATCACACATGTTGACCTTGAAATTTAAATATGGGCGCGAAAGATACATTTTTATAGATTAATATAACACGAATTTAGTTATTATTATGTGAATAAACTCATATTTACGTAGAAAATTAATATATTTCGTATCAATTTATTTAATTAGACTCTTATTTATTAGCTAAACTTTACCAAATTAAACACTGTTTTAAATTTAAAATTCAGGGCTAAACCTGGTTTAATTTTTACTAAATTTAACTGAAATCTATAGAAAATTAAGTAATTGATTGTTTAATAATGCAATTCGCTGAATATTACGCGAATAATAATCGAATTTTTTAGTTTTAAATTTGAAACGCGCAAATGTCATAATCAGCTGATCAACCGACAAATTCATGAATTTCGTGTAATATTTAATGTTTTCTTTGGAAAATCAGTGCAAAACTGTTAGAACCGATTGAAAATTGATTGATTAATAGTTGTATCGCGTAATAATTTAGTGATATTCGCAATTTTTATTTTATTTATGTTGATTTGGTAACATTGAATTCTAAGTGACGCTTCGCTTGGGCGTGATGTGTGGTCCCGTTCGCATTTTTGGCAAAATTACGACAAAATGATTGCAATTCGGTCAACAAATGCAGGTAAATTATAGAGTTAGATGAATTAGGCGTCGTGTAGTGTTAAAATCGCGAATAATTATCATGTGGAACGTGAGAAATGTGGCTTTGTATTTCGATGTTAACTGACGTAATTTGGTCCAGTCATATGTTTAGGTTTTTCGTTGATTACGCGATTATTTATATTTTAAATTCTTTTTATTCAATAATTAACATAATTTATGTGAATTTTGCATTAATAATCGACCTGTTATATTAATATTGTTAGGGTTTATTAACAATAGAACGTGTTCTAATTAAATATAAGGAAATAATTCCGAGAATTTTTAGTTTTATAATCCATTTTTTTCAATTTAAATTAATTTAATTAATATATTTTTGCAATATAAATTAAATTAAATTAATTTTATAAAAAATTGGGTAAATTACATTGAAATAATATTAGTTATTATAACCAAATTAAATATAATTAAATAATTCGGAAAATATGAAATTTATAATTTTAAAATGCATTTATCTTCAATTTAAATTAATACATAAAAATAATTAGATCAATAATGGGGTGATTTAGATATTTAGAACATATTTTAGTCTTCTATATTATTCAGTTAATTTATTTTAGTTCTAAAAAAATTAAGTCATCCTTTTTTTTAATCTTTTTAATAAAATAGGATAAATACTGTAATTTTTTTTTTTTTAATTCAAATTTAAGCTCTAAATATAATAAATAAATATATTAAAAGAGCAAATGGAGTAAATTGCCTCGTCTAAACGTTTTAATTTATTATTAATTATCCTGTATACAATTTAAATCGTTTTTATTTCATATATTTTTATTATACCGGGTGTATAATTTTTTTTTATGCAATTTAAATCGTTTTTATACGATATATTTTTATTATACAATATAAAAATATAATAATTAATTTTTCCATCTAGTAATAATTTATACACTTTAAATTTTAGTGTAAAATTTGTACAAAATTAATTTTTAATTATCCTGTATACAATTTAAATCGTTTTTATACGATATATTTTTTTATACCGCGTGTATAATTATTTTATGCATTATAGGAAATATAATTATACATTTTTTTCATCTAATAATAATTTATACACTTATTTTAGAGTAAAATTTGTACAAAATAAAAAATAAATTAATTTTAGAATTGTAATTCCTATATTTAAAATAATTTTTAGGAAAATTCAGTAATTCGAACCAATTAAAAAAAAAAAGATTTATTAATAAAATAACTTAATATTATTTAGCGTTTTAAATTTGTGTAAAACATCTAAAATAATATTATTTTGTTTCAGAATTACAAATCAGCAATACCAACATTTTTTTTTAAATAATTAAAATATAAAAATAAACTTGTAAAAACAAAAAAAAAATAAAGAAATAATTATTTTTCGGTTAAAATAAAAACCAAATCTTTCAATTTTTACTATATTTAGCATGTACCAAAAAATCTACAGCCTAAAACTAAAATATATATATTTTTTTTCGTAAATCTTTCAATTTCAATCAAAAAATTATTAATTCCCATAAAAAATATGTAATTGTTACTAAAATATCGTAGAATAATCTAAAAATAACGAACAACACGGCAAATATTATCTTTAATAAAATCTACGTAACACCCCTTCAAATCTAGAATGGACCATTCCATAAAAATCGATTTTATTTCTAGAATTTTTATGTTTTATAACATAAACAACATTCCAAACTGTTATAAACATATAAACCTCTCCCAAACTAATTTATTTTTATTAATATACCCCGAAAACTAACAAATAAACTATTTTTATTACAATAAATGTCTCAAAACACTCTAAAAATGACCTAAAAACAGCATATAATTATTTTTATGCGGTTTTTCACCCAAAACTCTTATTTTCTGAGTATAATTCGCCTAAATATTAATTTAAAGTCTGTTCGAAGGTAATTCTTAATTACCGGGTAGATGTACCGCCATTTTAGTTGGTTAAAATGACTGATTAAAATTAATTGTAAATCGGGTGATTTGAGGGTTCCCGATTATTTTACGCGTCGATTATTTAATTTTATGATGATTCATGCGAAAAGATTAGGTATAGACAGTGTAAAACCGCGTAAATTGAATTTTAAAATAATTTGTATGAACCGCGGACGCCATGACAGTTTACATGGTGTCTCAAGTTCCCGGTAAAACCGAAACCAAATATTATGGTACAAATGTAACGCTTAATTTAACAATATACGGTGTAATATGGTGCGAGACCGTTAAAAAACGGTATTTACATGTGTTTTTATGAGTTTGGGGCAGTGTTTGTGGTCGCAAATGGGTTTAATTTGGGTGAAAATTGGTTTTATTTGAATGTGGATCGCGTATCGCCATGCGGCCTCATTGTTCACATGTAAACAACGTCTCGTCGCTGTCACTTGGTGGGCCAATGGGCGTGCGGCGGGAAGCGGCCATGTTTGAATTGGACCAATGGGGTGCGCGGGATTTGAATTAGTGTTCGTATAGGCAGCACAAGTCCGGGCACATTTCAGTTGCGTTGTGTGTGACAGTGTTTGTGTACAAAATCGGCATATATGTTAGATTTTGAGGAATATTCCAGCGGACACCAGGGCTTACGTGCGAATAATTATTATGTGAGTATTACAGCTAATTTTAAATGTGATTATTCAGCGATTTTCAGTTAGAAAATACGGTTTTACGACTTGTTATTTTTTCAATCGTTTGACATCACCCATAATGGGATCGTCCAGCCCGCTCTTTTGTTATAACACCAAAAAAACACGATTAAACCCAAAAACTTTCACCAAATCAAATTTATTTCCAATCTAAACTATTCATACAACAATTTAAACAAATAAATCTTAACATTTTAACCCCTAAATTTCAATTTTTCCCAACTAAAACCCCATTTATTTACAAAAATAGCCTAAACTACCAATTTTAATTGTTTATATTTAACAATAATCGTATTAAATACACAATTACTACATTTTATAGGTTATATTTCATACAAATTCGCCATTTTATAACCTAAAACCCGCATTTAAATCATTTTAAACTATATTCTAGTCGTTTTACCCCCTTTTAAACCCAATTTTAATTAAAAATTGTTAATAAAAATAATTAATTTACTGACATGGCGGGAACAAGATGCCCCTAAAAAAATTCTCAAGGTTAAATCCACCTGAACCTAGTGTAGACCTACGTTACACTTGTTTTATTGTCCTGAGCGCGATAGAAAATACAATATGGGCTGTTATATTTATTTAAAATTGTTTTTATGATGTTTACAGATAAAATGCGTGTTTGTTTTATTATTAAGCACTAATATGATTAGATTTAGGATAAAATTAGCACTTTTACGATGTCATAAACGTAAAAGGTAAATACTGGGTTGTGATTGGTTGACGGAAACGTTGCGCATGCGTAGTTTACGCTTAGAATCGGCGGGTTTATTTAAATCATTGATATGAATTTATGAATTAATTTAAGGCTTTTAGCCCTGAAAAAGGCTTCAAACTATCAATATTTATAATTTTTAAAAAGGCTGAATCATTTTTCAACTGTTTAGAACCGGAAAAAGACGTTATTTTTGTCGGATATCGGTTTATTTCAGTTAGGTACATATTTAAAAACAAAATTTATGGTTTAATGCGTTTTTAATACTAACAAAAACATTTAAATAATTTAAAAATGATTTTCTCTGAAACGGAAACGATCCGATGTTTAAATTGAACCGGAAACCGAATAAGAAACGTTATTTTTGTCGGATATCGGTTAATTTGGTATAATTAATTTTTAATACTAATAAAAACATTGAAATAAATTAAAAATTAATTATTTGGAAATGAACCGAACGAAAATAACGTTTTTTTCGGTTTCCGGTTCAATTTATATATATATATATATATTTCGATTCAATTAAAAGAAATATATATCAATTCGGTTCCGGTTTTCGTTCCGTTTTTGTTTTTGAACATGTACATAACGGATAATTACGTTTATTCGGTTTCCGGTTCAATTTAAACATGCATATAAATGTTTAAATTGAACCAGAAACCGAAAAAAAACGTTATTTTTGCCGGATATCTGTGAAAATAACGTTTTTTTCTGTTTCCGGTTTAATTTCATCGTATATATATGTTTAAATTAAACCGGAAACCGAAAGAAACGTTATATTTGACAGAGACACGGCAAAAATAACGTTTTTTCGGTTTCCGGTTCAATTTAAACATATGTATTTATAAATATATGTTTAAATTAAACTGGAAACCGAAAAAAACGTTGTTTTTGACAGATATTCGGCAAAAATAACGTTTTTTTTTTGGTTTTCGGTTCAATTTCAACGTATATATAATGTTTAAATTGAACCGGAAACCGAAAAAAACGTTATATTTTCTGGATATCTGTAAATTTTCGTTAGATATATGTTAAAAAACAAAAGCGGAACGAATTCCGGAACCGAATTGATATATATTTCGTTTTATTGAATCGAAACGAAAAATATGACGGTTCGAAGGACCGATTTTAATGTTATTTTGGCGATATAATTAATTTTAGATGTAAATAGCAATATCGCGTGGACATGGCGGTTGAGTAAGTAGTAAATATGTGTTTATTTTTGAATGTAGTCGGCTGTAAATGTATGTCCCTCACCGACAACCATGGATATGTTACTAAGTGCGAGCGATTCGCTGTCCTTCCAAGAGATGTTGGATTTGGACATAAAATCCGAAATCGACACCGTCCTCGGCGGCCACAACGATTTCGCCAGTTTCAATTTCACCGATTTACCGCCGCTGGACATAGACGACAACCCGTCCGACCTCAACATGTGGTTCACCTCTAATTCGAACCATTCAAACTCGAATTTCAATATAGACTTCATCGGATCGGAAGCGGCAGCGATTATGGTGAATCCGAACTCAGTAATGCCGCTCGCATTAGTCACAGTTCCGGCCAAAACGGAAAAAGCGGCGCCGAAAACATTTGCGACGCCGTTAAAAGAGAAACCGGAAACGAAAAAAAGCGATTTGGAGCCGAAAACGATTGCGAAAACGATTAAGATTAGTTCGCCGAACGTTCGGAGCATCGTGCGCGATCAGAAGAGCCTTTTGAACATCAAAAGCGGCTTCCAAAAAACGCAAATCAGTGTTGCCAACGGCGGATTTAATGGGCACGTTCGCGTTTTGAGCCATGGACGCAAACAGCATTTTAACAATAATAGGCATTTTAACCATTTGGACGATGAGACGGTTTATCCGAAACCGGCGTACAGTTACAGCTGCTTGATTGCGATGGCGCTGAAAAATAGCCGGACCGGAAGTCTACCTGTTTCGGAAATATACAATTTTATGTGGTAAGTTGTTTACGATGTACCTAAAGCATTATGTGTGTCTGTAGCATTCTCGGAAAAAAAAGTGTTTGTCTCGTCGCTCTGAATGTCTGAATCCAAATATATATATATATATAACTTATATACTCGGTCGCTCGTAAGAGCAAATTTGTCCTCTGAAGGCACCGCACCGATTTACACCAAATTAGCTATACGTATAATTTTGCACTCCATTTGAATCCGTTCGCAGTTTAAATCTGATCGCCCGTATACTTCCCGAGTTATAGGGCCCTAAAATTTATAACCCCCCTTAATACTGCCCTTATAAAAATAATTTAAACACCCAAATATTTGACTGATAATTCTAAGATATTTTATGTCTACAAGATTTTTTCATATTGTTAACCTAAAAGCCATAAAAAATTTAATTAAATAATATAAATTTGAATTTTAAAATATGCACTTAATTTTTTTTTTTTTTTAATCAAAATAATCTACTTTTTATATCTAAAACATATTTTCAAATTGTAACTAAAAGGCTATAATAATTAAAAACCGCATCGCATTACTTATAAGGCGAGCTGGAGGCATAGGTGCATTGTACCTAAGCTTGTTTATTATCAAAATAATCTACAAAGATTTTTTTCAAATTGTTAACGAAAAGGCTATAATAATTTAAAACTGCTGTTTGCATCGCATTACTTATAAGGCGAGCTGGACGCATTAGTGCGTTGTACCTAAACTTGTTTTTTATGGAAATAATTGTTTAAAAAAATTATATCTATAACATTTTTATTAAAAACCGCGCGCATCGCATTTATTACTTATAAGGCAAGCTGGACGCATAGGTGCGTTGTATCTAAGCTTGTTTTTTTTTTAATCAAAATAATCAATAAAAAATTATAAAACTTTTTATATCTATAACATTTTTTCTAATTGTTAACCAAAAGGCTATAATAATTAAAAACCGTTGTTCGCATCGCATATATTACTTATAAGGCAAGATGGACGCATAGGTGCATTGTACCTAAGCTTGTTTTATATCAAATTAATCTACAAAAAATTGCAAAACTTTTTATATTTATAACATTTGGTCAAATTGTTAACCAAAAGGGCTATAATAATTAAAAACCTCTCGTATCGCATCGTATTACTTATAAGGCGAGATGGACGCATAGGTGCATTGTACCTAAGCTTGTTTTATATCAAAATAATCTACAAAAAAATTTAAAACTTTTTATATCTATAACATTTTGCTCAAATTGTTAACCAAAAGGCTATAATAAATTAAAACCGCTGTTCGCATCGCTTTACTTATAAGGCGAGCTGGACGCATAGGTGCGTTGTACCTAAGCTTGTTTTTTATTAAAATAATTGTAAAACATTTTATATCTATAACATTTTTATTAAAAACCGCTCGCATCGCATATATTACTTATAAGGCGAGCTGGACGCATAGGTGCGTTGTACCTAATCTTGTTTTATATTAAAATAATCTACATAAAATTATAAAACTTTTTATATCTATAACATTTTGCTCAAATTGTTAACCAAAAGGCTATAATAATTAAAAACCGGTCGTATCGCATCGCATTACTAATAAGGCGAGCTGGACGCATAGGTGCATTGTACCTAAGATTGTTTTATATCAAAATAATCTACAAAGAATTGTTAAACTATTTATATCTATAACATTTTCTCTAATTGTTAACCAAAGAGCTATAATAATTAAAAATCATAAGTGCGTTCTACAAATATACATATACAAACACATACATCTGTGTAATAATTTTCTTGCAGTGAACATTTCCCGTACTTCAAAACAGCGCCGAACGGTTGGAAAAATTCCGTGCGCCACAATTTGTCGTTAAACAAGTGTTTCGAGAAGATCGAAAAGCCAGCGGTCAGCGGCGCCCAACGGAAGGGCTGTTTGTGGGCGATGAACCCCGAGAAAATTAGCAAAATGGACGAGGAAGTGCAGAAATGGTCGCGCAAGGATCCGACTGCGATCCGGAAGGCAATGATCAATCCGGAGCACTTGGAGTCGCTGGAGCGCGGCGAACTTAAGTATAATTGCCGGTCGGACGTGGACGCGGAGGACGGCTATGGCGACTCGAGCGCAGACACTGAGGAGGAGGAAGACACCAGCGACGTGGAAGTGGAGGACCGAACGGAGCTGGAGGAAGTCGAATACGCAGACGGGAATCCGGCGAGCGAAGAAGAATGCGGATTCGATATCGAGGTTAGTACTTATTAATTTATTTATTTATTTGTGCTTTTTTTTCTTTTTTTTTGATTGAAGATCAATAAATCTGCACCAATGCCTTCAGCTCACCGTATAATTAATACATTCGGACCAATTTGTGGTTAGGTGCAGGCACCAATGCCTTCAGCTCACCCTATAATTTATAAATTATTAAATTCGGACCTATTCCTGCATTTTGTTTTAATGCGTGTAATATCTTTGACGAAGAGATCAATAAATCTGATTAATCGTAATAATAATAATTGATTACATTTAACATGGATAGGTATAGGCACCAATGTCTTCAGCTCACCGTGTAATTAATAAATTATGAATTTCGGACCAATTTGTGCATTTTACTTTGATGCGTGTAATATCTTTGACGAAGAGATCAATAAATCTGATTAATCGTAATAATAATAATTGAATATATTTTACATGGATAGGTATAGGCACCAATGCCTTCAGCTCACCGTATAATTAATAAATTATGAAATTCGGACCAATTTGTGCATTTTCTTTTGATGCAAGAGATCAATAAATCTAATTGTTCTTAATAATAATAATTGAATATATTTTATATGGATAGGTATAAGCACCAATGCCTTCAGCTCACCGTATAATTAATTGAGGAAGATTAATAAATCTGTTTATCCTCAATAATAATACAATATATTTTATATATATATTATAGGCACCTTTAGCTCATCGTATAATTAATTGTCTGGAATATATATATACATATATATATATATACATATATATATATATACATATATATATATATCACTAGGTTAACTCGTGGGCACCATGTGTCCGTATCATATACAGAATTATAAATGAATTTACTGCTTTTCACAATATATATACAGAAATTTAGGTATTGATATTGATATTAGGTATATATATATATATATATATATATATATATATAAATATATAAATATTACTAGGGTAACCCGTGGGCACCATTTGCCCGTATCATATACAGAAATATAAATTAATTTACTGCATTTTACAATTTTCTCACAATATATATGTATATACAAAAATTTAGGTACTGCTTCCTTTGTATTCACTATTTATATATATATATAACTAGGTTAACACATGGGCTCCATGTGCCCGTATCATATACATAATTATAAATAAATTTATTGGTTCTCATAATTCACACACAATATATTAAACTTAGGTATATATATATATATATATATATATATATATATATATATATATATAATTAGGTTAACCCGTGGGCACCATGTGCCCGTATCATATACAGAATTATAAATAAATTTATTGCTTCTCACAATACATAAACATTATATATTAGACTCAGTACTACTTCTATGTATACACTATATATATATATATATATATATATATATATTTTATAACAAATGCATCTGGGCGTATAAATATATATATATAAAAAATAAAGCGTTCTAGACGTACAAACAAATACATACATCTGGGGGTATATATATATATATATATATATATATATATATATATATATATATAATTAACAAAACGTTCTACACCCAATCAAATACAAACATCTGGGATATATATATATATATATATTATATAGTCGAAGGAAGTCAAGGGTAGTCCCCCAGCTATTTTTGCAATACTAGTAGTAACCATAGTGGAAACATATAAACAAAGCGTTCTACACATACATTAATATATTCACAACATACATCTGAGTGTTATATATATATATATATATATATATATATATAAGGTGCAATTTAAAAAATATCGATGTACGCGCTTTCTGCAGGTGACTGATACAATGTACGAATCGACAACGGGTCAAATCAAAATCGAAATGGAACTCGTTGACGACGACGAACTGTTAAGATATAATAATAAGGTTACTGTAATGCCGAGTAAAAAACGGACTAGGTCCATTCTAGAAATAGACGAAGACTTCACAAATAGAATTTATCAATTGCATACACCTAGTCGACGGAAAACGGCTTATTTCATTAAAAACGAATAATCTCACACGCGCACGCCACTGCTTAAATTATTCATTGAAGCTTAAATTATGTATTTTCATTGGAAATGTCCACGATTTTATACGATTTTTGCATAATTATAAACAAATAAATAAATAAATAATGCAAAATTCAATTCCTAAATATTCTTTTTCCTAAGTTGGCAACACTAAATATATAAACATATTTTACGAAATAATTTCGTATTGAATAATTATGCAAAAATTCTTATATGTAGCACTTCAAATGTACATACACATAAAAATTATGTATTCCTTTACGATTTTTCGAAATTAGAACCCTAATTATAATTTTAGGAGACCCACAAATGTGATTTTGCCAGTTGATCCCCCCCTAACATATTTAATTCTACAAATTCAAACTTAAATTTTCATATATTTTGAGAAATAATTCGCCTGGTCACAAAGTCAGGGGTCAGTTTTGCATTATATCCCAATGGAGAAACGATCATGACTTTTGGACCACCTACTTAATCAAAATGCACTAATTAACTATCTATTTATTACAAATAGATAATTAATTAATTGTTTTGAACCATTTTCTACGCATATTTAAACTGTCCCAAAAGTCTTTAATACAATATATTAATTTAAAGACTTTTGAAACACTTTAGAACCTGGTCCAAAAGTCACTGACACCTTTCTCATTGATCTTAGATACAAATCTAGCCCCTGACTTTATAACCACTTTACAATTAAGGTTTAAAGTGATGCCAACTGTTTGAAAATTAAAACGAAAATATCTACTGGTAGCTAATAATGTAAATAACTTTTTATTATTATTTTTTTTTTATTGTTTTACTGACTTATAACTGTACAGATTATGTAAACGTTTGAATGTTTATTAGTAAGCAATAATTTAGTACTATTAAACGATTTTTAAGCTGCAGTTTAAGTCTTAAATTCAGTTTAAAGTATTTAAATATTTGTGTTTAAGTATTAAGTTGCGCTTAAAAATCAGGAGTACCAACAAATATGACGGATTCTAACCCACCTAAAGCAGTATTTATAGGAAGAAATGTCCCTAGATTTTTTTCCCCCCATATATAATTGTTTAAATCAAATATTTGTGGTGTAAAACGGCTTTAAAGTTTCAAAAACAAACTGTTTGTTTAATGTAAACGTGCCTTTACACAAATTAAATCTTTTATATTATAATTTATTCCAAAAATTGCGTATTTGGGACCAAATTCGAGTTTTATTTCTCAAATTTGGTACAAATTCATTTCGGTCCCGTAACACTGCCAATTATTTATAAAATTTCATTTTAAACCTAATTTATTAAATAATTTATAGAAAATTTAAGATCTCAACATATTTGTACCGAAATTGGCTCAAATTCGCTTAAATTTGACCCAAAATTCGCCCGATAGCATCAACTTAACGTAAATACCAGAAAAACGTACTGATTTAGTGACTTTCACGTTAAGTTGGTACTATTAATCGAATTTAAACCATTTGTATGAATAATCTTAAGTTAAATTGACTTTAAATTGGTAACACTGTGCCAAAAGATACCTAAAAAACAAGAATTTTGTGATTTCTTTCGACTTAATTATTGTTGTTGTTGTTAAGGACATGCTAATTCATCTGCAATGATGCAATTTCATTACTAGATTTAATTAAATTTAGGGAAATTGTCGATTGTATTAATTTTAGGGATTTTTTTAGTTGCTACGCATGGCAACACTGACAGTTTACTTTTATTTCTACTTGTATAGTGTACTTTGTAAAATAATTAGATTTAAGTATAATTAAAATAAGGTTTTTTTTTTATTGATGTAATAATTAATTAGAATTTAAGAACTTTTTTACAATTGTGTATTTTTATGTGTACAAATACTTCTTTTTTTTAAATAAATATTGAAAAACAAACGTTTTTATTTAATATTACATAAATATTTATTTTTATTAGTTAATTTTTCCGTGGAAGCTAAATTAATTATTCTGTTGGGTTGGGAACACTGCATTTGCGATTTTAATTTAAAATTACGTATAATTTCTTATAATTCACAATATTTCAAACTAAAAGTGACTAGAATATTAGTATTTTAAATAAATATTGAAAAACAAACGTTTTTATTTAATATTTCATAAGATATATACAAAAATATTTATTTTTATTAGGTTTCATAAGTTAATTGTTCCGTGGAAGCTAAATTAATCATTCTGGTGGGTTGAGAACACTGCATTTGCGTTTTTAGTTTAAAATTACGTATTATTTCTCATAATTTAACATTACAAGCTTAAAATTACTAGAATTTTAAGTGTTTTTTGCCAAAAATCAATTCTAGTGATTTTGTACTTTACTTAAATTAACATTCAGTAAATTTACTTCGGTCAAAATTACGTATTATTGAACTAAATTACGTAAAATAACTGATTATTGTGTACGAATACTTAATTTTTTAAATATATATAGAAAATAAACGATTTTATTTAATATTTCATAAGATTTACGTATAAATATTTATTTTTATTAGGTTTCATAAGTTAATTGTTTCGTGAATGGTTGGGGACACTGTTTTGGCGGGTTTAATTCAAAATGAGATTATCTACGTATACATTACAAGCTTAAAATTACTAGAATTTTAGTGTTTCCGGCCAGAAATCAATTCTAGTAACTTTATACTTGATGTAAATAAACTTTCAGCAAGTTTATTTCGTTCAAAATTACTTATTATTCAATTTAAATATGGTTTTATTGTGCTTTGAGTACCGTAATTTGATTATAGTCCTTATATATAACTGAATAAGGGCGATTATTATAATTGCAGGATTATTGTTTTATATTATAGTCCTTATGTATAACGCAATAAGGGTGTTTATTAATATTGCAAGATCCTAACTGATTATAGTCCTTATGTATAATAGAATAAGGGTGATTATTGCAAGATTATTTGAATAAATAGTACTGTAACTGATTATAGCCCTTATATATAAGAGAATAAGGGTTATTATCAATATGGCAAGATTATTTTTTGAATTTATTTCTATATTATTATAAATTTTTGCTGGTGGCAACACTGACCGTGTTGATCCGAGTGGCCTTGGTTTACTTTATAGAATTGTCAAACACAAATAAACTTCGTGGTTATATTTTTGTTTAACTATTCTATACATGGATCCATTATTTGCTGCATTGAATTCAATAAAAGTGTTACGTTCGAATGTCGGCTGTGTGTTTCAGTCGTTAAGTAACGGTTTACGGGCGGATCATGGCGAGGAGGGCAAAGAGAATAAATTCATAATTGAGCTACAAGAATTGTTAACAATCGTAAACAATAATTTACGCGATGTTGAACAATCGGTAGCGAATTTAACGCCGCCGCCTGGCCCTTTTCCGCTCGGTAACACCGCTTATTTAAGTCAGGAAACCACGCAAGAACGGCAAGCGTTATACAGTCAGTTAGTTAACAGTTATAAATGGACCGATAAAATACACGAATATAGCAATCTTGCGACTTCGCTATTGTCGCAAAATTCGCTCAAAAGATCGTATATTTCGTCGAGCAGCGGCAAACGACGGAGAACACAGACAAGCATTCACAATGTTCCACCTGAGGTAAGCGGCTTTTTTTTTTGCGGTTAAATCAATTCCTTGTGGAATTAAATTCGGAATTCCAATGCACAAACTCAAATTACCTACACTTGATTTTAAACCACAATTCAAAACGAATTGAAGTCTTTTATATGCATTTGTCTTATAAGTCATTAACGAAATGGTATTTAATTCTATTTACCAATTACAAATCTGTTATAATTCAAATAGAATTGAAGCCTTTTTGACAATTACAAACTTTTTAAGTGAGTTTGTATTCTAAATCAAAATGAATTAAAACCTGTTTAACAATTACAATTCTTTTATAATTCAAAAGGAATTGAAGCCTTTTTGACAATTACAAGCCTTTTTTGTGATTTTTAATTATAAATCAAAAGGCATTAAGACCTATTTGACAATAACAAATATTTTGTAATTCAAATGGAATTGAAGCCTTTTTGACAATTACAAATAATTTATAATTCAAATGGAATTGAAGCCTTTTTGGCAATTACCAGTCATTTATGTGAATTTGTGTTATAAACCATTAACCAAATGGCATTAAAGTCTATTTACTAATTACAATTCTGTAATAATTCAAAAGGAATTGAAGCCTTTTTGACAATTACAAACCTTTTATGTGATTTTGTATTATAAATCAAAATGAATTAAAACCTGTTTAACAATTACAATTCTTTTATAATTCAAAAGGAATTGAAGTCTTTTTGACAATTACAAATATTTTGTGTGAATTTGTGTAATTCATTCATCAAAAGGAATTAAATTATGTTTACCAATTACAAATCTGTTATAATTCAAAAGGAATTGAAGCCTTTTTGACAATTACAAATTTCTTATGTGCATTTGTGTTGTAATTCATTATTAAAAAGGAATTAAAATATGTTTACTAATTACAAATCTGTTATAATTCAAAAGGAATTGAAGTCTTTTTGACAATTCTAAACCTTTATTTGGGATTTTGTATTATTAATCGAAAAGAATTGAGACTTGTATTTAATTTAACAATCTATTATAATTCAAAAAGAATTGAAGCCTTTTTGACAATTGCAAACTAATTTTGTGATTTTCTATTATAAATTAAAATGAATTAAGACCTGTTCATCAATTATAAATCTTTTATAATTCAAAAGGAATTGAAGCCTTTTTGACAATTCAAATCCTTTATTTGGAAAATTGTATTATTAATCGAAAAGAATTGAGACTTGAATATCATTTACAAATCTATGATAATGCAAAAGGAATTGAAGCCTTTTTGACAATTTTAAACTATTTTTGTGATGTATTATAAATCAAAAAGAATTAAGACTTGCTTATCAATTACAAATCTGTTATAATTCAAAAGGAATTGAAGCCTTTTTGACAACTCTAAGCCTTTATTTCTGATTTAGTATTATTTATCAAAAAGAATTAAGACTTGTTTATCTATTACAAATATGTTATTATTCAAAATGAATTGAAGCCTTTTTGACAATTACTAGGCTTTCTATATGCAACATGAGAAAAATATAGCTTCTACCAAAAAACAAGAATAATAAAAAAACGCCTCAAAATGTTTTTTTTAGGTAATAGACAGTATGATAACATCCATCGACCGACTATTTAACGATATGACCGTAACAACGTCCCGGCCATTTGTACCAAACCCAATATTGCAAATATCTTTAGGTAGAATCTTAAAGGCAGTCGTTGCATTTAAGGGCTTAATGATTGAATGGGTTGTGGTCAAAGGGTACGGTGAATCGTGGGACTTGTGGTCAGAATCGCGCCATAAAGTCTTTCGAAAGGTCACCGAAAACTCGCATGCGGCCATGTTGCATTTTTTCTCGCCAACAATGCCCGAGTTAGCGGTCAAATCGTTTATGACATGGCTGCACAGTTTCGTCACACTATTCAGTGATCCGTGCAAGCGTTGTGGGAACCATCTACACGGTAATTTACCGCCGACGTGGCGGGATCTCCGAACTTTAGATCCATTCCATGAGGAATGTAAATAGATTTATTATTTTTTATGTATTTATATTTTTAGCAAAAATAAAACAATGTATTTCTAATGATATATTTTATTTTTATTTAAAACAAACATAATAAAACTAATTATAAGTCAAATGAGCTCAATAGTGCAGCAAAAACGTTTTCTAAAACGATTTACAAGAGTGAAAAATAGCGCTAACATGAACCGTTTCAGAGTTATAGCTATTTATTATAATTATTAGTTTCTGTCTAATTTTTTTTTTTGATACAGTTGGCTACACTGATGTTGCGTTCTAATCCATAAGTAAATATCTTATATCAGTTTACTATCAATTTGTTATTTTCTTATCAAATAATTGAATCTTTGCAAATCAAATAATAAACTATATATATAAAATTACTAATCTAATCGTATCTAATGATAAATTAACTTTAAACTCTAGTTAAAAGTGCAATTTTTATAATACCGCGCAAAAATCAACTTGATTTACACTTTCCCCTCCAAATCTAAGCGTTCCACCAATCCTAGCTCTTCGTTTGGTGGTTCAATTTTGAGCGCAGTTTCTGATTGGTTCTATAAACTGATTGTATGTATGTCAGAATGTGGTTATCTAAAGGAAAAGTTTGGGGACTCGCCTGACCAATCACAGCGCCTGTAGTTTATTTTAGAGTTTTCCATTGTCAGCTGCTTCAGTTCAGTTTTAACAGTGGAGGAGTGAAGTACTGTTAAATTTAATTAGAATTTCTGTAACGTCATTGTAAATTGTGTAAATAAAATTAGTTATAATGCAGTGCGTTTATTTAACAATTATATTGTTGATTGGTTAGTAAAATTGTTTATAATTATTGAGTGAGAATGAATGTTGCTATGGAATTGAGTTGTGTAAGAGGAATATTGTTGAAAATTGAGGTTATATGCAGTTAAGAGGGAAATAGTTTTATTTGTACGTTGAACTGTTGTTATTTTCTTGGTTCAGTGAAAGTAATTTGTTTGTTTTTAATTAATAACAATGTTTACTATAAAGTCTTTTGAATGTTTCTTTGTTATATATATAATTATCGATGTTTTATATTTGTTATATTATTTAAATATTTATTACTTATTGATTTTATTATACATGCATTAATTTTATACGTGTATAAGTAGAAATTAATCCAGAAAATTTATTTGTCTAAAATAAGTAGTTATTTTTATAAATCTTAATTAAACTCCCAGGGGTTCGATGAATATATACGTTTTGAGGGTCCCTAAACCAATTTTAATTAATTTCGCAATGACATCCGTTTGTTTGTGTATCCCTGGAAAACAAAGGATATATATTTTAATCGTCTCAATTTATACATATCTCGAAAACGGCACGAGTTATCGAAAAAGTGATTCTTATCAAAGTTATAGATATTAAAATTTCCAGCAAATTTTGTTGCTGAAAAATCGCCTATTTCCAGTTACAAATCCTAGGGTATAAGTCGAGTATAGGCCACAAAAGTTATTTATATAAAAATTAAAAATATTCCACTTAGTGTGTCTGTAATTTTCCAGCAATTGTGTCTATAAGTTTCCGATGTATATATATATATATATTTTTTAATTCACACAGGCACCTTGTGCCCATATCATATACAGTCTATATTCTTCATATAATAACATTAAACTGTTATATATGTTAGTAATTAAAAATCTAGAGTGGCCGGTACTTGTACTATCTTACAAGATAATGTAAATATGACATGAATAAACAAGCAATTCTGGTTTATATAATGAAATTAGATATACGCAAAATATTTATTTTGACGATTAATAACTTAGCATTTGTTTATTATTCACAATTAGGGCCAGTGTAAAAGCGTTCTACACATACATATATACAAATACATGTGTTTTTTTTACAATTAGTTTTCAATATTCTTGATATATATTTAGGGGCAAATTAGATACGTAAATAAAATGAATACGCCCCTGACTAGCATAAGGGAAAGTTTTAGGCACATAAACGTCTATTCTTATGTTTATTCGGTGATTAGTAGATTGGTCGATGTTCTTGACGACTACTATACATCTATTTACGTAAAAAATAGTAAAAAAAGACTGTAATTATTGGAATATTCGTTAGTAGCAAAATAAGATTGAATTAATTGACTTTTGAAGGCATTTTGACATTTAATCGCGTGTTTTTTGTTATTGTTTTTATTTTACAATTATTTTTATGTTTCACGGTTTAAACTCCAGGTATAAAGTACGTCATTCTTAAAGGTATTTTTAGCAAATTATAAGTGGTTTAAGTTTACCTTGTGGTATTTATTATATAAAAATATATATATAATTGGCTTAAATAACAGTGGTTATATAAAAATATTGCATATTAGCATATCGAATTTCTATTATCAGTAATTAATAATATGAAATTTCTGTAGGCGTAGCAGATATAATTGTTATTTTATGATTGTATAATTGTTTTTTAAAATTATTCACACGACTTAAGGGGCATCTTTGAAATTTGGTGTGGACGTAGACAAGCTTATTAATAGAGAATTTGTCTGATTTTGTCGAAAATAAAATGCAATAATTGTTTGTAAAATCAATTAATGTTTAACTTATCGGGTAGAAATTTGGTGTGGACGTAAACAAGCTTAATATTAACGAATATATCTTTGATTTGTTTGAAAATTAATAATAATTGAAATAATTGTTTATAAAATCGGGTAGAAATTTGGTGTGGACGTAAACCAGCTCAATATTAGAGAATATATCTTTAATTTTGTTGAAAATTAATAATAATTGAAATAATTGCTTATAAAATAATTTAATGATTAATTTGACGGGTAGAAATTTGGTGTGGACGTAGACTAGCTTTAAATTAGAGACTTTGATTTTGCCAAAAATTAGTAATAAATTCATTTAATAATTAATTTAGCGTTTAGAGACCCGTCTGAAATTTGGGGTGGACGTAGACAAGCCTAATATTGGTTTCCTTGATAATTAATTAATAAATGAAATAATTATTAACAAAATAGTTAAATATTTAATTTAGCGGGTAGAAATTTGGTGTGGACATGGCTCATATATTAAAATAGCATTAAATATCTATAAAATAAATAATGTCGAACATAACGTAAAATTATAATAGTTTATTTAGCGAAAAGGTGTTTAATTTCGAATAAATTTTGATTATTTATTGTATTTTGATGATTTATACAATGAATACAGTAATGGCAATCCAAAAATAATTGAATTACATGTATTTATAATTGTAATAAGTCCAGTTCATAAGTTCATAGGGCGGTCATGGTACACGAGTGATGCATGTCCCCACAATGACCTTGAATTAGGCCCATTCTCTAAACTGTTTGACAACCACTGTTTACTGAATGATGTTTTTGTTTCGTTTCTCCAATTTGTACCAGATTTAAGTTTTATTTTGTTATGAATATTCATTTAGATTTAATATCGGTTTTATTTTAGCCAAAAAATGATTATAAATTAATGTTAGGTTTAAATATAAATTAGTTTTTTGTTCTAATAGACAAATAATGTTTTTTTTTATATAATTGTATAAATGATCAAGGTTCAATATAGAAAACGTCATCGACGATATCTTAAATTCAAAGGTTGTTTCTTTGTTTGTTTGTTCGTTCGCTGTCTTCAACAACTGTTCAAAATTCAATAGTTTACATAATAGACCAGCGGTTCTCAAACAAATATGTACATTTATATTGTTTTATATTATATTATTTACAATACTAATTATATTAGTGTTATTAATTATGTTTTTAAAATAGTTTACAATTAAATTAAATAGTAATTAAAAATCTAGAGTGGCCAGTACTCGACTATCTTACAAGATAATGTAAAGATGACATGAATAAACATGCAATTCTAGTTTATATCGTTTTTTTATATTAATAGAATTATTTATTTCACGAAATATACAAATTTTAAATTTATTACATTATATTTATATCATAAATGCCCATAGAGCGTTCACACACACACAAACGTCTTTGAAAATATAGTTAAAATGTATTCAGGGACCCTCAAACCGTATAAATCCGCTAAAATGTCGATATTTATTAGTTTTGTGGTCATAAACACCTTCTTTTGTATATATATAACATATAAGTGTAGTGTAGGCCACTTCAGGTTTTCTTAGTCGCCATTTTGTAGGTTATATTACACGTGGATTTGAATCTGTTGATCACTAGTCGTTTTATTTAAGACAATCGCCTTCTTTTGTATATATAACTTATAAGTATAGTGTAGGACACTCCAGGTTTTCCTTAGTCGCCATTTTAAAGGTGTATATTACACGTGGGTTCGAATCTGTTGATCACTACACGTTTTATTTAGAATAAACACCTTCTTTTAAACATAAGCCGAGGGTAGGCTACTTTAGGTTTTCCTTTGTCGCCATTTTATAGTTTATATTACACTTTGGTTCGAATTTGTTGATCACTAGACGTTTTATTTAGGTTAAACACCTTGATAAATATTACGTATAAGTGTTGGCTACTCCAGGTTTTCGTTTACCGCCATTTTATAGGTTATATTACACGTGGATTCGTATCTGTTGATCACTAGGCGTTAAATTTAGGGGTCGATTTTCGTTTGCCGCCATTTTAATGGTTATATTACACGTAGATTCGAATCTGTTGATCACTAGACTACGTATAAGTGTAGGCTACTCCAGGTTTTCTTTTGTCGCCATTTTATAAGTTATAGTACACGTGGATTCGAATCTGTTGATCATTTAGGTGTAGATTTTCATTTGCCGCCATTTAATGGTTATATTACACGTAGATTCGAATCTGTTGATCACTCGACTTATACGTAGGCTACTCCAGATTTTCTTTTGTCACCATTTTAACGGTAGTTTCAAAGTTCTTGATGATTAAACATTTAATTTCGGATTAAATATAGATTAGATTGTATTTTAATCACGTTTTAAACATTGCATGTATAATATTGATAAATTTGAAGGTCCCCCAAATAATTTAATATTGTAAAACCGCGCGGAATTTTAGCAAAGATATCGCCAATGTCATCTTGTCGCGCCGTGCCTTTATGTAATTAATTATAAATCTAAGCACGTCAATGCAATGTATCAAATCACTTTAGAATATTAAAAATACGTTAGTTTAAGTCCAAAGTATTTAGCGATAAATATTTAATATTGCTTAACACTATCAAAGGTGATTTTGACACGGTAAAAATGCGATAAGGCCATTTTTATTAAACGAAATTGCATTAATTCCGAAAAATAAGTTGTTTTTCGGAATTTTAATCATGTTTGGGTTATAAAATGAACCCAGGGACTAATTTTCCTAATACATAAACATATTAATTGGTTTTAATTAAACATATTTTTGATTTTTACGAAGTAATAACAAGCACCTATGCGTCCAGCTCGCCTTATAAGTAATATATGCGATACGAGCGCGGGTTTTAATAATTATAGCCTTTAGGTAACAATTTGAGCAAAATGTTATAGATATAAAAAGTTTTGCATTTTTTCGTAGATTATTTTGATATAAAACAAGTTTAGGTGCAAAGCACCTATGCGTCCAGCTCGCCTTATAAGTAATACGATGCGATACGAGCGGTTTTTAATTATTATAGCCTTTAGGTAACAATTTGAGCAAAATGTTATAGATATAAAAAGTTTTGCATTTTTTCGTAGATTATTTTGGTATAAAACAAGTTTAGGTGCGAAGCACCTATGCGTCCAGCTCGTGTTATAAGTAATACGATGCGATACAAGCGGTTTTTAATTATTATAGCCGTTTGGTTAACAATTTGAGCAAAATGTTATAGATATAAAAAGTTTTGCAATTTTTTGTAGATTATTTTGATATAAAACAAGTTTTGGTGCGAAGCACCTATGCGTCCAGCTCGCCTTATAAGTAATGCGATGCGATACGAACGGTTTTTAATTATTATAGCCGTTTTAGTTAACAATTTGAAAAAATCTTGTAGACATAAAACACCTTAGAATTATTAGTAGAATTTTTGGGTGTTTTAATTGTTTTTATAAGGGTCGTATTAAGGGGGGTTGTAAGTTTTGGGGCCCTATAACTCGGGACGTATACTGGCGATTGGGTTTAAATTGCGAAGAGGTTCAAAAGGGATGTCAAATAATATGTGTAGCAAATTTGGTGTGAATCGGTCCGGTATCTTCAGAGGAATTAATTCTAAACTAAATAAGCCTGCTACTAAAACGTATACGTAAGTTTTGTGTAGGCCACACCCGATTTAGTTAGTATATGATTCATATTTCTTGAATCACATGATTATGATTCACGAAAATGCTAATCATTCAGTCTGATAGATAATAAATCATAATAAAAGCTAAAGTAAAGAGGATGTTTTTATTTATCTAACGACTTGTCACAGGATATGAGCCAAAGCATCCTTATACTATCGCACTGACCACGTTTACAGTGGTCACACTTAGCGGTTTATGAATTTCGATCTTATCTACTCTTGAATGTGTCATTATTTTGGTTTGTTTTGAGCACAAGGACATTTTTATACACGAAATAACTGATTGTCCAAATAATAATGCGATTAAATTAGAAGTGAAGGCCACTCCTGATTTTTTTTATTATAATTTTTTTACAGGTTGCGTGTTTGGCAACATTGATAATGGGGGAAGCGCAAATGATGATCTTACGAAGTTAGCTGCTGGACATATACCGGAGGAATTCGCCGGAAGAATTCCGGAAAATGCGGTGGAAGATGTCCAGAATACGCTTAAAGAAAAATGCAAGAAAGTCTCTAATAGTGACGAAGCTTATGAAACTGCAATTGTAAATCAAATTGAAATCTTGTTAAATATTAGCAAAAAACTAGATTAATTGATTTTTTTATTTAAAAAATTGATCGGTTTTACATTTACAATATAATGATATATTTTTTTCTGTTTTAATTCGATTTTATTTAAACGATTTTTTTTTGTTTTTATTTCGGTTTTTCATTGATTTTTACTTTCTGTTTTAATCGGTTATTTTTGTTTTGATCTATATTTTCGATGTTTAATCGATTAATTATCAATTTATTATAAATTTTTTTGTTGTATATATTTTTGGTTTATTGATTTTTGTGTTTCTAATTTATTTTTTCGATATTTTACCGCTTGATTATCTATTTTCATCGATTTTTTTGTTATATATTTTTTTTATATCGGTTTTTTTACGATTGTTCGATTTATAATCGATATTATATTTGTTTAACCTATTAATAATCTATTTTCATCGATATCAGTTCGATTTTTTGATTATATATATTTTTTGTTTCGGTTTTTATTCGATTTTTCGATTTTATTAGTTTTTTTTATATATATTCTTTTATTTTAGTTTTTGAACGATTTTTCGGTTTATAATCGATATTTTATTTGTTTAATCGATTAATAATCTATTTTCATCGATTTTAGATTGATTTTTGTATTATTTATTTTATTTTTGTCTGTTTTTAATTGATTTATTGGTTCTAATAGTTTATTTTTTCGATGTTTAACCGATTAATTAATTATCTATTTTCATCGATTTTAGTTCGTTTTTCTGATTATATATATTTTTTATTTCGGTTTTTAATCGATTTTTCGGTTTTTAATCAATTTTTTGTTTTTAATCGATTTTTCGGTTTTAATAATTTTTTTTTCGATGTTTAACCGATTAATTATTTATTTTCATCGATTTTATTTATTTATAATTGATATTTTATTTGTTTAGCCGATTAATAATATATTTTCATCGATTTTAGTTCGATTTTTTGATTATATATATTTCTTATTACGTTTTTAATCGATTTTTCGGTTATAATAGTTTTTTTTTTTGTTGATTTGATCGATTTTTTTGATGTTTATCCGATTAATTATCTATTTTCATCGATTTTTGTTTATATATTTTATTTTTGTCGGTTTATTATCCATTTTTCAGTTTTAATCTGTATATTCGATTTTTAATCAATTTTTTCGTTGTTTAACCGATTAATTATCAATTTTATCGATTTTGGATCGATTTTTGTATTATATATATTTTATTCTTGTCAGTTTTTGATCGTTTTCTTTTTGTTTAAATCGTTTTTTTTAATGTTAAACCAATTAATTATCTATTTTAGTCGCTTTTAATCGATTTTTTCGTTATATATACATAACGACATACGAACATTTAAGATAGAAACACGTATAGTTTAAAATAAAATCTACTTTTCGTAAGAATAAATCGCGTATTGTTAAGAAAACCTATCATAATTATCGCTCAAGCGGGAAATTTCCTAAATATATATCATCAACCGAGCAGTTCTGTATAACGATTCGTTTGTTTTTCTTAGAAAGCCAAGGATAAGTTAGAAGAATGTGTTAAGTCACAAGTAAATGTAACAGAACTTCAGCAAGAAATCGAAGATGCGAAACCGACAGGTACAATTATTATTATTATTTTAATATAATAATAACCGCAAATCATTTTTTTTTTAATTATATAATAGGTGATTTGGACTCAGTTTTCGGCAAATATTGTCGCAAAACTCCGGTCGTAATCGAATGTGTGAAAGAATTCCTAAAATCAGTCGATCCTTGCTTAGAAGAACAGGAAAAAGTCAGTAAAACGTTATTGGTCGACTTAACTGTGTCAATTACAGACTTTTTGTGCTATAAAGACGGCGACCGAATCGCAAGTAAGTACAATTTTTCGAAATATGAGTATAAAATGTACTTTTTGGGAGATATTTCGGTTAATTATGCAAGTTAAAAGTTCAATCTAGGCGCGTACAGGCTTTAAATTGTGAAAATCGTTCTTTAATTTTTTTTGGAAAATGTTTTATTTATTTTTATATGTTAAATGGATAAATTTTGAAAAATTACGCCTGTACACGAGTACAATAGGTCGCACTTAAGCGATATATATTTTTTTGGGCCGAATATATTTGAATTTAGGGCCAGGAAACGTCAAAAGCGGAAATGATTTTATTTTCACGCTACTTTTTTTTATACAGTGTTTATCGCTGAAGGAGGAGTTGATTGTTTAACGGAACACCAAAACGGCATGCAAATGTGCGCAAATCAAACGATTTTAGCGAAAAATATATCGACAGAGATACCAACTGTCGATAGTATTCCCCTATTGGTCATCGATAAGGAAAAATGCGCGTAAGTAACCATTAATCCACCCCAGTTTTTCCATTTTAATCATTTAAACTGTAAAAATCAATAGGGACTTTATCGCATTGCAAAAATGTATCGTGGACGAGCTTGAAAAGTGTAAGGAACCAACGCCGGCCAACATAATCGAATCATTCTTTAAATTCGTACGCAAACATTTATGCGATCATCTCTCATCCCCGAATTCACAAAGCAGCATGGGTGATGACGACTCGGGCAAGAGTAGTTCGACTTCAGTTCAAGCCGGATTCACTACATCACTATTAATCGGTTTGAGTGTGTACAAATTAATATTAAGCCATTAATTTGTAACACTCACTAAAGAGCATCATTCCAATTTTACGATTTAAACAGAGGAAATTTATTTTGTACTACGTGATATTAACTTCAAGTTCGTGGAATTCATTTTTTTTTTAGTTGGCAACACTGGTACCTAATATATATATATATATGTATTTAAATATACGCAAAATATGTTTTTTTTAATATCAGAAAATCAATTTAATCAGTGTGACCAACTTAAATAACTATATTTATTTGTTTTATTCAAATATGTATACTAATTGGGTGAATAGTAGCATATAGTAATTATTTTTTTAAGTTGGCAGTAACTAGTATATGTTTTAATAGGATTTTCCTGTTTTTCATCAATCTTTTTGGTATTTAATCGATTTTTTTCTATTTTTATCGGTTTTAGATCGATTTTTTGGTTATATATATATATTTTTAATCGATTTTTCTGTTTTTAATTTGTTTTTTCAATATTTAACCAATTAATTATCTATTTTTATTGGTTTTAGATCGATTTTTTGGTTATATATATATATATTTTTAATCGATTTTTCTGTTTTTAATTATTTTTTTCGGTATTTAACCGATTTATTATCTATTTTTATTTTTTTTTTTATATATTTTGTTTTTAATTGATTAGTTATCTATTTTAGTTCGATTTTTTTGTTATTTATATATATTTATTTATATAAATAAATCGAAAAAAATCGATTAGAACCAAAATGTCGATTAGTAACTGAATTTAACCGATTCATCATCTATTTTCATCGATTTCTTTTATTATATATTTTTTTTAACTGATTAATGTATCTATTTTAGTTCGATTTTTTGATTATATATATATATATAAATTGAAAAAAATCGATTCGAACCGAAAAATCGATTAATAACTGAAATAAATATAAACAAAATATCGATGAAAATAGATAATTAATCGGTTAAGCATCGAAAAAATCGATTAATTATCTATTTTCATCGATTATTTGTTTATATTTTTCTTTTATTAATCAATTTTTCTGTTTGAATCGATATTTAACCGATTAATTATCTATTTTAGTTCGATTTTTTGTGATTTATATATTTATCTTTTTCGGTTTTTATTACATTTAATAGATTTTTTTTATGTATAACTGATTAATTATCTATTTTCATCGATTTTTTAATTATATATATATATATTTCGGTTTTTAATCAATCGAGTAAAATATATATTTAAATATACTCAAAATCTTCTATTTAGGTTCGAAACCCATTTTAAACAGTGTTACCAACGTAAATAACTATAAACAGTATTGCCAACTTCAGAAAATATGTAAGTGAGGTTAAATTATGTTTTTTAACTGCTTGAAATTAGTTACAAATGTTATGGGGTTTTATTTTTACTTGTAACTATTTTTAAGTTAATAAATTCACTAGATTTCACCCGACAATTTTAGTAATATACGAATTAGACGTTTTAATATCTTGAAATTAGTTACAATTGTAATATCAAGGTCAATTTGAGGATTTTTATTATTTATTTGTAACTACTTTCAAGTGAATTATCCCTAGAATTCGACTGTATGTAAATGCTCAATCAAATTTATATGCTAGCTAGTTAGTTATATTTCTAGGGATTTTGGTTTGTAACTAAACGAAAAATGTTTTCATTTTTTAGGTAAGTTTAAATGTTATATTTATTTGTTTTTTTAGTTATATCAATTTTGAATTTTTCTTTTCACTTAAAAAAAGACACCAAAGACTTTTTGAACCCCGAAATTTAATAATTTTGAATTTGTATATCTAATTTTATTTTTATGAACGACTTTTTTAGGTTTAATAGGTTTTTTTTATAATTAATTTACTTTATTTTAGTAATTTTTTTATATAGTTGGTGCTAGTGGATATCTAGTTATTTTTTAAAACGTAAGAAATTAATTTAAAGTTGCTTCCGATATTATATTTTGATATTAAAATGGTTGAAAATCGATCAATGTTCATATTTGAGTTAAATAACAAATAACTTTTACGTAATTTGATTTTAAAATAATTACAGATTAATTTAAATCTTAAAAATGCTTAGAATTTCAAACTGGCCGCCAAATATGTGCCAAAATGTCTACGCCTAGTGGAAACAGTGGTACCACTGCAAGAAAAAAAAGTACTAGAATTTATATAAAAGAAAGTTGGCGGCCATATTTGATTTTAACCTAAATTATAATTTGGCAAATCCTAAACTTTGATTTCATCTATTTTTTTAAACATAATTGTATTTTTTAAACAATTTATAAATGTACTTTTACATATCTTTAAATATAAAACTGGTTAACCTAAATATATATTTAATTTAAGGTTATTAATTAAAATTAATCTAAAATATTTTGTCATAACTTCATATAATGAATTAAAACTTAAAAATAATATGTATAAATGGTTAAAATTTTGTATATTAATTGTAATTTGGCTAAATTATACTGTAAAATGCGAGATTTATTAATAAAATTGAAAATGTAAATCTATTTGCTTATTTAATAATTTTTTTTTATTATTTAATGCAACGAAGTTAATTAACGCGAAATATACAGTAATTTAAAGTACAGTTTCTACACTTAAATATTTAAAAAAAAAGTGCGCCAATAGCTGTATTCTTTGAACACTTGTCTCATGCGTTTGCTCTGTCTATCCAACGTATTGACAGAGCGAGAAGTTAATTCTTAACTGAGATTTCGTGTAAAAAGAATACTGCTATTAGAGTCGTATTCTTTTTATACACAATCTCTGCTTATTTCGGTTCTTGCTCTGTCTACACATGGGGCAGACAGAGCAAAAACATGAATTAACAGAATTTGTGTAATAAGAATACAGCTATTAGTGCAAAGGAACAAAAATCCGCATATTTCAGTGTTGCCAACTGCATATTAAGTTTTATTTCTAGGGGGGTTTTTGAAATAAAATATCTACGAATACATAATAATTATAGATTTCTATTAAATTACAATTAAACTAAGCTCCTTTTTATGATATTATAAAGACATTTAAAGCTTAAGCTTAAAGTTAATTGAGGCATAAATCGAACTAATAGGAATAATTATAAGGAATTTCGTATAGAATTAAGTTAAATAAGGCATAAATCGAATTAATAGGAATTTTATAAGGAATTTCGTATAGAATTATGTTTAATTTAAGGAAAACTGTATATTTTATTAAACTGAATGATTTTTAGTATTTTTTAGGGAATTTTCTTACAACTAGGTTGGCATAATTGTACTTGTGCATCAAAATGGTCGACTTAATATTTTGTATGTTATGAAAGAAAGATTGTATCTCGGGTTAAAATAAGTGTAGTAAGTTATTATAAGTGTGTTTAGTGGTTTTAAGCTTAAGTTTAACGGATTACCGACTAGGATTAATGTGTTTCGGTGAGTTTAATTTACTATTTTCTAGTTTAAAGTTCGCAATGTCAATGTACTTTCAAAGTACAGTCTAATAAGAAATAGTTTTTTTTTCAATTATTGGCGCATAAATCCTGTGTTTTTTTGTTGGAAATTCTTCCAGTTTATAGCATTACGATTGTTACTATTCGTTATTTATATTATTAATAATTAGGTATACGATTTTAAGCATAAATTTGAATTTTAAGGGATGAAATTCTATTTTTTTGTATTATAAAATATTATTTTTAATTGCTAATTTTTTTTATCTTGTACAAGAATTAAAAAAAGCGGATTAATTTCTAATTATTTCGCTAGACTAAAGAAACCTTATATATTTAGTAATCAAATTACTTCAAATATTTTATTTGTAATATGAGTCACGCGTCTTAGGGCAGCAGTAACCAAAATGTTTGTTTGTTTTGGCTAAAATCGATTTTATTTTATGTTAGCTTGGTCAAAATATATCTAATTATGTGTAAATTATTGTTATTTATGCGTTTATATTGCGGCAGCAAGCTGATTTAGTCCCTAACAATATTTATAAACCGTGAAAACAATTTAATTTGGCTCAAATTATTAAAATACGTGTTTTTTTTTACAAATATTTATACACGTTTTAGCATTATTATTAATTTTATGTTGGGGTAGCTTGCTTGTTTGGTCCCTAACAATATTTTAAATCGTGTTAAAATTACAATGGGCTCAAAATTTATTTAATTGCCATTTATTAATATTTTAATTAAATTTTTCCCTTTATAAATTCCAAAATAAGACAATAATTAACAAATTAGTCGAAAATAACTGTAAATATTATTAATATTATGTTTGGACAGCTTGCCGGTTTAGTCCTTAACAATTAAAACTAAATAAAACATGAAAAAAAAATCTGTCTGCTACAATTCTAAATTCCCAAGACAAAGAACTATAATTATCATAATTTATTCGTGGAAAAAGAATTCGAAAAATATAATTTTACTTTCTACACGGAATGTACTTAACCACCTGCTTTAGGAATGTAACCTAAGATTAATTTAAATGTTACACAAAAATCGTATCTAATGTCTTAGTAAATAAGGTTGAATTTCGTAAAAATTAACTATTTTTTGTTTGAAACACATAAATTTTAAATTTGACATCTGTTATTTTCTTATTTTTTTTGCTTTAATTCATGATTTTTCGCGATATTTTACGATTTTCTAACAATATTCCTATAATTTTACAACTAATTAACTGTATTTTTCAATTATTAGTAATTTTTATACATATTTTACACGTTGGCAACATTGTTTGAACAGTAGCGTACTTAAAAATAATTTTAGAGTCTAACTAAATCATTAATATAGTTATTTGAAACGAACTGGAGGCATAGCTACCTTCTATGCTTGTTTTAATTTAATTTATAAATTTATACATAAATTTATAAATAATTTTTTTATAGTTTTGCAACTAATAAATTGTATTTTTCAATAGTTATTAAATTTTTTTAATACATATTTTACACGTTGGCAACATTGTTGGGGACAGTAGCGTATTAAAAATAATTTTAGGGTCTAACTAAATCATTAATATAGTTATTTGAAACGAACTGGAGGCATAACTGCCTTCTATGTTTGTTTAAATGTAATTTATTAATTTAAACAGTTATTTTACGTTTTCTAACAATATATTTAAATAGTTTTTCAACTAATAAATTGTATTTTTCTATTGATATTTTATTTTTATACATATTTTACACGTTGGCAACAATGTTGGGACAGTAGCGTAAATAATTTTAGGGTCCAACTAGATCATTAATATAGTTATTTGAAACGAGCTGGAGGCTTAATTGCCTCTTATGCTTGTTTAAATTTAATTTATACAGATTTTTTTACGATTTTATAACATTATTTAAATAGTTTTTCAACTAATAAATTGTATTTTTCTATTGTTATTTAATTTTTATATATATTTTACACGTTGGCAACAATGTTGGGACAGTAGCGTACTAAAAATAATTTTAATCATGAATCGTACAATATTTTAAATATAATTAATTGAAACGAGCTGGAGGCATAACTGCTGCTTATGCTTGTAATGTAATTTATATATTTGTACAGTTATATAATTTTATTGTACAAATATTAATATATTGTAAGAGTTCGCGTGTATATAATTAATTTTTTATAAGAATTCTGAGAAAAATACATAAATTATACTAATTTAAGTCCATTATTCTAATGAGAATTTACAAAATTCCTGAGTTTTTATTGCATATATTTGAATTTAAGTCTAATCATTATTGTTTGTGGCATTAATAATGTATATATCTATCTAGCAAACGGCAATTTTTAATAGTTCTAGATTAAGGGATTAAAACTAATGTGTAACATGACCTCGTTATATGTAAATTACAAATAAGTGGCGGGAAAACTATATTACTAAATTCTATTACAGGCAAAAAATGAAGACACCAATTCTTAAAACAACAAAACTATTACTCAAATAATGTTCAAAAATGTCCAAATCAATCGAATCAATGCTTAATCGATCATTGATTTTGATATTTATATCTATTTTTGTTAAAATCGATTCATATTTACTAATCGTAACCGAAGACCAACTGGGCGGCGATCTAATATTCAACTCATCCGTTTATAAACTTGGTTCGGATCGAGAATACAAAATCAACTTGAAACGATCCGCTCCATTCGTCACATCGTTAATCTTCGTCGAACCGAGGACAGGCGAAGTGTTTTTGCGGGAAAATTTAAACTGTTATGGTTTATATTATCCGAACTTATTTACTTTATACATCGATTCAACATCGAATCGACTACGGGACATAGAATACTATAGTTTACCTTTACGCATATTAATAATAGGGGAAAATTGCGGGGTGCGGGAGGAAAACTGGAAAGATGCGCACTTTTTGGAGGAAAAACGCCGACGGCGCAGTATTTCGACTGAATCGTCGGAAATGATTAAAAAACGGCATATTTCTGCAAAAAGTTTTCAAATTCGATCGAATGGATTTGTGGAAAAAGTTTATTTTCCGCATTCGGAAAATCAAGATGGCTTCTGGATTGTGCAGGACGACTCAAAAATGCACAAATCGCAGAGAAATAATCAGAAAATTGAATTTAATGATTTTGCGACAGAATTTGGAAATGATATAATTAATTTAGATAATTTAGGGGTTTTGGATGATATTTCGGGTAATTATGCGCAAAATGAGGCTCCAATTGAGTCAAATCATGCTTTAAAAACTCATATTAAACAAAACTATTTAAATTCACGTAATTTAAACGCGAAAATAAATTTACAACATAATGATGAGGTTAAAATTGATAGGCTAAATGAGGCTCAAATTGATACGCTAAATGAGGCTCGAATTGATGCGCTAAAAGAGGCTAAAATTAATGCACTAAAAGAGGCTAAAATTGATGCGCTAGATGAGGCTCCAATTGAGTCAAATCATGATGAACCTGCTCTAAAAACTAATTTTGAGCAAAATTATTTAAATTCACGTAAATTAAAAGAGGAACATAACGATGAGGCTACAAATGAATCGAAATATAACAAACTTATATTAAAATCGAAACAAACTAATTTAGATTTGTATAAAACGCAAGATTTTGGCAAATCTAAAAATTTAATGCGTGATTTATTTGCGGAAAACACAAATTTAGAACATTTTCTATGGGAGTCTGAGGGGCAAGACGTATTAAAATCGAAAAGTTTCGGAGCGCAAATCAAAGAATCATTTGAAAACCGCACTAAACGGCGATCAAAGCGATCAACAACAAACTTCATCACAAACGGCGACAAACCGACGCGAACCCGAATCGCGGAAGCGCGACAATGGGTGTCCGAAACATTCGCATCATTCGCCATTCCAACAACGGACAAATGGAAGCAAATCTGCCTGAAAAAATCGCAATACATCAATTCGATAACGGCGTTCCTTCCGAAAACCATTTCGCAACAATGCGTTGTCAGTTTCCTCGAGATTTCCGATGCGCGTTTTGTGATCGAACGATCACAGGGTGATTTGGTTGCGGTAAAAGATGTGTGCATTAATGAACCGATGTGGAAAGTCATAATTACCTTTAGTACGCGGTGCCAGAATTCGCGTGTATTAGATTCCGAACATCGGTTGAAAATTGTTTATCACCACCAAGAGTTTAATGATACCGATATTGGAAGACGCGTGCGACGGGAATTGAGGAATCAAAGTCCGTTTTTTGAGCAGGCGCTTTATACGGCTAGCGTTTTGGAGGAGTGCGATCCGGGCGTGATTGTCACTACGGTTAAAGCGAGGGATCCGGAGAATAGTCCGGTTACGTACCATATGACCAGTTTACTAGGTAAGTTGTTATATATATATATTTATATATATGAAGTTTTTTCAATAGTGGTAGTAACCATAGTAGAAACATTTAAACAAAGCGTTCTACACATACATTCATATATTCACACAATGTATTTATTTATATATATTTAGTGTTTTTAACCCTGATATAATAACATAACTGTCACATGGGGTTCATTAGACCCCAGTGTAGAAACATGTTTTCTATATTTTTATATATAAAAAGAAACTAAATATGAAAACCTAATTTAATTTTTATTTACCTTTAACTGACAAACCTACAAATAAATAATATAACTGTCACTAGGGGTTTATTAGACCCCAGTGTAGAAACATGTGAAGTTTTCAATATTTGTATATTTTAAAAGCAACTAAATATGACAACCTAATTTAATTTTTATTAATCCATAATTGAAACACCTCCAATACATAACATAAATGTCACAGGGGGTTCATTGGACCCCAGTGTGGAAAATTGTGATTTTTTTCCGAAAGTTTTCAACATTTCTGCATTAACTTGAATTAATTTAGCGGTAGATGATGTGACTACGAGCGGGATCAAACAAAATGTTTCGATTAAAAATAGACTGGGGTCCCATGGACCCCAAGGTTTATAGCAGTCGTTTTCTTAAGAGCTGATTTCTCAACAAACAAATCCATATCTCCGAAACTAGAGGGAATTTTAGCATTTTATAAACATTTCTATAGATTCCCGCACTCAGGGCATGTTCGACATCGACCCAAAAATGGGCACAATCGCAACTAAAGTAAAACTCGATCGAGAGCTATTGGACGTCCATTATTTTCGAGTAACCGCCGTCGATGACAGTTTCCCTCCTCGTTCGGGCACAACAACTTTACAAATCTACGTGATAGACGCGAATGATCACGGCCCTGTGTTCGAAATGAACGAATACGACGCCAATGTTCGAGAAGGGGTCAGTATTGGTACTACTGTGATTACGCTGAAGGCGAGCGATCAAGACGTTGGCAAAAACGCGGAGGTTGAATATACGTTGCGAAGTGTGAGCGGTGGAGGAATGTCGACGAGCGAATCGGATAACCAGGCGTTTCGGGTCGATTCCCGGTCAGGATTGATCACCACGCGCAGCCTTCTCGATCGAGAGGTCACCGAGGTTTATACGTTGGTTGTACAAGCGTCCGATCAGGCTAGTCCACAGAGTACACGTAGATCTTCTTCGTAAGTAGTTTTTTAACTGCCGAAAATAGTAACTGGTTAACCGGTTTTTAAAATAACGAGTTACTTGATAAACTGCTTACTATATGGTTAACCAGTTACTACAAAAATAAATAATATTTGTTTGTTCCAATTTTAACATGGACTTTTTTTTAAATTGATTATAAGTCCCAAACGGTTTGACTTAGCAATATTTGTCACTCTTGCAATTTGGTTTAGAAAACCATTTAGCTATAGTATTGAGGAAAATAATAACGAAAATACATAATTTTTGTATGGTCCATTTTTAACATGGACTTTTTTTTTAATTGGTTATAAGTCCCAAACGGCTTGTCTTAACAATATTTTTCACTCTTGCAATTTGGTTTAGAAAACCATTTAGCTATAGTATTGAGGAAAATAATAACGAAAATACATAATTTTTGTATGGTCCATTTTTAACATGGACTTTTTTTTTAATTGGTTATAAGTCCCAAACGGTTTGACTTAGCAATATTTTTCACTCTTGCAATTTGGTTTAGAAAACCATTTAGCTATAGTATTGAGGAAAATAATAACGAAAATACATAATTTTTGTATGGTCCATTTTTAACATGGAGTTTTTTTTAAATTGGTTATAAGTCCCAAACGGTTTGACTTAGCAATATTTTTCACTCTTGCAATTTGGTTTAGAAAACCATTTAGCTATAGTATTGAGGAAAATAATAACGAAAATACATAATTTTTGTATGGTCCATTTTTAACATGGACTTATTTTTGAATTGGCTATATGTCCCAAACGGTTTGAGTTGGCGACATTTTTCACTCTTGTTAATTGGGGTAGAATGCTCTTTTGCTATAGTATTAACTATAATAGTAACGAAAATAAATAATTTGTGCATTGTCAATATTTAACATGGACTTTATTTTGAATTGGGTATAAGTCGCAAACGGTTTGAGTTAACGATATTTTTCACTCTTCCAAATCGGTTTAGAATACTTTTTTACTATAGTATTGAGCAAAATTAATAATTTTTGCATTCTTAATTTTTAACATGGACTTAATTTTATAATGGTTATAAGTCCCAAACGGTTTAAATTGGCAATATTTTTCACTCTTCCAAATCGGTTTAGAATACCGTTTTGCTATAGTATTGAATGTTTATTTATATAGAGCGACCGTAGTGGTCCATATATTGGACGACAATGACAACTATCCCCAATTCACCGAACGCACCTACACTGTTAATGTAAACGAGGACACTAACTGGGCGGAAAATCCAGTGATCGCTCACGTGAAAGCGACAGACGCTGATCAGGGCAACAACGCAGCTATCCGATACGCACTTATCGGAGGCAACACTCAATCACAGTTTTCAATTGACAGTTTAACTGGCGATGTTTCGCTAGTTAAACCGTTAGATTACGAGACATTACGGAGCTATCGACTCGTCATACGAGCTCAAGGTATAAATTAGAAAGAAACATAGATTAAAAAGAAGACAATTATTATTTATTTAATTGTAGATGGTGGCAGTCCTTCGCGATCGAACACAACCCAATTGTTAATAAATGTTAAGGACGTGAATGATAATGTGCCCCGATTTTACACATCGTTGTTCCAAGAGTCTGTTTCGGAGTCGGTTCCGGTCGGATATAGTATTGTGCGTGTGCAGGCTTACGATGCGGATGAAGGGCTTAATTCGGAGTTACGGTACTCTTTGGCGCCCCGCGACTCAACTGGGGGCTCCACCGATGATATACCGCTGGCGGTTGATCCGCAAAACGGCTGGGTTATTACGTCCAGGGAACTTGATCGCGAAGAACAATCCAAGTATATTTTCCAGGTAAAATAATAATAAATGTTCTACACATACATTCATATATATACAAACACAATAATAAAAATGAAATTTAGACCTTTAAATTAATTATAAGCAATGGATGCAAACAGTATTAAATGTTTAGTGACTAGACAATAAGTCGAGTGAAGGCCACTCCAGTTTTTTTTTGTGGTTAGGTTATAGCAACGGATCAGGGTGACCCAGCACTATCAGCAAGTGCTAGTGTCATAGTGACAATACAAGATGTCAATGACAACGACCCCGTGTTCGAACCGAAGATTTATGAGGCAGTCGTCGCTGAAGATGACCAACCGGGCACACCGGTTGCTTCGGTCACTGCTAGCGATGCTGACGAAGACCAACGGTAACTTAAATACATTTAAAACATTATTTTTAGTAGAGTAACCAAGAAATATAACCAGTAAATTTGTGGTTAACTTATAACAACGACCTTAACCAGAAATATTTGTAGTTTATAGTTTTAAATCTTAATTCGTCGTCCTTAACCAGGAGTAACCAAGAAAACTAACCAGTTTAAGTCTGGTTACATTTTGAATTTAAATAATGGTTTTTAGTAGAGTAACCAAGAAAAATAACCAGTAAATGTATAACCAACCACGACCTAAACCATATTTGTAGTTTATTGTCGTCCATAACCAGAAGTAACCATGAAAACTAACCAGTTTAAGTCTGGTTACATTTTGAATTTAAATAACCAGACATATTTATAGTTTATGGTCTTTAAATCTTGGTTCGTCGTCCATAACCAGTAGTAACCAAGAAAACTAACCAGTTTAACTCGAGTTACATTTCGGAACTGCTATATATTTCGTTTCTAGATTACACTATGAGCTAACAGGCGGCAATACGCGGGGCCGTTTCTCAATAACGTCCCAAAACGGTCGCGGTTTAATAACCGTTGCCCAACCGTTGGACTACAAGCAAGAAAAACGTTATATATTAACTGTAACCGCCAGTGATTCCGGCGGTCGCCACGACACAGCTACTGTATACGTAAACATTTCGGATGCTAATAATTTTTCGCCCGTTTTCGAAAATGCTCCGTATAGTGCGTCTGTTTTTGAGGACGCACCGGTTGGTACCACTGTTCTAGTGGTTTCTGCGTCTGATAATGATGTTGGTATCAATGCGCAAATTACTTATTCGTTGGGCGATGAATTATCGTCTAATTCGGATCAAACGCCGGAGTTTTCGATTAATTCTCAAACTGGGGCGATTATTACCACTAAGGCGTTAGATAGGGAGACCATTAGTGGTTACTTGTTGACGGTCACTGCTAAGGATGGGGGTAATCCACCGCTATCAGATACTACGGACATAGAATTATCTGTCACTGATGTCAACGATAATTATCCGACGTTTAAACAACAGAGTTATTCAGGAAACATTTTAGAAGATGCTTTAATCGGTAAGTTTTTTTTTTTATAACTTCAAAACGGCCCGATGATTTAAATTTTCTATAATATAAAGATACGTTTGTGAAACTTTGAACCAAATTGTATATCTAGAAATGCCAGTTTATTCTTGCAATATTTTCGTTAAACGCGTATATCTCGATAACGGTACGAGATAGCAACTTGTACCATGCAACCAAAATTATATATTAGTATATGCTCGACATTTTTTATTCTAGTACTTTTTCATGAAAAGTGAACCGTTTTCAAGATAATTGACCTTAACAGTTTAAAGTTCTTCTGTTCGACACGAAAGGTTAATTATCTTAAAAACTGTTTGAGTAAATGACTTGTTGCGTAGAACAAAGTTGTTCAGTATTAAATTTTCTACAATTTTCATTTAGGGAATGTTTCTCGAAAAGTTATTCGTTGTCGAGATAATCAACTTTAAATGTAATCGTGATTTTTTTTTTGGGTATCCAGGTACATCAGTAGTTCAAGTATCGGCAACTGATCAAGACATCGGATTAAACGGACGAATTCGCTACGTACTAAGCGATAAAGATTCGGATGATGGTACATTCGTTATTGATCCTACTAGTGGGGTAATCCGGACCAATAAAGGACTCGACCGAGAATCTGTAGCGATGTACAAATTGCAAGCGATTGCAATCGATCGCGGAACTCCAGCTTTAAGTAGCGAAGTTCCCGTGTCGATTCGAATCGAAGACATAAACGATTCCCCACCAGCGTTTTCAACCGACAAAATAATTTTGTACATCCCTGAAAACAGCCCGAAAGGGTCAACAGTCGGCAAAATCCACGCAGACGACCCTGACGAAGGTGTCAACGCAATTATCCAATATTCGATCATCGGCGGCGATGATTCGAATAGTTTCTCGCTAGTAACTCGACCCGGTTCCGATAACGCCGAATTATTAACAATGACCGAATTAGATTACGAATCGCCGCGAAAACGCTATGATTTAGTGATTCGGGCCGCGAGTCCGCCGTTGCGCAGCGATGTCCACGTCGAAGTTATCGTCACCGATATTAACGATAATGCGCCAGTTTTGAAGGATTTTCATGTTATGTTTAACAATTTTCGCGATTGTTTCCCCACTGGCCAAATTGGCAGGATTCCTGCGTTTGATGCGGATATTTCGGATCATTTAAAGTATCGCATTTTGTCGGGGAATAACGCGCATTTGGTGCAACTGAATGAGACGACTGGGGAGTTGTTGTTGTCGCCGCAATTGAATACGAATGTTCCGAAAATTGCGTCGATGGAAGTTAGCGTTACGGATGGTGTCAATGACGTCAAAGCGGTCATGCAGCTTACTGTTCGGTAAGTTAGAACACTTTTTTTTAAATTATTAAGCACTAAAAGTTGCAATCATTCCCTAGTTTTTGTGTGTTGGGGAATTAATTTCTACTATGGGTGGATTATATAATAAACCCTATATTTAGTTATTTGGTATCAAAAGTTATAACATTTCCTAGTTTTTCTGTGTTGGGGGATTAATTATGCGACTGTAACTCCTTTGAAGGTATCGGACCGATTTTAATGAAATTTAATATACATATAATTTCCACGCTCGTGAAGTTCCCGTTGCATTTTAAATCCAATTGTCTGTACAGGTCCGGAGTTATAGGGCCCCAAAATTTGGACATCTCCTTAATACTGCCCTTATTCAATTTAAAAAAATATTAGCATTTTCTACTACAAATTCTAAGAAAGTTTATATCGACAAAGTTTTTTCAAATTATGTACCTAAAGGCTATAAAAAAAATAAAACAAAACATTTTTTTAAATTATATCAAAAAGTCTTTAAGAAAATTATAACAATATTTATAAAAATTATTAATAATAATATTGAAATTTAAAATGTTGTTGGATGATTGCAACAATTGCTATCGTAGTCATTATTGTATATCATGTGATTGTTGCTCACCAGTGAGCTGTAAGCACTGGTGCTTGCACCAATGTTTGTTATTAATATAATTTAAACTAAGCGGCACATTAGTAAACTGCTCCCTAGTAATCATACGTATTGTTCTCTAGCGTAAATTATCTGTGTTTCAAAATTATGATTTAAACTAAGCGGCACATATGTAAACCGCTCTATACAAATCACATTTATTTCTTAACAGATTAATAACTGAAGAAATGCTGTTTAACTCGATAACAGTCAGGTTAAACTATATGACGAAAGAGGCGTTCATGTCGCCACTATTAAGCTTTTTCATCGATGGTTTAGCCGCGATTATTCCATGCCCAAAGGAGAATATATTCGTCTTCAGCATTCAAGACGACACAGACGTAAACGCGAAAATATTAAACGTAAGTTTCTCAGCGCGACGTCCAGACGTCTCTAGGGAGGAATACTATAGCCCCCAATTTTTACAAGAACGTGTTTATTTGAATCGCGCGATTTTAGCGCGACTTGCGACTGTTCAGGTAATTATATTTTATATTATAAATTAATCGAAACATAACGATATCAATTTTTTTTTGTAAAGGTTTTGCCGTTTGATGATAATTTGTGTGTGCGAGAACCTTGTTTAAATTACGAGGAATGTTTAACTGTGTTAAAATTCGGAAACGCATCCGATTTTATACATAGTGATACTGTTCTGTTTCGCCCCATTTATCCGGTGACCACTTTTGCGTGCAGATGTCCCGCTGGGTTCACTGGTTCGCGTGAACATTATTTATGCGATACAGAAGTGAATTTATGCTATTCAAATCCGTGCAAAAATAACGGAAGTTGTTTCCGGAACGAAGGAGGATTTAGTTGTGGTTGTCTACCTGGGTTCACTGGTAAGTTTTAAAAAAAATCCGTCGATACGTAATTGCATAAATAATGTCTGGTAAAAATGTTTTAATTTTTGAACTTACAGTTTTGTAGATAAAAAATAAAAACTTCCAAAATAGGTAATTTATTATAGGTTTTATTTTTTATCTCCGAAACTGTAAGTTCAAAAATTAAAAATTAATTACCAGGCATTGTATATGCAATTACGAATCGACTGATATTTTTTTTATAAAGATCGATCGGAGTTTTTTTCCGTTATCGACGTTTGTTTATTTTTTTTGTATTTTAAATAGGTGTAAACTGCGAAATAGTGATCCATCAAGATCCGTGCAAACGGGATATTTGCAAAAGTGGTTCCACTTGTACGTCGTTAGCGAAAGGCGGTTTTATTTGCGAAGACTGCTCCCCTAACGGCGGTTATGAGCACTATACAACTTTATGCGAACTCCGGTCCCGGAGTTTTAGTAAATCGTCATTTTTAACATTCCCCAGCTTGAGACAAAGACATCGATTACATATTAATTTAAAGTATGATTGATTTATCGCCAAAAACGCTATAAATATATATATATATATAATCGTGTTTTTTTTTCAGATTTGCAACTCAAAATCCGAACGGCATATTATTGTACAACGGCCGTTACAATGAAAAACATGATTTTATCGCGTTGGAAATCGTGAATTCCGATGTTCAGTTTTCGTTTTCTTTGGGATCGAATATTACGCGAACATCTGTGTCAATTCCGGGAGGAGTCGCCGATGGAAACTGGCATACTGTCACCGTCCATTACTACAACAAGGTAATTGTGCCCATATCATATACAGAATACAGTCCACTGCGATCCATCTATCTGAATAATTTAACAAATGGCGATTATTCATGTAATTGTTTTGTAAATGTATTTCTTAATCATGGAAACACCATATAAATAAAGCATTTCCCTTATATATACATACACAAGTACGCAAACAGTGAGACATTATATATATTAAATTATATTCTGTATTGATTGTTCAAATCAATCAATAACAATATCATATTGTCTCATAAATCAAAATTATACATTTACTTACTGCTTCTATTTTGTATTTGAATAGATTATTCAATGCACATTAATAACCTCATAATTATTTTAATTAAACTTTGAATTTGTATAAAAGGCCTCGTAGAAATATATACACAAAGCGTTCTATATACACATTCATACAAACATGCCTAAATAGAAACATATAAACAATGCGTTATACATATTCATTCATACAATCACACAAACACATTTATATACATATTTATAATTTAATAAACTAATAGTAACTATAGTAGAAACAGATAAACAAAGCGTTCTACACACACATTCATACATATATTCAAACAAACACATACATACATATATTTAAACAAACACATACATACATATATTCAAACAAACACATACATACATATATTCAAGCAAACACATAATCTGATGTATGTGTTTGTATGAATATATGTGCGAACGCTAAATTCCAGACAGCAACCATATCGCTGGACGACTGCGACACATCGTTAGCGATAAAACATGGTTCGCAACTCGGTTGGCGCTGGGCATGCGCAAACTTCACCGAACAAATCTTAGAGGCACGCTGTGCCGGTCTTACCGAGACCTGCCACCGTTTTCTAGACCTAACGGGGCCGCTACAAATCGGCGGTTTGCCCCGCATCCTGTCTAGTTTCCAAGTGGCGAACATGGATTACTACGGATGTATCAGCGATTTGTACGTGGACCATAAATTCGTGGACTTAAACAGTTTTGTCGCGGACAATGGGACAATGGCCGGCTGTCCTGAGAAAAGGGAATTCTGTAATTCGGAGCCCTGCCGGAATGGGGGAACGTGCCGGGAAGGCTGGTCCACTTACAAATGTGATTGCTCGCAGGGGTTCGGCGGGAAGGATTGCAGTGATCGTAAGTTGTATTACTTTATTATAATTGTAATTTCTGGGAAACGGCCCGATAGAATTTAATGAAACTTTAAATTTAAATTTGTTAAAGCTTAATTATTGTCCTATAAAAATTTCAACCTAATTGAACTTCCAGAAATGTAATTAGATTCAAGTATTTATCTATTTTTATTATTATTATTGTAATTTCTGGAAAACGGCCCGATAAAATTTAATGAAACTTAAAACCTAAACGTATTAAAGCTTAATTATTGCCCTATAAAAATTTCAACCAAATTGAACGTTCACAAATCTACCTGGACGCATAAGTGCGTTGCACCTAAGCTTGTTTTTGTGTTAAACTCAAATAACTCAACGATGCGTTGCGCTAGCAACTTTTTTCCCGGAATACAATTTATAGGAAATTACATTTTCTACAACTTTTCTCTTATGAATTTTTCTTAAAATTAAACCATTTTCTAGAAAATCAACCAAATTGTAAATGTAAATATCGTTTCATAGTTATAACTCAAGCATGGAGGTTTTCCGGGGACGGAACCCTTTCATTCAACCCTCTACTACGCCCTATACAACTCCCATGGTTGAACGCCATGTCCATCCGGACAATGCAAGCCGACACGTTCCTAATGTCTGTCCAAGTCGGACAAAACAGCTCAGCGGTTGTTGCAGTAAGATGTCCCCTCTAGCCCCCCTAAATAACCCCTTAAAATTCCCTTTTTTTAAATTATAGCTAAAAGCCGGATTATTGCATTATTCATATAATGGCATTTCCTTAAATTTGACTTCAAAACCACTTTCGGACGGATCGTGGCATCATTTAGAGATAATGTGGTTGGGCGCAGAAGTGCGATTAAATGTTGATTATGGCCAATATATGACTGTTGTCGCCTTTTCGCCTAAAATCCAGGGGTTGTACGTGGGGAAAATATTAATTGGGGGGCCAGACGGCACGTATAGCAGTTTGAATGCGGGGTACAGCTATTTTGAGGGGTGCATTCAAGATGTTCGGATTGGAAATCAACAGAGCAGTTTAAATCGGCCGACGGTTAGTGGTTTATTTTGTTGAATTAACTATGTGTATTCACAGTGTAATTAGTAATTAATTATTGTAACTTATTTTTTAATTAGGTTCGTGAAAATGTGCAAGATGGTTGCCCCGAGCAAACCGAATGCACCGCCGAATGTCCCCAATCGGCGGATTGTGTTGGAAAATGGGGGGACAGTCGGTGTGAATGTCGAGCTGGATACGTTGGCGCACTGTGTACATCGATTTGCGACGTTAGTCCCTGTGAATCAACCGGCGTTTGTATCCAAAACACATTAAACCAAAGAGGCTACGAATGCAAATGCAACAATACCGAATATTCGGGTAATTCATTTTTATTAAGAATCTACTCAATAATTTAAGTTATACATGTTTTTTTATTTTTCTTAAATCTTCATATTAGAAAAGATATGATTTTTTAAAGTTTCTCAATATTATAGGCATACTACGTCATATGCCTATACACGAACGTATACCGTAAATATCACCACTATGCGGCACTCTAGCGACTTGCACCCCTGAACACAATTTATAGAGAATTAAATTCTCTACAATTTTGGTTACTTGACGTTTTCTTGTAAACGCAGCCGTTTTCAATATAATCATGTTTAACAGGAGAATATTGCGAGGACAAATTAGACCAGCCATGCCCTAGCGGGTGGTGGGGCTACCCAGTGTGTGGCCCCTGCAAATGCGACACAAACTCCGGCTATAATCCGGATTGCGACAAAATCACCGGCGAATGCCGTTGTAAGGAAAACCATTGGCGTCCATCATTAAAAAAATCGAAAATCCCGTCAAACCCTAAAGAACCGCAGATAGATTTGTGTTTACCATGCGATTGTTACACTACGGGGTCATTCTCACCCCAATGTGACCTTGAGACAGGTCAATGTCGTTGTAGGTCAGGTGTGATTGGTCAAAAATGTGATTCATGCCCGAACCCGTACGCTGAAGTTACCCTTAGAGGGTGTGAAGGTAAAGATATGATTGCAACGAGGCGGCACATGAGTAAACCGCTTCCTATTAATCATATTTTTGTTTTTGTTGGTAGTTGTTTATGATGGCTGCCCGAGAAGCCATGCCGGGGGTGTTTGGTGGCAAAGGACAAAGTTTGGGGACACTGGGACAGAATCTTGCCCAAAAGGGACCCATGGGAAAGCGTCCAGGTCCTGCGACAACTTATTGGGCGGGTGGCAGAAGCCTGAAATGTTTAATTGCACTTCAGAACTCTTCATAGAACTGCGTAAACAAGTAAATAATTTACACACGTATTTAGTTGCAATCAATTTATGTATGATTTATTAGTTAACACAGATAGAAAAAGGTGAACTGTCAATTAACACCTATGTAGCGGTCAAGATGGCCGCCGATTTGTATCAGGCAACGAACCGAACTCAGGACCTTTACGGTGCCGATGTTTTGATCACTGAACAGTTGATTCGTGAATTATTGAAACATGAGGCTAAAGAGGCGGGGTTAAATTTAACGCACAGTCAAGATAAGGATTATATTTCGGTGAGTTTTCTTGTCTTAACCGAAATTATGTAATAAATTGTGTATTTTGTTTAGAATATTGTGCAATCGTCTAGTATAGTTTTAAACGATAAATATGGGGAACAATGGAATAAAATTGAAGATTTAACTGGCGATTCGAGCGAAGCGTTGATTTTAGCAATTTATAGCTATATTGGGGTGCTAGCCCAGAGCCAAAGAGATACGTATACGAATCCATTCGAAATTGTTGCGCCAAATATGGGTAAGTTACTTTTATAATATTAATAACATTTTATTATTTCAATTAGTTTTCTGTTATATTAACCTAAGGGCTGTGCCCATATCATATGCAGAATACAGTCTACTCACCGATCCGTTTATTTAATTGAATAATTTGACGTGTTGCGATTTATTACTGTAATTGTTTTGTAAATATAATACCTAATCATGGGTACACCGTATAAATAAAGCATTTCCCTTACGTGTATATATATATATATATATATATATATATATATATATATATATATATATATATATATGTACATACATGCACAATTCCATTGAATTACATTCAATTCTGCATTGTTAGTTCAATCAATCAATAAGAATATCATTTTATGACATCATAAAACAAGATTATAAATTTACTTACTGCTTCTATTTTGTAGTTGAATAGATTAATCAGTGCGCATTAATAACCTCACAATAACTAGCTATGAGTGGGACTATAGTAGAAATATATAAATAAAGCGTTCTACATACACATTCATTCATACAAACACACATCGAAACGTATAAACAATGCGTTCTACATATTCATTCATACATTCACACAAATCTGGGTATATATATATATATATATATATATATATATAAATAATAAGAAAGTTGAGTGCAGAACACTCCAAATATTCAATTAATTTTGTATTATTTCCAATATTTTTAAATCGGTTTTTTTAGGTTTTTGATGTAAAATCTATTAAATATATAAATATTTTCTCATTTGAATTAAGATTGTAGATTTTTTTTAATAGTTTAAAATAAATAAATAATATTAAAGGTTTTTTTTTTAATAATTTAAATTAATTTTGTTTAGTCTTTATAATTTCTAAACATTCTTGTAGTATTTTTATGATTTTATTTTATTGTCTGCGCGTTTCTAAGTTCAATAAATAATTTAGGATTTTTATAATTTAATTATTTAGTGTTTACATATTTTTAAATTAATATTATCGAGTTTTTATAACTTTTGTGTATTTTCGGCAATTTTAAAATGATAAATCTTTATTTTTTTATAATTTTATTGTTCAATAAATTAATTTTGTAGTGTTTCCATGTTATTAAATATAACTTTAAATTAATTTTGTATAGTTTTCAACAATTTTAAAATCGCAAATTCTTTTTTTACAGCTCTCGGATTAGATGTAGTAACCGCAGTCTCCCTATTCGGTTACGAACCGGATCATATACCTATGCATCATCCCAGCGATCACACGTACACAACCGAACGTGTCGTACTGCCTGATACATCAGAGTTCCTAAGCCCAGGTTTAGAAATGTCCCCTTTACTTAAGCCAAGCCCAGTTATCTCATTTCCAAAATATAACAATTATTTAAAAGACGACACCAAGTTCGACACCAATACCAAATTTTTGGTACCATTGAATTTACTTGGAATCAAACCTTTGGAAATTGGTAATTAAATTTTTAGAATAAAATTTAATATAATTTAAATTCATTTGGGATTTTTTTTTTTTTTTGTAGGAGAAATGACCACAAAACATTCTTTATCGGATTCTGGGGCCATTGTAAGTTATGTCCAGTTTAAGCAAGCCGGATTATTGCTTCCGGCAAAATACGATGAATCTGTCCTTCGACGATGGGGCATTGATGTTTGTATTGGTAAGTTTATTATCGTAACCAGAAATAACCGTTTACTCCTGCTACTCTATCAATATCTCGATAACGGTATCAGTTAGCGAAAAATGTTCTTAATTAAAGTTAAAGATTTCAACATTTCTAGCAACTTTAAATATAAAAGTTTTCCCGAAATATGTACCATTTACGTTTTATTAGGCAATGAATTTAAAACAAAATTAAATTTAAAATAAATGCATAAGAAAGTCGAGTGCAGGCCACTCCAGATTTTTATTACATATAAATAACTTAAATCTATGTTAATTTTAGTTATTCCAATATTATATTAAATAAATAGTATTAGAAAGTCGAGTGAAGGCCACTCCAGCTTTTTATTACATATAAATAACATAAATGCATCTTTATTTATTTTTTTACTGCATTATTAATTTATATAAATAATTAAAGTATTAGAAAGTCGAGTGAAGGCCACTCCAGTTTTTTATTACATATAAATAACATAAATGCATCTTTTTTTTTTACTGCAATATTATTTTATATAAATAATTAAAGTATTAGAAAGTCGAGCGAAGGCCACTCCAGCTTTTTATTTTTTTACTGCAATATTTTATATAAATAATGAAAATATTTGAAAGGCGAGTCAAGGCCACTCCAGCTTTTTATTACATATAAATAACTTAAATGCATCTTTATTTATTTTTTTGCTGCAATATTATTTTATATAAATAATTAAAGTATTAGGAAGCCGAGTGAAGGCCACTCTAGTTTTTTATTTTTTTACTGCAATATTATTTTATATAAATAATGAAAGTATTTGAAAGTCGCGTGAAGGCCACTCCAGCTTTTCATTGCATATAAATAACATAAATGCATCATTTTTTTTTGCAATATTATTTTATATAAATAATGAAAGTATTTGAAAGTCGAGTGTAGGCCACTCCAGCTTTTTATTACAAATAAATAACATAAATTCATCTTTATTTTTTTACTGCAATATTATTTTAAATAAATAGTATTAGAAAGTCGAGTGCAGGCCACTGCAGCTTTTTATTACACATAAATAACATAAATGCATCTTTTTTTTTAACTGCAATAGTATTAGAAAGTCGAGAGAGGGCCACTTCAGCTTTTTATTATTAAATAACTTTAATTTATCTTTATTTTAGTTACTGCAATATTATTTTAAATAAATAGTGGAACTATTAGAAAGTCGAGTGAATGCCACTCTAGTTTTCTAGTATATATGAATCACATATGCCTATTTTTATTTATGTTAGTTCGTTTAGGTAATTCGAGCGTTAAAGACCGATTCAGAGATTTAAACAAGCATTATTTCAATAATTAACAATTAAATATATATATAATGCGTTTTTTTAATAGGATCGCCAGTGATATCACTTAGTATCCTGGTTCCGGAATACGTGGAAGCCATCACTAAGTCACCACTAGACGCGAACCGTCGGAAAA